>OZ026622.1:27657497-27705497 GCA_964020975.1 Hermodice carunculata | reverse complement strand
TTTCAACTAGAGCTGTTCATGCCGGCAACATTTGGCCCAAATAAATTTTTGAAGTCCTCCAAGTATATTTTTTTTTCTTTTTTTTTTTACATTCTCTGCAGTAAAAGGGCTCTGTGGAACTTTCATTTGTGAGGATGTTACTTTTCAAGTGAAGTGAATATTTTTGAGACAAGAATAAAAATGATTTTCAAATTGCATTATTTTACACTGTTCAATGCATAAATATCATATAACTTGTTCTCTCAGGATAATGCACTTTCTGATGCTGGGGAATTTTTGGTATTTTCAGTTTTACTTTTGTATGTGTCCAAGCATTTCTACTTGGAGCAAAACTTATAAATGCACAGCAAACATTAACATTATCAAAAGTGAGTTCAAGCTATAATAGTGCTTTTCAGGTCTATGTAACTGATTTTTAATATATTAAAAATCACAATGCATAAAATCTCTTTCACATGTCTTCATGAAAAATCACATTGCCATCTGACAAAAACCATTTTTCTCATTACTGATCGCCATTAGAAAATGTACAAATGTTAAAAGAAATCTACAATATACTATGTAAGACCAGGTGCTGTAGGTAAGCGTGGGGCTTATTATTTTATTATTCAATTTTGGTAGGCCTTATCATGAGTGTTAGGTGTGGTTTCATTATATTTATGTCATGTGGGCTACGTTTTTAAGTAGGCCTATTAACATAGGAACATCATATTCGCTTTATTCCATAATACATCAGCTTGGGATGTTTGTATTGGAAATGCATGGTGCCGCCAGCTGGCAGAATGACTTGTCCAGGGATTAATGACACCGAAACAAGAGTTTCGCTGGTTCCCCGCTGATGACCCGATTTTTAAAGGCTAATGATGCCTAAAACTTTCTTCTAAATTTCAAATTTTATGAATATGATTTGCACATCCAGACTTCAGTGAATGGTACAGAATGGGACTTTGTCCTTAGAATATTGGACTTGATAGTGTTCAAACGGTACATAGGCTTACAGAGTGGGGTTTGTTAAGTTTCTCTTTGTATTAAATACTAAAGCTCTTGAAAAATGCATTATCTTTCTTACCATGTGGAGATAATGCATTTTCGAACATCTTTATGTCAACTTAATATGCACATAAATGTATTCTTCTCTAACACTTTTAACTGTTTAATTTCACACTGGGCAAGAGATAGCCAATTAATATATCCATACAATGATTGACTAATGCAGGGACCACTGGGGCTATTAGCCAAATGCCCATTTTTCATTCATTTTGCTAAAAAATTTACAAATCAGATCATATTCTGCAATGATAACTAGTTTTTTTCCCATTTGGCTCCAAATTTTGAAGCCCTGGATCTGTCGCTGTAACCGGTATGTTTTTAGTTACATAACGGATCTTTCTTTCAAGTTATTTTGCCAAAGTTTGATCAACGTTAGAAGACCCAGCCCATAATAAAGTCTGTATGAGTAAATCACACAATATACTCTGACTTCAACTTACTTTTCTTTCTGCCTCAAATGTATAGGTGTAAATGCCCTCTGTATCGTTGAAATTCATGTAGTTATTCAAGGTTTGGCAGCAACTGCAAAAGAAATATGTTGTGTTTCTTAAAAGACGAAGAGTCAAATCTGTTGTATTTTAGCGCAAAATGTGTGGCACGATAGAGGTACATACTATTTAACTCTTTCAGTGCTAAATTTTGGATGGAGTCAACAGCTTTTCTGAGCATGCAAAGCGCCCCATGCGCGCCAAGAAAAGCTGTTGACCTGGAATATTTTCTCTGGAACTATAGGCATACTGGTACTTGAATGAAAGGTCTTTTTACGAGGAATACGAATCTGGGATATTGGTGATAATTCAGACTTGTTTGGCTTGAGTAGACCGACTTTAGTCATGATTGGCACTGAAAGAGTTAATACAACTTGAATTTTACAACCACTAAATTAATTCTAAATTAGTACCTTGTTCAGTGCCTTTTTTCTTGTGCTGTAAGCCATGCCTCAGCTGCCCCAAATGTTCAGTGTTTTAATGGCCTGGAATGCCATGCTCCAGCTGTCCTTGTGCCAGCATGACTTGCCAAACAATATAAATTTAAGGACTTCTGACTACGCATGCTGGTTCTTGTGTGAAAGCTGTCTTGATAAGCAATTTGAGACACAATCCTCATCTATCAGCTCGCAATTTGGACACTTATGTGTATGTGTATTCATTCTAATCGCCTGAATGCAGAACTCAATACTGAATAGTTTTGTGGGCTAGAGATGTAAACTTCCACCAGGTTGTATATTACAGTGACATAGAATAAACTGGTTACTTCTACAAGTGAGGTTCTATATGGCCCCTGTCTTCTGAGACCACACCCATAATCATAGACCACTTCCTTTAAGGCCACCTTCATCATACTTTGCTAAATACTTTTCATGTTCTTTATATTTTTTGAAAAATTTACTTAGATGGCAACTGCGTACAGCTAAAATACAAATAAATAATATAAAATAACGAAAATGTCCATATGTTACCCTCCAGGGATAACCCTTGCAAGTCAATACAAACACTTTATTTCCAAACAGGTCTCTTCATGTTTTCTATAGTTTCTGCCAAATGTCAAGGAATAACAACAGGTACATTGTAGAAATATATAAATATTTTGAAATGATATAAAACCATCAAACATAATTAACAAAGTCACTGCACAACCTTTTTTAAACAAATGTTACACTAAACGGACACTAGAAACTTTGGCCATTGCATTAAAAAAAACATACATCTACAAGAAAGAGATCTTTAATGAAAGACCGCCTGTCTTGACAGATCACAATTTAGTCATGATTAGGGGTGGTCATTCAAGACAGGTTTTACCAGAGTAAAACTGGTAGGAACATTTGAGATAAATACCTAAACTAACTACGAGAACTTGATTGGTTTTACATATAGCTGTTAACATCCAAAATCTCACTTCAGGGTCATTATACCTGTGAAGTCTTCCCTAGTATTGGTGGGAGTCTGCTACTTTTTGGCCTTGATTTTGGGGGACTTTTCAACATGCATGTAAATCTGGCCTATCAGGGTCAGTCTCCCCCAAGAAAATCCATTCACTTCTTTACTCCTTCGTTAAATATAAAATCTCCCCATGGGAACAAAATATCTCCCTTTTTCTTGATAGAGAATGTTGACAGGTATGGGTATTTACGTGCAGTTGCTACCTACAGGTACACACACAATTATAATAACTAGGAAAATAGTAAAGAAAAGCCACACTGCATTCAGTCAAGACTGATGCTGTGGCATAGTACAGCTGTCCTCTGTATTGTAACCTTGCACATCCCTACTAGGCCAAATTAATAGGAAAGTCTTCTCTGTAGGTAGTAATCCCTTCTTTGAGGAACTATCGCCAGTGCATGTCCACATAACATGGAAAAGCTAACACTTGGGGCCTGATAAATGTGGCCTTAAATAGCAGTTGGTCTCTCAAAGGAAGGACTACTGTAACAGGAGCTAACAAAACTGAACGTCCACTCTGCATTGGTAAAAATGTACAATGGCAAAACTCCTACCTTGATGCAAGCTTGAAAACTTCTGACGCACAAGCAGCTGAGGAGTAAAAAACAATCAGACGTTTCAAGAGAATTAAGACACTTTTCACTTCCTGTGAACAGTGCATCTGTTGATTTTATATACTTTAGCACAAATATCTAGCTAACACCTCTAGATGATGCCATTGGTTCTCAAAATAATGATGCAATGCCAACCTGTCTTGTTTTCTGACTGAATATGCCATTTTACATGAGCAGCCAAATATTTTAACAGCTTTTGCAAATACATACACTAACAAAAGCAAAATCTGTACCATTTAAACATTGTTTGAACATCATAAATACATAAATTCTTATTTTAGAACCTAGTAAACATTGCATTGTCATCAAGGTTTTTGTATTTGCTTCAACATAGCACCTGTAACAAGTTTTGGTCAAATGACAATAATCTATGAAACCTTGCACCAACTTAACCCTCATGGTTATCACTGATGGAATCAAATTTGAAAAGTCTGGCTGATGCAGCCTCAAGTTCACATTATGTAATAATAATCCAATCATGTTTTAAAAAAGAGGCACTGTACCTGCAATCACAGCATTTGTAGAAGCAACGGCTGGTATAATCCTTTTGGTCACTCCTAAAAGAATACGATAAAATAGCAATAATAGTAACAAAAAGAAATGGAAAGCAGTTGGGTTTCGTTGCACTGTGAGACACAGCCCCAAATTTTTTCATAATATTTCTAACAAAAGTTTATTGCTTAAGAAAAAAAAAATTGGCCTGCATCTTGGGAGCATAGTGAATCATTCTAATCAAACTATGATTGCATCGATACCTTGCACATCCTAAATACATGGGTATGGGTCTGCATGATGGCTTCGTGCTTGATGAAGTGTCGCACAAAATATACAAGAAATACTTCATGGTTTTCCTTGCTTCTCTGTAAACTGTGCCCAAACAAGATATTAAGATAAGCAAAATAGATGCAGAAATGTTTACATAATCAAAGAAATGGGATAACACATCAGTTCAGACTTTGTGTAAGAACACACAAAAATCATCTTACCTTGCGTAAGTCTGTATGTCACACCTGTTATTCCATATTGATTGGCTCTCTCAACGGCCCTGTCGAGTATCCACTGTATGTGTTTAGGATCATCTCCATCTATTCCTATTCCTTCTGCAAGAAGAAGTCAGGAAACTGTCAAGCTTGCAGCAACAATATTTTTCTCTCATGAGGAGCACATTTCAATGTACAAGGATTCACAAGGAATACATGGCCCAAGAAAGTACATGCACGAGCCTGTATCTCAACCGGCATCCCTTTATGAACTTTCCAACATCCAATGGGAAACCACCTATCTCAAACCAGTACTGCCCTATGTCACTGGAGGTGTTCAGATCTGCCACATGAGGTCTATTGCTTTGACCAACACAAGGCCTACTTTTACAAGGAAAACTAATCATGTAACATTTGACTCTGTGAATGCTATTGGAGATAAAAGGCAACCTGAATTGCTGCCTGGTTGGTAAAATTATTTGTACACACAGTGATAGCATCTCTAGGGCGAGAAAATCACATCATGGGTATACTTGTCCAAGGACAAGTGTCCCAATCATTTGCATGTTATTTTACTGAACTTTCACTTGTCCTGCATCACATTTTATATATCCCGGACAATAGGACATAGGTATTTTCTCACCCTGATCTCCAGCAAACATATGGGAAAACTGCATGCCATAAATGTAAAACTATCAAATGGAAAATCATGACCCATATGTCAGAAAGCTTCTATCAGTGTCAAAATAGTTCTGACAGTCTCCTGATTCAAAAGCAGCCACTGTAAGAAATGCACTTGCAACAGATCACCACACCCACATATGTGAATGGCTGAATGTGTGCAAGGTGCCCCAGTTTAGATAAGCATGAGCTTACCAGGGTTATACCCTCTATGAATAAAGTCAATCTATCTCTTGCTCTTTTTTCTAGTTTTTATTTGGGTCTTTTAAGTCTTAGTAGTAATTTGGTGACATGAACGTCTTTCCAAAATGCATCAGGAATTTGCCGAAAAGTGTACAAAGATTTGCCAGAAAGCAAAATGTCCATGCCATGTGCCGCTTTAGCAGGTAAAAAAAAAAAAAAAATACACAGATAGTACATGTTGCTCCTTCCTCTTTCACAAGATGGCACACATGACTTGAATATTCTGCCTTCTGACATTATTAAGTGCTCATTTAACTTACCTCCAAATGGTTTCTCCTGAGGCCATAAGAGAACTTTCACATATTCTATGCAGTGTTCAGGTAGTCTTGGCGTGTGCGCTATTGTACACATTGGGAAGTTTATCTGGTAAAGTGACAGAAAAAACAAACTTTTTTGGCTGTAGCCTAGCAACGGGATATCAAATATGGCAGACTTGACATATTGTCATAATAATGGGCCGGGGGCTTTGTCCCAGTGCCATACTCTCTCTCTCTCTCTCTCTACCTCTCTCTCTCTCTCTCTCTCTCTCTCTCTCTCTCTCTCTCTCTCTCTCTCTCCTCTCTCTCTCTCTCTCTCTCTCTCTCTCTCTCTCTCTCTCTCTCTCTCTCTCTCTCTCCTCTCTCTCTCTCTCTCTCTCTCTCTCTCTCTCTCTCTCTCTCTCTCTCTCTCTCTCCCCCCCCTCCCCCTTCATATATATACATATATATATATATATACGCACACACACATATATATATATACATATATATACATATATACATACATACATACATATATATATATATATGCACACATATATGGAATTCACATTAAGTAAACACCCTAACACAAATGATGTGTCCTCTCTTGTTCACTTAATCCCATTTCGCCATTGTTCAAACACTTTGGGTTTCTAATTTTGCTACATGTACTGTGATGTTTAATGTATCACAAAGATTAAGAAAATAAACACCCATCAAAATATGAAGGGAAAATGTTCACATCTAAAACCTTAAACTGTAATTTCTGTTTTGTAACATTTTAATAACAAGGACATGACTAACTACACAACTTTATTGATTTTTTAAATGCTGGACAAAACAATTACAAGTTACATGAAATTTTCTTGAATGTCCCCGATTTTTTCAGCCTTTACATTTGTAATTTTTTCACGGGGTCACTTGAAGGGAAACTCAGGGGAGAAGACTAGATTTTCACCAATTTTTCATGTAAATAAACAAGACTCGTCATCCTTCAGAATTTTCTCAAAGGGTATTTCAGGTTTTGAAAGAGTAATAGACCGCCATTTGGGCACTAATGGAAAATTACTCTTTCTTCCTTATACAGTCTTGTAATAGAATTTACCTGTGGTGGGTAGAGCTCTAAGGTACACTCTACACAGGCAGTCATTCCTGGTAAAATGACTCGGGCATTACCCTTGAAGCCCTCTGTCCCACCATCCACAATGGGCACAATGCTGGTCTGGTCCAATTCACCATCCTCATAGTTTAACAGACCCACCTGTTTTAATATAATGCAGATCATAGTACTCCGCTTCGGGCTTTTCACTGTGTACAAACATGATCCAGAGACACATGTTAATACATAAATCTATTATTCCTAGTAAAGCTAATGATATTATACACTATATACAGTTATACAGTATGCAGGTGCATAAGTTTGCATTTTAAAGGCTGGGGTTCCAACACCTCTTCTGTACATACACAATATACATGGACATTGCTTATTCAAACCAAGGCAAAATCTCAAATTGTGGGTTGTGCAATGTGTGAAATACTCTTAAATCTCTTGGCTTTGTACAAAATATGTACCAACACTCCTACCAGTCTCAGAGAGTTTATCAATATACTCTGGCTATCCCTGAGGGATCAGTCAGTCACGGTGACCATAAATCTCCCTCATCAGGTAACAGGAACATAGTGCAACAAACTTGTAACAATAAGCAAAGTTTACATTTCAGTAAAACCTCTCCAACCAAACACCTTTTTATACTGAACACCATTTCTTGGTCCCAAATACAGTAAGACTTCTGTAACCAAACACCTCATACTGAACAGCATTTCTTGGTCCCAAATACATGTACATGTATATCCCTTCAATGTAAGCAAACTTCCCTATACCGAACACCTCACTATACCGAACACTTTTTTTCTGGTTCCAAGGGTGTTCAGTATAGGGAGGTTTTACTATGTATACTTCCAATGTAAGCAAACCTCCCTATACTGAACACTTTTTTCTGGTCCCATGGGTGTTCGATATAGGGAGGTTTTACTGTATATGTGCACGAATGATCCATAGATTCTGCATGATTATTAAGATAGCAAAACTCTGATTGTAGAGGTAAGCAGTTCTTGATCAGTACTGCAACAGGGATGCCTGCACATCAAATGCAAAACAGCCTTAAAACTTACTGGGGCAACCAAATCATATGTTTACACAGAATTACTGATGGCAGAATTGGTTTAAATGAAACTTTACACATGTTGTACATCCATATGCGTTCTGCAGTTAAAGACTGTCAAAGATGATAGCATGGCACAAAATGGCCACCCCACCATAAGGTCTTGCTAAGATCAGAAACAAGAAAATCTGTAGTCCTTGTTTTAGCTACATACATGTCTATGATCCCCTAATTTTCTGTGAACATTTTGCAATTTAGTGGCACAGGTACATGTAAGTACCATATAATCCATTTAGAGCACCCCTGCCCTGCCCCCCCCCCCCCTCTTTTTTTTCTGGCACAAAAGTTCTGAAAGATTAGAAAATAACATAATATATATATATATATATATATATATATACAGTGGTCCCTGTCTTGAAAGGTCACTCTCCAATGAGAGGCCACCTGGTCTGAAAGGCCACTTTTGGCAGGTCCCTGCTGCTATATTTTCCATGTTATTGTACCTCTAATAAGAGGCTACCTGCCTTGAGAGGCCAATTGCGGGCCTGCCCTAGGGGTAGCCTCTCAAGACAGGGACCACTGTATGTATATATATATATATATATATATATATATATATATATATATATATATATATATATATATATATATATATATATATATACATGTATTGCTAATTTCTCAGTTGATACGACATTTAGGTCTACAATTGGCAATCACAGCAATTCAATTCCCTGCACACCCTGGAGGCTTAAAAGGCATAATATGGCACTTATTCGTGAGTTTGTGTCCATGTCACAATCAAACTTATTCTCAAGGCCTGGTTGCCTTTTAAACAATCATGAGATAACTATCACTATAACCACACAATCAGGATCTATGGACCATGCCCTTTCCAAAAAAATGTATACTTTGCAAAGGTTTATGAAAATACTTTTTATGCTAGAGGGCCAAAACAGTTACAGCCGACGGATTCTCTGGGGTCATATCTACAGAACCTTAAATTTATATACATGTATGTTATAATTATGAGTGCAGTGTTACTTTACTCACCAGATGGCAGTGCAATAACTTACACCATCTTTCATCTGATGAACTGTGATTTGTCTAAGTTCCCATTCAATTCCAAACAGTTAATTCATTAAACCATGCCCCTGCACCATGTAAAATTTCACAACTTTTGCACATACATAATATACATGTTAATAACTGACACTGGTTATAACCAACATGGTGTGTGAAAAAACTCCTTTACAGGCATTCAATGAAACACTTACCAGCATGCTGTTGATCCACCTCCTGGCAACAATCGAGTCTAAACCACACACAACAATGTGAAATTCTGCAAAGACAATCAAGAAATTTTGCACTTTTTTCCTCCCTGTGTTCTGTAACTACCAAGATCAGCTGTCTGTGTGAGGATATACAGGGATAAGCTACTCCTGCTTCCCAGCTTGACTTCTAAATTGTCAAAGCAACATTACAAGATCAGCCAGCACCATAAATTAAATATGCTTAAGTTGATTCATTATTGCAAGTAATCAACCTCTCACAGAAAGTAATTAAAAATACATACAAATCTATACATGTACATATCAAAATTCACATATCTAACAGATTAGACGGGCAAACTTTGCACAATAGCACTTGGATGCTGAATTTGTCCACTCACAGGGTACAACTAGTGCAAATGTCTTCACTTTGATGCAATTTTCCCTGTCATGTTGTCAGCTGGATGGGATCATTGGCATGTATTTTGGGTGCTACATTTAAAATAGGGACACCCAAAATCAGATATCAAGCAAATAGGAAGTGGCCACTTTGCTGTAATAACATCTTGATTTTTTTTTTTTCTTTTTTTTTTTTTTGTCATTCTGGACACCTCTCTGTACTTTAACACTCTGGTCATTCTAGCCATATCCAAAATCAACCCATTGATAAAGTTAACAATGGAACTTAAAATGAATTCAATTACCTTTTAATATCTTGCATACTCAAACATGTTGCTCCAGCAAACAAATATACAGTACATATACTTATATCTTTATGGAATTAATATGAAATTTAATACTTACCACTATAGAATTGGGAATCAAAATCTTGGATTTTTCCAAAATGGCTGATTTGGCGTCAAGAGAAATTTCTCAACGGGCACCACATTAAACAAGATAACAACATGTACAGACAACTGTAATTTCACATGCAACATAAAAAAATAAGTAAATTAAATAATTTTATGATAACAGCTTAAAATAAGTACATGCATCTATACATTACATTTTTTTGTTACATAAAGTAGCATCATGTGTACCAGGAACTGAGCCAGACCATCCTATTGTTCTTCAAGATGGAATTTCCTCAACACTACACTATGATAACCATGCAGTGGTCTCCTTCTTGTAAGACTTCCCTGATGAGATGCCACCTCTTCTACAAAGGCCTCTTCTCCCTGCTGCAAGCATGGCATTTTCACTTTGTTTTTCCTTGCAAGACATGCCCCCACTCTTACAATGCCATATTACTGGTTCACTTGGGGTGGCCATACATGTACATTATCATAGGGGACTGCCCAATATGTATAACATGTTTGTAAGAACTAGACACACCTGAAACATTACAGGATTGCTACAGCTGGCCCCACAAAGGAAATGATCTAACCATGATGCAAGGTGTAACCTCTATCAACTTTCTTCATAATCTCTTTCTGTTTGTTCAAGGATACGGTGTGACTTTACATCCAGGGACTCTGCAATTAATGAATTCTGCTGCCACATTTGCCTTGTTCTTTCCCAAGTCTTTTTTCCTGCAACAAAAAAATCCACCATAATAATTACTCTCTCAGGCATCAAAGGTTTAATGTGCTCACTACCTGGAAAACTGCATGGGAACATTTTCTTACCTTGTCAACAACAGCGAGTATCATACCACTATAACCAAGACCACACAAGTCCTCAGCATGACAGGCAACTACTGATGGGCCACAAAATGTAGATATTGTAGGGCCACAAAATATACAACATCCTGTAGTTTAAAATGGGGACTAAACATTAGCAGATCAAAATGTTCTGAGTATTTAATATTGTTTTACAGAATTTTTTTTTTTGTTTTGTTTTGTTTTTTGTTTTTGTTTTTGTTTTTTGTTTTTTTTTGTTTGTTTTGGTTTTGCTAGATGTTATGACAGGTACCATGACAAGTTTCTGGCACTGAACCTAAGTCAAACATGCATAGAGTTAATTTCCAAAAAGTCAACATTTCCAGAGGGATGATTGTTTGAAACTCTGTGCTCGTGTCACATGTATCTTGTCTTATCTTGAACATAAACATGTACAGAGAAATCATGAACACATGAAGCATGAAGATCAGAGCAAATGCCAGTCACCTTGACTTTTCCAGAAGGATTCTTTTTTACAGATGTCAAGTTGACACACCCGAAGATACATGTAGAACCCCAGCACATAATTGATATGGTAAACAAAGATGTGGGGCCTCAAACGATACCTGCATTTGAGCTTGGTGCGAAACAAGGCCACAAACTTGTATGCTACGTTAATCCGAAGTGACTTGCTACATCGGTAGCTCTTCGTGGATTGAAAGTAATGACTGCTTGTGCTAGCTTTGCGCTAGCTTATGTACCAGGGTGTAAACACTTGCACCTGACTCAAACAAGACCTGTCAGGGTAAATAGCATGCATATTTGACCAAGTATAGCACCGGAGTTGTGTCCTGGTACAAAATCCTCTTTGGATGTTACAGTCCTAACTTCTTCCTCATGTGTTAAATTCAATCACTGAAGTATGCAATTACAGATCACATTCACAGGAAAAAATGGCCTGCTTAATCATGTTTACACAGCATAGAGAGAGCATGAGCTTCTGAAGAATGTTACCCATTTCATATACATGTACCCATAGACAAAGGCACACACTGATTAGCAAAAAGGTACCACAGTAATTTTGGTTACAGTTGTGCCCCACCACCCAGATGTAAATATTCAACAAGAGACACTTGTACTCTTACATAAAGCATGTAAAAAGTAGAGTTAGACAAAAGGATGAGTATTCTGCTGTGTTCTCAATATAAAACTTTTTTTTTTCAAGTTAACATTTTTAAGCTTTTTAAATTGCCAACATCACAAGGACTGCTTTGTCTGCTAACAATCCGAAATTTCACTTGGTGCACTTAAAATACATCAATTCAGTTAGTTCACTTTTCCACTGAGTCCACATAACTGGACACATTCTGGTTTACCCCTCTCCTTATCATAGCCTGTATATCCACATGGTGGTCTTAGAAAAGACAGGTTTCACGATGCCTAATGATGAACAAGTTTTTAAATTATGCTGTCCTCAACTTGTCAACTGGGTGAGCATCAAGAAGGTAGACTGGATATATACATACCTAAAAAGAAACTGTCTGTTCAAGTTTGACAAATCAATGGTGTCCATGTCTATCACATCTAGATTTCTAAACCCCATCAGTGCCTGGAAACAAGAGAAGCAGGATTTATATACAGAGTTATCCACTAAATTAAAGACTATCCCTACTAAAAGGACAAATGGTCTCATGCTACAAGTGGTCTTCAAATGCTGGTAAATTAACAAACAAACATGATCAAGTGTCTTGGAAAAGCAGTCTCTTACGTAAAGTTTTCTTTACAGCTGGTACCAATGTACATGCATACAAACGTAACGTATGTAGTGGCATTCAAATGATATGGGACATGTCTGCATGTAATCATACAATATAATTAATGTGACATATCAAGCATGTATAGTAATGCATTCAATCAAGTGGCACACTGTACACCAGAAAAAACTTTTTAAACCAACACAAGAAGCTTGGAAACTCATATGACCCAACCATACATAATTTTAAAACTCACTTTTATTTTGCTGGATGTTTCTTTAAAGCCGACATACATGTCAATTATAATGTACCTGTCACTGTCAGCTGAGTTATAATGGTTATGGAAACATATGATTGAACTCGAGACTTTTCATTATTATAACTCTGCAAAGCTGTCCCATACAAAAATATAGAGCTTTATTTTTTGTAAGTGAGCTAATGACAAGGGCTAGAGGCTGCAATGGAGAGATTTTTAGTTTGAATGGTTTCGTACTGATATACTAATGAGGAACGGCATGCTTGACTTTCCGTCATCATGTCATACAAGTGTATTGTTTGACGTGAAGCACGGACGTGCCTGCACTGGTGCAATTACCACTGACTGTGAATTTCAAATAAAAAAAATGCCTGGAAAGGCAGGGACCCTCCAAATAAGGAGAGGTCAGTTAGTGCACCAACTGGATAGTTTGGTGCAGAATTGTATCGGGTTTAAAATTCCAGTTGGACTTGTGTCCACTGGATGCCCTGGATAGGGGCAGTTAGAAATCAACTGGTGTTGTTTCTAGGTAAAAATATTTATTTACCATTAACCTGCTGCCATGTACACAAATGTGTCAGTGGCCAGAGCTGTGTAAATACATGAGCAAATGAGCTGTGACAACCCCCAAAAAATAATTTATTTTTTGTATGTATTTTTTTTTGGGGGGGGGGGGGGATTTATCCATCCGGTCCATCAAGGCCATTTAGTCCTAAAAATACATTTTGTGCAATATGTTTTGACAAAATGAGCTTTAATCTGATAATCATGTTAATATATTTATAGGGAGCATTTTAAGCTTTATGGTCACTATGAAAGGTTTTTTTTTTTATTGCTATTTTTAAATGCTTGACGGTACCAATGGGCTATAAAGCTTCTGCTGATACACACATTTATCATTATTAAAACTCTAGGGCTCTGAATGGGCCATAAATAAAACCGATTATTGCTACTCCTTCAATTTTCAGATTAATCCTTGGATTGACTATTGAACACAATAATGACAAAGGATAAAGATCTATGGGTACAGGTATCAGAATGGCATGCTGTCAGGGTACGTTTAAGATACATGGACATGAATTCAATATATAACCAGCAACACAGACGGCCAAAAATGACAACCCTTAATTTGTAAAAAACATGTTTGCTTGATTCTGTCAACGGGATGATTTTGTCGATTGATTGACATTTTGTCAAACAATGTCTGGATCGATTTTTTTGTACAATCAACCAACACCACTGTACTCACAAGATCTTTCAGTAGCTCACACCCTAGACCACCTGCTCCTATCACCAGAATTTTACAGGTATCCAGCATGAAAGGCAACATCTGTAAACATGAAAGCAGAAAAATAGTAACTCACCAAACACATTGTGCCATGATACATCTACAAATCCTTCATCCCAGACCTGTGTGTGTGGAGCAGTAAGTAACTTTATGCTTTACCACTATAAATCAGCCATTCCCTTTTCCATGGCAACAGAATTTTACCAGACTTCCCTTCCTGTTTTTCGTAAATGTGGGTCAAAATTAATGCTGCAGAGTAGCCTGGGATAAGACAAAAACAAAAGCCCTGAGGTTAGTACAAGCTGACATGCCACTTACACCTTGTGCTCTGAAGAAGTTTCATGTGATAAAAGTTGCCTAATCTTTATCCACGATTGATTGAGATGTTTCATTATACTGAACACAGAAATTACAATTCAGTAATAGCAGCTGTATGTAATTTTATAAATAAAAATAAAAATGGAAATATCTAAGTAAATATAAAAAGTCTACCAGAAAAATATGTGCAATATGATGCCTAAACCTCAGGATCCTACACTGTTCAGACCTCATCTTTATCTGTAATCAAGAATCTGAAAACCCCAACACAGTTTAATAGGGACTTCAAGTGCCTGCCATAATTGTGAACTTTTTTAGTTTCACAGAATCACACTCACAGTATTTTATAGATCTTCAAGTAAGCAATGTAAAGCTTATTTGATATGACAAAATGGAGAACAGTTTCTTGTCACCATGAACAGAATTATCAAAATGTTTAATCCTCAGATACCACAGCAGCATTTCAACAAAAACTGATATACACTAAATGCGCAATATATTTAAATTCCATATAGAATATAAGACTGCACATGCTTGATGATTTACCACTGATGACTTATCAATCGATTCTTGTGGCTGTTGAAGCCTTGAATTTTCAGTTTTCAATTTTTTTACATTAAAAATGATAATAGTAATTCATCTACATTGTAGTTATAAGTTTAGACACAGAGAGTGAATGGATTGGTTATCGAGTGTATAGAGAGATTAATTTGTTGGGTTTTTTTGTTGTTGTTTTTTTTTTGGGGGGGGGGGAGGGGGGGTAGATTGTGCCTGCTTCTATAATCAAATGCTACTGTTTGAATGAGTAATTTTTTTTTTTGATGGTATGAATAAGTTAATTCCACACCTGGATGCTATAAATAAGTGTAAATTTAATCTGTACTAGTCAATGGAAATAAAATTTTCAAAAATATAAATACCTGGCCCTCATGAAACATTATATTTTGTATTTAAATCATTGGATAACTGATATATATGTATGTAGCATGTGCAGTATATGTATGTGTGTCTTCGTGTATATCCATGTATGTATGTATGTATGTACATATATGTATACTTGCATGTATATGTGTGTGTATGTATGTAACATGCATTTAAAAAAAGGCAGTCCCCATCTGCTGTGTTGGAATGTATAGTAGGTGCGGCTTTTTTGCCTCTGTTCTTCATATGCATCAGACAGGTTACATACCTCGGGACTTGGCTCAAAATCTGGGTGGGCAAAAGGCCCAGTTCGTTCCAAGAACTTCTTGACATGGTTCCACCTGTTTGGCCAGTCCTGGTCACTTGTGGACACCCTGGAATAAAATATGCAAACATTAAATAGCCATGAATAGCACAATACTGGTTGACATGGTTTATTTGCACAAATAATTTCATAATACAAATTTATAAAGCAATACCGGTATCGTTTTTCATGCCTGTGCATTAGTTACATTATCTTTTTATGGTACCATCATTCACACATTGGCAACAGAGCTATTAGCCTTCCCCTGTGCATCACAGGTTTGTATCTCTGGGTTGCCTCCATGGTTGGCGGAGTGCTTAAACACTCGTATTTCACCTCAGCCATGTCTGTAGCCCAGGACCAAGTTACTGACATACTGTCCGCCAGGGAAACTAGTGGAGAGGGCTCCTATGTACCCTTCTGTCAGACTATGCATAGTGATTTTTTTTTCGGAGTCTTTGGTTTCCTCCACAACATGAAAAGGTGGGAACTATACACCCACATAGATCTGTGCCATGGAGAGCAATTCAATAAGTCACACTAAGACTTCTTTTACAAGCCGTTTAAAACAAATGGATGTAAACTTTATACTTTGCCAGCAGTTGGTTTATCACTGTTTATTTCCCACTTCCAGCTGTGTTGGATCCTGGGAAAAGCCAAGTTTTACAGTATCCCCGTGGACCTATTAAATAATTAATGGGTCCATGCCATGCGCATCCAATTTGAAACGAAAAAATATATATACATTTGTGAATTCCTTCATGCACAAAGACTCCTGAGTCTCCACCTCGTACGAACCTACCTTCGAGCTCGAAAACTAAATCAATCTCACCAAACAGTATTCACTTGACACTGATGACTGAAGCCAAAATAGTGGTTTCATGTGGAACAGGGGCCACTTTACAGCTTACAGTATCAACATCACCAAAGTTACGGTCTTGTCACATTGAGACTCTTTCTGTTACTCACTTCTATGTGCAAATACTAGATACACGACCTAGTATTTCTCTCATGATGAAATAATTAAACCTTCATTATCTGTCAACTTACTCTTGCTCAGCCATGCTGTTTTTTCCCAGAATGCTCTGTCATTTTATTCCCCCGCGACTACCAAAAATAAATTTCAAGTGCAAGCACATGAACTCATGAAGTTATATAAACTGTTGTGTATATCGTTATAATAATCTAATTACATATTTTCAGTTTAAAACAACTACTTTTGAACAGACTAACTCAATATCAGTGGGGATTAAATAATTGGTGGAGTTATAAGCGGCCTCGGTCTGCTCAGCAAAGCAACATGGAGGACGTCGAAGTGGCACCTTTGCGGACACTTGATGATTTTTTGTTGGAATCTGCAAGGTTTCAGATTCCTAACCTGAAAGACCCAGAGAGATGGGCAAATCGAGTGCTGAACAACTTGCTTTACTACCAAACTAACTATTTTCTTACAGCAGTAATTGTGTTTCTGATTGTTGGGTAAGTTGTTTGTTGAGCATTATAACTTCTGACAACTTTGAGGTTCAAGCTTAGGCATACTGATTGCAGCGCTTATTCAACCGGATGACCTGTTGACCGATTGTCATTTTCAGATGATTCATATGTATACGATGTCGTGCTTTTTGCTTTTGTTGTCTCGAGTGTGGGTAGAGTGGCTGACTTTTTTGCAATAGGCATGAATTTGCATCATTTTCTCCGAATCCAGTCCAGATCAGCTGATGTCCTGCAGTTGCACAACCGGGCTGATGATATCAGTGATCTTAGACACTTAATTAACTAGCCAGATTATGCACGACCAGTTTCTTGGTTGAAGTGCGTGTGTGTTCCAGCCACAAAGGTAATGAAACGTGGGATTTTACGTTTCTGAGCAAATAAACTACCCTTCCATTCCCATATCATTGAAAAGAAGTGAAGTGTCAGCCCTGTTACGTACTGTCAGATATTCATCATGCCATGGACATGGTCAGATCTAAATATATGCATGATGTATCAGTTCTCGATAGGCTAAGTCATGCAGTTTGTAAAAATGCAGCACAATATGTCACTGACCATAGACTGGAAAATCTGTGTTATAAATCGAGACTTTCAAGTTCAAAGCTGTACTTCCATGGTTAAAGCTAAACAAAGTTGTATATTCTTGATGAAAGCAGGTGGTCTCTGCAAGACATGTCACTTCAAATCTAGTGATGAGCTTGTAAAAACGATGTTCCTATTCTCGTTATAAAATATAGCAACCAAAAATGCCACACAGATAAAATTTGGAGTGGGTCAGCAGGCAAACATTTTTTGTTTAGGTAAACATGAATTAAGTTTTTGAAAAATATAAAAAGCTAGGGTCTCTGTGACTTTTAAAATATGAACTGTGTGCATTCTCTGAAAAGTGCTCTCTTTTGCTTAGCATAAGGAACTCAAATATGTGATTACTGGCAAATGCCCTTGTAACTGAAAGGCTGGGGGAATGGAGCCAGACAACCTTGCACAAAATTTCACAGTTCAGAGACCGGCAACTCCTCACATAAAGATAAATTAGCAAGTGATAATAACAGTATTTTTGTTATTACATCGACAATAGGTACATCAACTATACATACCAGTAAAATATTTGACACTATATTGAAATGATATCTGTGATTGATATAATTATTTAGCCAATATATGTGATTCAGATGACAAGGAATGCAACCAAAGTAATTGTGATATGGGTTGAGTAATTAACCATGATCCAGAAACAGGCCTTGGAATTAGAGGTGAAGTGTGGCCACCACCAGCACCACCCCCACCCCACAAAAAGGAACCAAAAAAAAAAAAAAAATTATTATTATTATAAATATGACAGTCAGTAGTTATAAAACCACACTGCTTTCACTGACCAAGCTTTAAAGGGGCACACTAATTTTGGATATTGCTGCAACATAGAAAAAGTTTAAAACTGAAAAGATTCGTAAATATTAAATAATCAATATAGAGGCAAAACACGGCAAGGGTATGGATCCTGAGTCACTAGTGCAAGTGGTAAATATTAAATTATGACATGCATTTGCACATGGAACATGTGAGAGGCGACAGGCTAAAAGAGAGATTCATAGGATAAATTCAGTTCAGTTACTCCATGGCTTGGAATTACCAGAGGCAATTGCTGCCCGGTCTATGACATAAAGTCCAGACACGGGTGGTCGATATGACCAAACGCATACATGACAAACTGTATAAATGACAAAATGTGGAAGCAACGTGGTCTAAAACTTGTAAGGTCAAAAAGGGCCAACAAATGTTGACATAATTTTATGCAGACTTCCTATGGATCAATCTAGTCAACGCCTGTCATGATCATTTCTAATACTGTGTACAGAGCCAAGACTGGTAAATGACATCATATTGTAATACCCCAAAGTTGGAACAAGTTGCTGGGGAGGTCACTCTTGATATAAAATGAATCGATTGACTATCTAAAAGTCTGCTTCTGTTGATACCTTATTCAATGTAAGACCAGGCGAGTGCCCTGGAGGCAGATGTGCCGGTTTGTTATTTATTACAGTCTGACCGGTTTCGCCCTGTTACCGGGCTCTTCAGAGACTGAATTTAACGGATGCGTCAACTCTTTATATACCGTACGGTAACACTGGCCCTAGTAACGTAGATCACGTAGGGTTGTGACGCTCAGTAAATTTGAGTCAACAACTGTTTACTGTGTACGTAGAGCAGTGGTGCAGGTGACACGTGAGTCTGGCCAAATGTGACGTCACGTGGCCTGAGTGTAAATGCTTGTAACCAAGGATAGTACAGTTTTGCCTTTGGTTTGAATAAGATGGAGTTCTTATTGAATGTAGTCCATATTGCATATGTTATGGATTGTATGAATAATCAATTGTCCTGAATATGTATGGGAGAGTTCACCTGAATGATTGTGTCCTCCACATCCATGGGAAATAATATTATTTCCATTAAAGAAGGTGCGATCCGTTAAAACACAGAATAAGCATTCTGTTGTCAGTGGAACAAACCATGTCATGATACCTTATTCAACAATCTGTATTGATATGTTATCTATAATAATATATTGCTTTATTCAACAGTCTGGAATAATGTATTCTTTTATATAAATGTTTACATGTGAATGAATTATATACATTTGGGACTTGTCAACATAAATTTAATTGTGTATATGAATTTATTTGCAGTAGATTTAGTATTTCTAATTACTTATCAATCAGTCATTTCATTGAGTCCATTTGAGTAGAAAAATATAAGTGTCAAAAATTATAGTGTCAGTCATGTATTTACAGCACCAGTGCTTTCATAATTTTAATATCTTATATTGTCTGCAATTCCTCGGCGGTAGTCATCACACTGTGCTAAAAAATTGTGGCACAATAATTGCTATTCTCTCATTCTTTTTTTCTGGCAAAATTCCTTTTCTTTTGGTCCTTCTCTG
Source organism: Hermodice carunculata (assembly GCA_964020975.1). Lineage (NCBI taxonomy): Eukaryota > Metazoa > Annelida > Polychaeta > Eunicida > Amphinomidae > Hermodice > Hermodice carunculata. Next base: position 27,685,443 of record OZ026622.1, on the reverse strand, counting down.
GCCAAAAGCTTTTGTTGTATCATGTTTGTATGACTTCCATCATCTTTGAGCTTTGCAATAAACTGAAAAATATTGGGGTGTGATTTTCCAACAACTACGTGGAAGCGTCTATGCCAGGCTGCTAGCTGGTAAGTCGTGTGGTTCACCATCTAAAACCCTGACATAGACACTCCTAATACTTGGAGGGAACATTCCTTCCCGCCATACTAATCTAAGGCGCCCTGATTGAAGACGTGTAGGACAATAGTTGCCTGAACATGTACTTTCAAAATAGTCCAAGAAATCCTGAACATCTTCTGGCAGACTCTCTCGCAAGACTGAAATGGCATCTTTGACATTTTCTGGTGGCATGAAAGGAGTTGCAGTTATCATCTTCAGTTGCAAGGCAAAGTGAGAATCTTCAATGTGTTTACTTCTGAGGCCCAAGTTAACTATTTTACACCAGTTACTCTGTTGAAAATGAAAAAAGCAACCCTAGACAACCACATCAGTAAACCTGGTAAAGGTTGAGATAAATGCCGTCATGGTTGCCTTTTCAAAATCACACCTCAATCTCTGCACTTAGATATTGCAGTTCAACCCCGCCATAAATGTTTTCATCATATGAAACATATGTGTATATGTAGCTTCACTTTTATTTGGCAATAGGCAATAAGCTATGGGCAGAATTTTACCCCTAACATCACAGTGAATTGTGAACATTTGATAAAACAACGTTGGAGCAATATCAAATGTCCCATGGCCAATACCAAGTATCACAGGCAGCAAGGTGATACAAATTTGGCTCGACACAAAAATAAAAAATGGACTTGACTGGTTCTCCATGACCCAGTCTTCACCTCTGTGTGTCAACCTCCACGGTCCTTCCCATTTTAAATCTTCCAGTGATGATGGCAGGGGCGACAGGTTCTAGACACGTGTACGTAGCACAATTCTCTATAAGCTTCTTTCTAATAGTAGAGATTCCTGACAGGACTTTGGTATATTATGACCAAGCTCATCAAGAATTATGCTCGTGGTAGGTGCCAATGGGCAAGTAGTCGCTTGGATATGGGCTTTGGACTTTTTTTATTCAGTTTACTTCATTTACTACTGTATTTAATTTGTTTATTTTACCCTTTATTATTCATTATATTATACAGGGCCTTTCTGTAAAGTTTATGTACATGTATGTTTACCCTGGTAAAATATGGATCAAAAGTGACCCCCCCCCCTCTGAATTTGGCACACACACACACACGAGATAATTGATCTTCAGATCAGTAAGATGCTGAGGAACCTGCATAGCCTTCAAGGCAGCCATTCATGCTTGCTGATCTTTGAAAACAAATGTTTTGAAATATCTTACGTGAAATATAATATTAATGTAAGTCTGCACCTTGATTAAAGTCGGATGGGGTGCATGACTTGCGTGATCAATGGTTGCCGAAATTACAAGACTTCCTTCAGTGACAGCCCATCCATACAAGTGCAATCACCACACCGCCAGTTAGTCCTTTCACCGTGTGCATGATCTTTTGTATATGTATAACTGGCCCAGGATAACTTTTTTCCCCTTCTGAGACAGGTAGAAAATATTGATCAGAAACGTCATCTGAACCATCTTCAGCCATGACGGCAGTAGTGAGGAAAATAAATAGCACAGGAAGTAAAAAAAAAAAAAAACATGAAGACAGAGAATAGAATCAAACACCTTTATCATGTTTCGATAAATAGAATCAAACACCTTTATCATGTTTCGATAAATAGAATCAAACACCTTTATCATGTTTCGATAAATAGAATCAAACACCTTTATTCTGTTTTGTCCCCAGGACAATAATTGAAATACATCTTTTGTTCCGCAGACTAATTGTCGATTCAACTTTTTGTCATGTCTGCTAATTCTCTGGTCGCCTTTTCATCTGTCAAATTTATGTCGTGTACCAATTGCTGGCAGTGTTGTGACTCAATGGTTTTATGCATTTAACCATCTTAACCATAAAGTTCTTTGAAGGCACTTTTTCCCATGTATTTGTAATGCCATTTGCCCTCATATACCAATACTTTGCCTTCAGTATGGGTAATTTTGCCTGCCTTTTAAAATTCTTAATGCCAAGGCCTGATATTCTGATATATTTCTATTGTGCAATAGATTTGTAAAAATGTGTTGGTTTAAACTTATTTTATTTCTTGAAAGAAAAAAAGGATTGGGGAGCAGGCAATGCTTTTATGAACCCCTCTTGTGAAGGTGTTGATTAATATGTCCCAGAGAATCTTTTCTGACTGGTTTTCCCCTGGAAAAATTTTATCTTTTCAGTGAGGACAAGTGAAGAATAAAAAAATCATGTCCATGAGGCAATCCAAACATTGCTTTTAGAAAAAAGGTTTCAATGAATAAACAGGTGATTTAGTACAACCTTCAACAGAGAGAAAGTCAAATGAACTTGCCCGGAAGACTAAGCGATTAAGGAAAAAAAAAACAAGAAAAAAAGAATGAGTGGACACTTGAGTATTATATCATACAGCTGTCTGCTTGTTATTTTAATGATGGACCTTCTATTTCTCACAGGGTTCTGCATCCAGTTCAGATGGTGCTTGGTTTTGCTGCAATCTCCATCGCCTTTGCCATTTTTGTGTTCCTGACAAACAACAAAGGTACCCTGCGTAACTTCAAGAGGAAACACCCAGGGCTCAGTGTTGTCATTGTCTTACTTATCAGCTACCTTCTAATTTACTTCATTGGCTCTGTGGTTGTCTTTCTGTTTGGAATTGCTATGCCAATGCTAGGTAGGTATACTGGACATCACTCGTCGTTGAAGGTGATCATGATGTTGTCCCTTGTTCAACTGTGAACCTGAAAACAAACATCACTGAAATTGGCTTTTATTAGAAAGTGGGTTTTTAAGGAAGTCATGCCTGCCAAAAAGACTTGCCACATAATAAGTAAGATTATGTCTATTGTAAATCATGCCCCCCCCCCCCTTCATAATTTACAGACATATTGTGTATGGCTATTAAATATTTAAGACGCTGATGTCTGCCATTGAGAATTCTCGTTATCATGATTAATTTAGAATATGCATGTAAAGATTTCTTTCACGTAGACCATGTGGGTTCAGTTTTGGATGTTTATAGTCAAAGTGAACTGCTAAATTTGTCCCACAGATTGTAGAAATCATTGTAGCATGGTGTATACATGTAGTACATTTATGGTACCAGTGAATGATTGAATAGTTCAGTCACTTCAAACTTAGAAACAGTTACATTTGCTACCACTAGAGAGCAGTTTATGTAAGTCTAGGCAACAGGTCAATAGCGTGTAGACTGGATGCATCCTATGCCCGCCAAAAAAAAAAAAAGTACCAGTCTTTGTGTTAACTATGCAAAATGTTTGCTTTTTCTGTGGTCTTGATAAAACACTGACAAATGTCTTCTTGTCCTGAATTTCACCTTTCCATGGTCACTGTTCATGTTGACCTATGCCGGAGTTTGCTTATTTGCCAAGCATGCCAGTAGTACCCAGCACATATCATTCATGGCTCTTAATCCAAGATGACAGCTTTGTACTGAATCAATACAGATATCATTAAATTTGATGTGATGCTTATTTGCTATTTCTCCATGTACACTAGTGTACTGCAACAAAATATTTACCAAAACTTTGGGGATTTGACATGTCTGTTATCTTAAGTAAATGTTGACATAGCTAAGAGTAAAGTACAATTGATACCAACATATGTGGTGGCACAATCATAAATGTATCCTCCCTTCCTTCCCCACGTCCATCCCTCTCAACTGTCATTCCCACAGAGGTGGGAACCCTTATTTAAGAGGGCAATTTGACCTTAAAAAATCTGGACTTTTTAAAGATATTTATTGTTTAAAATTGTGACAACTTAGCCATGACTTGCGATGACTTATACTCACAAACAAATCTGCTTTATTTTCCAGTCATACTAATTCATGCTACTCTGAGGATGAGAAACATTCGCAACAAACTGTCAAACAAGATCGAGTATGTGGGACTGAAGCGAACACCAATGGGTCTCCTCTTAGAGGCGTTGGGCCAGGAGCAAGAGGCGGGATCATAAATGTCTAAATCATATGCTCAGCTGTCTGCTGGATCTTCATTCCAGAGGTTTAGATTGTACATGTATATCCAGCTTGATATGCTTATACCTACTTCTGAAGGGGGGGGGGGGAGGGTCTAGGGTTTACATCATCATGATCATGGATTGATACCAGTACTAGATACCAGTACTAGTTGGCAAATCCATGGTTACATCAGAGAAAAAAGATGATACAGTATTTTTAGTTAAATCATGGATTTTGTACAAATTGACACTTGTATGCTCTATATACGTAGACAACTCATAGTTTGGGGTTGATCTCCACCATTTGCGCTTTGGGTTGTGAGAGAGGACTTTCCCTGTCATATCCTGTTGCAGTGACCACTTCTGTGTGTATTTAGTAATCATGGTGTTATCAATGTAATGCCTGAAAAAGAAATGGAGATTTGTGGGAGTGCAATCCTTGAATCTGAAATGCAAGCTAATATAGGGAGTACATCCAGTCTACACTGCAGATTAGAAACACAGAATTCCTGGTGCATGTACATATATGAGGGTGCAGCTCTCAGCTTGTCTGGGGAATTTTAAATGTCACAGAGCATTGTTACTGACTACAACTTAGTACAGTAAAACCGCCGTAGAGTGGGCACCCTTGGGACCGGAGCAAATTCCTGATGCAAAAATAACACTTTTACAAATTAAAATATTTATTGAACAAAATAATAGTGCCCACTTTAACAGATTTTGGTACCTGTTTTGGGTGCCCAATGCCCAAATTAGGGAGGTGCCCACATTAGAGAGGTGGCTTTATAATGTAATTAATAGGAAAAATGAAAGGAGACCAAAGAAAAGTGCCCACTTTGGAGAGGTGCCAACATACGGAGGTTTTACTGTACTGTGAATTTTCAAGATACAGGACAAATTGCTGATGAAAAATGAATTCAGCACCAGGTAACAGGTATAAAAAGTTGATACACAGGGGACTCAAGTATCACTTGGGGAAGTGTGCAACACTGGAGTCTCTAAGAAAAAAGCTGGATGGGAGAATTGCTCCTAAAGAAAACAAGATCTGAATGTATAAAAGTTAAATAAAGTTGGGGAGGGGGGGTGTTTTTTTTGTTTTGTTTTGTTTTGTTTTTTTGTTTTTGTTTTTTTGTTTGTTTGTTTTTTTTTTTTAATTTTATTTTTTTTCTTCATACTCACACTTGATGCTATCAGCATTCTGTATTATGTGGAGATGTCTTAGGCTTGCTTTGCATATGCACATGTCTAATCTGATCAGCAGATAAGAGACAGAAAGAAATGTCTGTTGGGATAACTTGTGAATAGATGAAAAGAAAATTGCGGAAAAGGAAGTCAATCTGATGAAAATATTATTCATGAAGAGAAAAAAAAAAGACTTGAGTATTTCAACAAATGTCTTAAAAATTAAAAAATTAAATATAAGAAGAAAAGGAACAATCCAAGCCAAGGTCACAGATTCATAATCATCCACAGCTTTTCATGTGGAGCAACTTGAACACTTTTCTTGGTTCTATATTGTAATTTCAAAGCATATCGTACTCGATGAAAAACAGAGGAGATGTGATTTATGTGCATACAGTGTATAAAAATGGATTTTTAGTATATGTAAATCCAATCAAATTTGTTCACATTTTATCCATGTGGATTCAAACAAAGTTGACACAGAACCAAGAAGAAAACCAAACCAAGGCATAGCAATGCTGAACAATTGCATTGGAAAGAAGTTCACATGGCACATGGATGTGAAACGGTCCCTCCCTGTATTGTATTTTGTTGAACAGTTTTATATCCCAAAATGTGTGGCAACTTCATGATGCACAAAAAATGTTTAATGTGAAAAGAGGGTCACATGTATAAACACAATCAAGGACCCTGTGCTTGCTGTTTTTCTTTCTTTCTTTTGAGATTGTATGTATATTTAACCATTGTTGAATGGTTCAGGACCATTTGATCAATATATTTATGACAGATTTTCCTTTATTCATCATGACAAGGTATATTTTCCACATTGTTGTGGCAAAGTTGCTAGTTAAGTTTAAAGAAACATTTTTATTTAGGCCTCTGGGCCCCGTGCCAACATGATATGTCCTCAATACATGTATTTAAAAGAGAGAGATAGTTGAAATATTGTATACATGTACATGTATGCTAAAACATAAAAAAAAATAAAAACATTTAGATGATACACAATTTAAAAGTTGATAGGTAGAGACCAAAATATGGTATAATCAAGTTAGAGCAAAATAACAAATTATTACAGATGCATTTTTTGTATCTTTCTCGTACCTACTTTAATGCTGACCACTATTCGACAGGATAACAAGTGACAAACAAATCAATGACATAGGACCATTTTAAGGAAATGGGTGGTTATTGTTGTAAATATCCAGAAATATATTTGTACGTTGCAATCCATTGATGCAGTGGTACCTGTTTTATGTGGCCACTCCTGCCAAGATAAAAATGGCCAGATACAACAGGTCCTGTTACAAAGGAATTTTTTATTGACTCCCCTGTACCCAGGAGTATAAAGCGTAAAAGGGCAAGGCCTTTTATAGCAGTAGTTGCATACAGCAGGTAGCACCGCACTTTCTCTGGGTTTGCAAGTGAAATTGGACATCTTACAATATTAATTTAAGGGAAAAGATGTGTACTGTGATATTTTATATGGCACTGTTAGTGAAAGAGTACCACAACAAAATGTTGTCTGAATCTTGACTGCTGTGGTCAGGCAGCTGAGAACATGGTGGAAGAGAATCGATTTCCCTTTCACAGTGAAAGTTGGAATTTGTAAAGACCACCATCGGGAAAGATCAGTTCTTATTTATAATGACATATTTTGGAAGTTGAAAGGTTCATTCCCATCCCAGGTTAACATCTGCCATGAATTTACATCTTTCAAATATAATGATATTTATGTGGGGGGGGGAAAGATGCATGTGGTCTGTGGAAATAGATTTCATTGAATATGTATTCATATGACCTGTGATTATATTATATTGTGGTACATGTTGTAAAATATTCTTTGTACCTGGAAGTAATATATTTTGTGGCTTGAAGGACAGCCATGGTATAATGTCCTGTTTCGAATGCACGGCTTTGTCTGGGCTTGAGTGAAATGGGTTTCTTCATCAACAGACTTGTCAAGTCCTATACTAAATGTTTAAGTCCCTGTTTATCTCCTGTACCACAATCTTGCACCAGCCATTCCATAAGCTGCCGGCAGTAACACTGTAACTTTTACAGATGAAACAGTGGTAGACTTTCTTTTGGTACCCTTTCTACACTGGGTCTTTCTTTTCTTTTTTCTTTTTAAACCTTGCCAGGGAGCATTTGTTTTTTCATCTGTCATCATCTCAAGTTTTTTTTGTTTTTTTTTTCTGGATGGTTGGGCTGGTAGTTTAGCTATGTGCTTTTACGTAGCTCTGTAATGGTGTTTACATAAAATCTGTTAGTTTACATCGGATTCGAAACTAGTCAGACACATCTGTGAGTGAAACATCTCTGTGCCACTGGCCTGGCTTGGTCGTTCTGCAGTTCTTCGAAATCAATCTTAGTGACCATGCTGAAAGTAAAATTATGTTTTTGTATATATACAATTTGCAACTTTACTAGAATTATATTACATGTACAAGCAGTGACAATCGGTGTGCTTATCATTAGGTGGCATTATTTCCGTTGATTGTATGGTGATATGTGTTGTAGATAGTTAAATTGAAGCGTGAACTGTCTTTTGCATTAGACATGTTGTAAGACAGCGTATTTATACACAAGTATAATCAGTTCAGTACAGCTGTGTATGTTGTGTTAGTTTACAGCAGGAATTCTCAAGCAAATTCATTCAATAATCCGTGCTTACGGGTACATGAAGCTGTATCATGTGGATCAGTCCTTTCGAGTCCTCATTGCCTTGTGCTTTGCTTGTTCTCCATAACTGCTCTTGCCATAGGATCATATGCATGACTGGCACTCTTCTTTCTGCAGTCTGACAAACAGCACTGTCAAAGGGTGGAAATGCTGTGCCAGCAAACATCCTAGAGTGGTGGGATCAACAAAGGTGTTAGAGAGAAACTGGGGGAGATTCCATGAAATTAACTTAAATGAAACACATACAAAAGCACTCTGACAGTTTCTGCACAGATTGCCACATAAAATTGTCAGTCAATTTTAGAAAAAGTCACATCTTGCAGTTAGGGATAACTTTAATGTCTTGATGGTTTCTGAGGATGTGGTCATGAAGATTGTATGTATAAATTCATTAGCAGTTTGGTTACTTCCATCTTGCATATTCCACGACCATTGCAATGAGGAGACATGCCAGGGAGAGCAAATGATTACAAAGCTCGGCAATCCCAGTGTGCAAAAAAATGCTTCAATGCATACATGTATACAGAACAAGTATCAATGCATACATTTAAGTAATACAGATTTGAAAATAAAGAAAGAAACCCACAAAAATATTTTTTCAGAATGTGTGCTCAACCATAGTACAAAGTGCTTGCATGGAGATTGGTGTAAAGGTAAACAATTTGTGGGTGCCGATAAGTTGTCAGTGGAGAGTGGACCTCTACATCAAAAGTGACAAGGCCTTATCTTGAACTTTTGAAAGTTTGGCCAAAGGGACACTATTTGCTAACTGGAACAGACCCTGTTACTGTGAATTGTAACAGTTTTGCTGGGTAAGTGAAAGGTGACATGTCAAAGGTCTCTGTATGAAATAATGTTCATTATTGTGGTGTTTTGCACTGTGGTACGTGGTATGAAGACCATATCACCTGAAACCCCTGATGGGTTTTCTTAAGAGCCTCCACTAAAGATAGGGCATTCTTCTTATGCTTTGGCCTGCATTTGAAGACTACGTGTCATTTAAGACTAAATGTCACTTCTTCACTGACAATATAGTGTAATAGTGGGGAGTGCTGCAAAATACACTATCACTGTGGAACATGTATAAGAAACTGTCAGTGCGATCTGGCAACCTGTCAAGGTTATCTGCCTAGAAGCTTTTCAGCTTTTCTTATTAGAGTACATTATAGCATTAGGAAACCAAAGAATCCGAGCTGTATCAAGACCCTGGTTATAGCCTGTCAAATACATGTACATGTGCTTGGATTTACACTTTTTTACTGCCACTGTGATTTGTTTATCATATCTGTGTTTGTTGTTCTGTACATATGTGTTTTCATTTAAATTACAAACTCTTTGGTGCAGCGTGTGTCTTGATGTATTGTAAATTACCACAGTGTGTCATTAAGAGCTTCAAGTTATTTTGATTCTGGTGTGTTGTTTGCTCACACTGACAAGAACCATGTGCCAAGATACAGAATTTTTTTCTACCATTGTGCATGCATATTTAGAGAACATTAAAGATTTTTTTGGGGGGGGGGGGGGGGGGGGGCTTTGGCCATTTTCAGTTTCTTATCCAGGCCAGTATGATGGCATTAAGATTGATGCCAAAATATCATGTACCCTCTTTGGGGGACAGTGTGACATTGACTATGGAATGTGCAGGAAAGATGAGCGCACATGCTGTCAGATACAATTCTACCCAATTTGGTAATGGTTTTAACCCCCTCTCCCTGAAATTTGCTGGATGTGGCATGTAGTCTGCTTTATTGGATTTTTTTTTAAAATCTTTCTTTTAATGAAAGACATCTTGAATGAAAAATATAGGTGAGTCTCATCCAGACAGCATGCCACAGGTCAACAGCCTCCCTTGGCATCAGTTTGGCACACAGTACCAGGTGGCGCTGCTGACTCAGGTGCAGGTCCATGAGGGAGGAGGGTTAAATCACGGTGAATGAGGCTCCTTAGCTGCAGATACCTGAACAGTGTTCATTGTTGGGCGTGATACATGATGTGTCATTTAGGATAGATATACGTATATGTATCTGGTGACTAGGTTCACCAGTAGAGATGACAGTTGTCTGTAAAGTACTCTGTTTATTTATTGTTTCCTATTGCTGTCTTTGCCAAAGTGGTAGTCAATGGTTATGAGTCATTATTAGTGGGTTTTGGGTAATAACACTATATATTGGCTATAGCATTGCATGCAACCTGGTCATAAGTTCATTCCATACTACACTGTATAATCACAAATTCCAAGAGTGACAAATAGTCCCTTTTTTTCCCAAGGGGATCCATTTAAGAGTATTTGACATGAAATTCTTGATCAATATGAAAAAAAAAATATGGACAATCTCGACTGTGTAGCAGTCAAAGTGGGAAGTTAAGTGATCAAGAAGATAAATGATTATACAGTATGCAGTGGTAAATACCTTGACGAGTGGTTTTTCCATTGCCTGTCAAGTTATGCTGCAGTTGTCTTTGTAGTACACAAAGCATGACTTGTCATGCAGTGCAAAAACCATAGACTGCATGCAGGTTGATACTTGGAATGAAAACTCCATAATTTTCATGGGGAATTTCAAAGTATTTTATTCCTGTAATGATCCCAGCTGAAAGTCTGGAGACCCAAAATGTTGGTATGGAATCTGTCAGAAAGTGGACATTAATACTAATTACATTGCGTATATCGGCAGTGGACACCTGAAATTGTATGACAACAAGGCATTTTTGTCAAGTCTTAAGTATTGCTCAGGGGTCATTGTGTTCCTAGAAGGGTAATTATAATGGAGGGGAAAAAAAAGATTGAGAGAGAGAAAAAACAATTATTAAAACAAGAATGTCGGTTAACAAAGGAGAGTTGATCATGTTATGATGAGGGGTTCATTAAACAAGAGATGATTGATCATCATGTGGTAAATACTCAAACTGAGTAGCTTTCCTGCATCACTACCTTCATATGAAAATTGTGATGTGCAATTACAATATTCCACTGTGTATTGTGATATAACTACATACACAGCATTTCACCACTTTAACCTGGATGTGCTTTTGATATAAAAAAAATTTGGCCCATTTTGGTTGTACATCATTGTGGTTAGATAAAAGAAAAAAAGACAATGTAAATAAACCTAGACACGTGTATGATGTGCAATTTATACAATAATAAATCATGTCTATGGAGGAGTATTTTCCTCAAGAGATCAGCACTTTTCTATTTCATTTTCACAAGTCAACAAAGGTTGGGGTTTTTTTTTGGGGGGGGGGTAACAATGTTGTGCTTTTTGTACACATTGAAAGTAACAAAAATTACAGATCCAACATTTACGTAGACATCTTATAGCAAATTGGTAAACATGTGCTATGGGCATGGTGCAGAGAGTACCACCATGTGTTGCGTGGTAAACACAGCCATTATCAAGATGACATTTACTGTAGACTTCTATTTACATTGCCCTTCCAAAACAAAAACAAAACAAACAATACACAAACAAAGTAATAATGATAAAGTGAGCTATTAGTAACTGTAGACCTAATGTGAAAATATAAAAACATGTATAGCTTAATATATACTGTTGGAGAATCATATTTGTAAGCAGCAGTGCATCATGTAGATTTGTGTTCATATCATCACAAACTTTTGTGCTTATCTCCAGATTTTGTGTATCTGTATATCATGTTCTGTCACGATCAGTCATTAAAATATGTACCACAAAAATAAGAATTGTGTTGCTTTGTCTGACATGTGTGGGCAGGCATTGTGTTTTCCAGTTATACCCATCCATCCGTTCATCCAGTCGATGCTTAATTGTTACCATGAGACTGGTGTTTCAGAATGCCTGGACCGATTCTGCACTATTATAATTAAAGGTATAGAAGAACCTCGCGATGCTAAGATGATGCGATTTATGGATCACTCGGGTATAGGTGTCGATTACTGAGACAAACTTTGTGATCAACATGGCCAACCTTTGAGTTTCTAGCTTTAATTGTGCTGCATTTGGAAACTTGATTGACCTGCACGTTGATTTGGTCAAATACAGACATAAACATAAAGTACATGAACATAAACGAACAGGAATACACAGATTATGAAAAACTTACACAGCTAAGACACAGGTAGGTGCACTCGGGTACAAAAGTCCTATATTTTATTTCTATATATACGTAACGTCAGATACAGAATAATACTACTCCCAAAATCCTGGTTCCTGGCATCGAATATTGTATTTACACACTGTAAAACATTCATATCATGACCCAAACTCGTCATCAATGTATCTGAATTTGTCAGTATCAGCAAGGAGGACCCTCCTTGGTATCAGTGAGAGTGCGAAACATGGGGTTGAAGTATTGTCTGGCCGAAGCGTAAAAAGTGCAATGCAGTAAAAATGATGTGCATCTTCAGCGTTATTAAAGTTACAGAAATCATACTCTCTGCTCCAATGGGGTTTTTGGTTTGGTATAGCGACCTGTCTCTAGCGCTAAAATGTGGGCACTTCTTGTTAATTTTCTGCAATTCTGCCTTTTTTTTTCTTTTTTTTTTTTTTTTTTTTTTTTTTGAGAAAGTTTTTTTATGCACGATTCAAGTTTGAATCTGCTCTTTAACTTGCCGAATGTACGTAATTTATGTTGTTTATCTCTTTGAAGGTGACCACTTCGTCAACAAATATGGCCCTGCATCAGTTACTCACATGAGGGATGTACTGTTTGGTCCTACCTATACTTATCTGAAAACGTTTTTCCTGATAAAATTGAGTTCTACACATAGTTTTGGATATAGGTACATGTTTTCCCTAACTTTAAAAAAACTTCTAACACTGTATACCCAAATAGTGATGGTCAAGGTCATGTAGCCACTCTAATGAAAAATATGTTTTATCATTTTCACCCACTGATGCAATTTTCTTGTTACGGAATCTGACCATTCTATGATGAAAAATGCAATTTGTCATTTTCATCTACTGATAAAATTTCTTTGTAATGGAAGCTCAAGAACTCTTCAGTCCGTCAAGGTTCTCTTCCGTCTTCATAATAAACTCTTGGTATTGTTCAGTGCAGGGAAATTTACAAATGTCCACCAACATGTACTTTTTACCACTTTCAACCCGCTTTCCTCGAAACAATAAAACTTGCTTGCAAAGATGTCTTTGCTGAAGCAATGCGCCCATGCTGAAGGTGGTACATCATATATTTTGCGTCTGTATCCTACCTTTTTAGTTTTGCTTTTTTTTTTTTTTTTTTTTCCTAGAATGTGAAAGTGTGTCCATGTAGATTTAGGCATGTTAAGTTCTGCATGTACATAGGTTGTATTTATTACTATAGTGTCAGAACAACATTTGTTCAGATTTGGCACAAAATACCTGATAAGACCACAAGAAATGATCGGCAATTTGAGGCCACTGTGACTTATTTGTCCATCACTATTAGTTTTCACGTATGCAATGTGCATCTTGTCATCTTCATCACCACAATATATCCAAGATACCTTTATATTTTCCACAAATTTTGCAGGAAAGTATCGCATGAGGCTAAGATAAACTGGTAATAGTTTTACGCGTCAACATAGGGGAGTCATAAAGTTAAACGCCAGCGTTCTCAATTAGTCTTGCCTCCAAAGCAAACTTAAGCTCCGTATTATTTCTCGCACACAAGTGGAGTGGAAAAAAAACTAGATAATTGGTCTGTTTAGCAGGCAACTCTAGTAGCTTCTAATGATAACTGCCGGATAGAATTATCTCTTCTACATTTATGTAGCGGAGGAACTGCGGACAATTGCTGTTTAGCAGGCAACTTGTAAGACAATTAAAATTTTCCATGTTTAGTGACCAAGTTATAAAGCGTTAATTGGCTTCAAATTTACTAGCAATTTATTTCATTTTCATTCTTCAAAAAATTAATTTGGTAGTACGGCATATTACTGTAAGTATATTGTTCTGAAGTAAAATGATGCGGGAGAAAGAGGATTTTTTACAAATGAGTAATCAAATTTAAAGTAAATTGTCACAACTTAATTTCTGCAAAATAAACTTTAAAAAATGCCCAAACAGTTTTTGCGCGACGCTGAGCATTATTTCATAAATTATACAACAAACACAGGCCAATTTTGAAAGTTATAAAATTCACTAATTAATTTTTATGTTTTCTCCACAACGTTTTACCTTTTTTATGTTTCACATATCATAAATTAGAAGAACTATCAGAGATAAGTATTCTAGATATGGATATTAAACTTCTATTTCTTGCTGCCCAGTTTATTGCTCCATCGCTAACCTTTCTTTTTAACTTATCCATTGACACAGGCATTGTTCCTCCTGATTGGAAACTGACCCGAGTCTCACCGATCCTTAAGGACAAAAGCTCCAAACACGAATTTTCGAACTATATAGGCCAACCTCTGTGTTATGTCACATAAGCCGCATTTTTTATAAACATATCCGATTGAAATTACTGAACTACTTAATAAACCAGTATAATCTCATAACCGACGAACAATCAGCTTTAATAGAATTCCATTCCACTCAAACTGCACTTCATTGTATGGCAGATGATTGGTTAGAAAACATTGATGCCGGCTCTCCGACTGTTGCAATCTTTCTCGATTTGCAAAAAAATTTTGACACCATTTTTCCATCTTGCTGTATATACTGGGTAAATATGGTATAAATGGGATTGAACTGAGTTGGTTTAAAATCTACCTGTCAGACCGCACACAAGTTGTAAACTGCAATGGGCACAAGAATACTAAGCTTAACGCAAATATTGGTGTCCCCCAAGGATCCTCGCTTGGACCTATTATTTAACTACTATGCATAAATGAATTTCCCCAATGTTTATCATCAACTGTATGTCACTTATTTGCAGATGATACAAAAGAAAATGATAAAGGCGAAACTCTTAAAGAAGCAGAATCAAATCTGCTAGCTGCATTATATAATATATCTGACCGGTTCACTCAAAACAGACTTTCTCTCAATGTCCCCAAATCATGTGCCATGGCTTTTGACCAGTCTCGAGGCCAGAATGTCATAAATATATCTGTTAATGATCATGTTCTTACATAAGAAACGTCCACAAAATTACTGGGTGTGGTAATTGACGACAAATTAAACTGGCCACAACATATAACTTACTTGGTCTCTAAAATAAATCCTAAAGTATCCCTCCTATCTCGCCTAAAGCATACACTGTCACCCTCATTATTGAATACCGTCTATGAGAGTATAAAACAATCCTATGTTTGATTACTGTGATACAAGCTGGGGAGACTGTTCCAATTCCCAACAATTGATTCTACTGCGTCTCCAAAATAAAGCGGCTAGGTTTATCACTGGTGATTTCGATTTTACCCACAGTGCAATTTTACCTATTCGAATCTTAGACTGGACCAAATTAGTTGAACGCTGTCCATTTCATATTTCAACTTTAATGTGCAAGTTCCTAACCGAAACGGCTCCAAATCACATTCAAACCAAATTTATTGAGAGAAATGCAGTTCATTCCCTCAATCCCAGAAGTAGCCTGATAGACGATCTCCAATATCCCGCGACCACGTACTGAAAAATTCAAAGCAATACCTTCGTTACAAAGGACCGCTTATTTGGAATAGCCTCCCCAGATCCACTAGACAAGCCGATGACTTATCAGACTTAAAAATACCTTTCCCAGACATACCAACCAGAGTCATACATGTTCATGTTTTTACCCGTGTGTCTTGGTATCTGTATTTAAACATATACTTATCTGTTCTATTATTTCTTTTATTGTATATATATATTGTATAATGTTGTATTGTATTGTGCCATACTATATTTGTAAATATTGTTTATTGTAACCTGGGCCAGATTGAAGAAAAGTTTTTAACTGAATCGGCCACCCAGTATAGATAGATAGATAGATAGATAGATAGATAGATAGATAGATAGATAGATAGATAGATAGATAGATAGATAGATAGATAGATAGATAGATAGATAGATAGATAGATAGATAGATAGATAGATAGATAGATAGATAGATAGATAGATAGATAGATACATTGTAGATAGATGTAAATGTAAATGGAGTAAAGAGAATGAATAACAAGTGACATAGTGGTGGACGAATTTACCTCCGGGATTGCCGTGTTCATATAGGCTAATAATATTGCATATACAGTATTTATTTCAATAGAAAAAATTACCAATACAAATCAAAATCATTCCTTAAAGGTTGCGCCACTGTGTAACTAAGACCTTTCTCAACGCAAACTAATGACAGTCTTTACAATGTATATATAGCTTGGGGAGTTAAAAGTGCCATCGATACTGGCTATCTTTTAGACACAGAAAAATCTTGCGGAGCGGCGGAATTGATATTACAGTAAAACCTTTCCAGCCAAACACCTTTGAAAGGTCGAATACCTGTAATCCTCGGACACTTTTTTTGGTCCCAAATATCTTACCTGTATTTTAATAGGAGAGCAGTGTTTGAGCCTGCAGACCTTGAACACTTGTCATCCCCGAACACCAAATTTGTGTCACAAACCCCAAAACGAATCTGTGCAGGCCGAACACCCCTTAAATGAACATTGAAAAAGAGCAAAATTCATTGTGCTCATACTACTGTGCCATATTGCTGTTCATTCCACAATATTAACTCATTACACCATCACTTTTGGGCCGGGGGTATTAGATATTTCTAGGAATGTCACCCTTGGTGTATGTGGGGATGCTTCAGCACACCCTTGACAAACCTACAGCAATCAAATAAAACAGCACAGCTAGATATCAGGCTGAGTTCTAAGAGAAGTGCACCCTGTACTACATCACGCATAGATCCTACTCAGTAAGGCGCATTGTGCTCAGTTGTTTTTAGCTTCGCATGGATCTGACATGAGCATTGCTTCTGGATTAACCACCTCTGAGGCTGCAGACACAATGTGAATTCGTTAACAGTTGCAAACTGTGACAGGTGTTACTAGATTAACAGATCTATCCAGGTGCCTATCCTGATGTATCAGTTTATCTTCATCTGATTTTCAGTGAATAAAGAAACAAATCCCTATTTATTTGGTACAAGGTTAGTGGATATAGAATTGAATGTGAATAAAAAGAATTCACAAGATTGTACATACACTTGCGGAGTCTTTTTTACACAAAGTAAACATTTATATTTGATAATGGTTGTATTTCATTGAACCCCCAGTGTTGGGGGGGGGGGATATGTACATACAAATATAGTCAAATCAAGGAGGGCTCTCTACCCTCCTTGGTCAAATCATAAAAATTGATACACCACAGAGATTATAATAACCTGAGATTAAGACACTGAGTGTCTTAATCTCAGTAATAAAATGTGGCAAATAAAACACAGTAAAGACATTAACAGGCCCTGACTAACATTGATGCTAAGATATATTAGTATTCCCATTGTGGGATGAAGTTTTTATGATATATATGGTATCGTAAAGACTCTACAACTCCATTAGTAGAGCTAGAGCAAAGAGTATTGGGAGAAACAGTTGGGCCATTATCAAAAAAGACATCAAAGGGGAAGATTCCTTGCGCACATACTGTATAGGTAATAGGTGTTATGCACCAAACCAGTGTTGCCAGTTAACGTAAGTCGTGCAATGAAATGGCAGAAGAACTTTCTGTATGGAGAGTCAACCTATAGTGACAGGACGAATATTAACGGCTTTTACTAGAGTAGAATGATGTGACCTTTTTTAAAAGCCGAGTACTTGTTTTATAATTGAGTCCTGAAATGAATCAAAACTCTTGGTTAGGTGAACACCACCGATGCAAAACGGCAAGCTAGGAGAACTAATTGTTTTCAACAAGTGTATTTTTACATCTCAGCTAATCCCAGAATAAACTATGCCAACAGAACTTAAATTATCCATGGCGCGACGGGCGGAATTAACTCTCTGTTCCACGAGATCACTATATATGTGGCTACTTGGGAAACGTTTACCTAAGATATCTAGAGAATCTTCCATTTTGGTAATACCTGGGCCGAAGTTCATGCATGTATCATCTGAAAAGGTATGTTTCCCAGCAATAATAAATTTCGACTTCTTTAAACCGAATTTAAATCTCCAGACATCCGAGTATTCTATACACATATCAATAAGACCTTGTAAATCGGGCACCGTGGCAAAGAAAAATGTATAAATCATCAGCATATGCTCAAGAAATGTAGATATCGGCACCAATACGTGCCCCTTTGTCACATGTACTAAGATTAACCAAATAATCATGAATGAAAATGTTAAATAGCACAGGGGAGAGAGAGAGAGAGAGAGAGAGAGAGAGAGAGAGAGGAGAGAGAGAGAGAGAGAGAGAGAGAGAGAGAGGAGAGAGAGAGAGAGAGAGAGAGAGAGAGACGAGAGAGAGAGAGAGAGAGAGAGAGAGAGAGAGAGTATGGCACTGGGACAAAGCCCCGGCCCATTATTATGACAATATGTCAAGTCTGCCATATTTGATATCCCGTTGCTAGGCTACAGCCAAAAAAGTTTGTTTTTTCTGTCACTTTACCAGATAAACTTTCGACTTCTTTAAACCGAATTTAAATCTCCAGACATCCGAGTATTCTATACACATATCAATAAGACCTTGTAAATCGGGCACCGTGGCAAAGAAAAATGTATAAATCATCAGCATATGCTCAAGAAATGTAGATATCGGCACCAATACGTGCCCCTTTGTCACATGTACTAAGATTAACCAAATAATCATGAATGAAAATGTTAAATAGCACAGGGGGGAGAGAGAGAGAGAGAGAGAGAGAGAGAGAGAGAGAGAGAGAGAGAGAGAGAGAGGAGAGAGAGAGAGAGAGAGAGAGAGAGCTATCTTGTCTGGTGACACGAGTAATGTTAATCTGTCGACAATGTTGGCCTTCCCATTTTACAATATTTTCAAGTTTCCGATACCTGTTTATCAACATCCAGTGAGAGGGGGGCAAAACACCATTAATTATCACATCGGGCCATGGCAGTTCCTTTCAGTATATATATATATTGACATAAATCAAAAAACATCAAAAACATCAGTGGGCCTAGTACAGAGCCCTGCGGGACACCTGCCTCGATACCGAAAAAGATATCAAAAAGATAATTTTCCACGCATTGTAATAAATTCCCACGGATCCCTGCCTTCTTCAGTTTATGGATCAAACCTGGGTGATATACTTTGTCAAATGCTTTTGTGATATCACAAAAGTCGGTACGAATTTCTTTTTCTCAATCTAGGGCTTCAGAAAACTCAGGATATAGAAAGACGGGTTGGTTGACAGTGCCGTCGCCAGGAATAAATCCAGGTTGTCTTTTGGATCGAACACAGTTGTCGTTAAAGAAATTAAACGTATTTAAAAACTGCTCGTTTGAAAACTTTGCCAATGCAGCTCAGCACGAAATAAGTCTCTATTTTTTTGCAGAGATCTACTAATTTCAAAATTGGCGACACATTTGCCATCTTCCATTTTGATGGAAACATAGAGTCACTTAGAGAGATGTTAAGCAATTTGGTCAGAAAGGGAGAAATACCCGATGCAGCTTTCTTTAACACTAAGGGACTAATGGTATCTGGTCCACAGGCTTTGTCTAAGTCCAGGTCCAGGAATTTCAAAATATCAACAAGGGTTTGTTCACTCAACTGCTCTAGAGTTTTCTGCAGCGGAGGAATATTAATATTGTTTTCATGCACTGTAAAAGTGGAGGAATTGACATGACACTGTTGCAGAAAGGAGTCATTGAAAACATTAGCTTTTGTTGTGTTGTCAACAAATAATTTTATTTTGCGAACTTATTGCAGGAATTGATGATTTGGAACCGCCAGAGATAAAATATTTCACCATTTTGCACCAACGTGTTGCTTTTAAACTTGCCCTCGTTTACACTTCTACATTGTTAGTTGTGGTATTCTTCCTCAGCTGACCGGATAAGGATTGCGCATATAGCGAAAGTATCTCCAAACATGGGGATTTTCACTTGAAGCCTTTGCTTTTCTATGAATTCTATCTGCTTTCCGCTTTTGAGTAGGTAGTTTGGACGAGAACCATGGTGTCACTCGTATACGGATCGTCACTGTCAGTTATGCAACCTTGTGCAACAGTCAAGAAGAGTTGGGTCCATTCATTACATGCCATGTCAACGCTGTCAGTATCGAAGCAGACATCCCAATCTGCCTGCTTTAATTCATATCTCTAAAATAGTCAAAAGCGGCTCTGAGATATTCCCAGATGTGTTTTTCAAAACAGTTAGCTTTCTGAACTCAAGTTGATGCGACTGTGCAGTGGTCACTTTATCCCACAGGTGGCAGCACAGTCGTTGACTGAACGAACTGAGGCATGTAAAACAGACAAGATGACCCCTGCTCTGTTATCCCAGTTGGTTCTGAA
This sequence comes from Hermodice carunculata, assembly GCA_964020975.1. Taxonomy (NCBI): domain Eukaryota; kingdom Metazoa; phylum Annelida; class Polychaeta; order Eunicida; family Amphinomidae; genus Hermodice; species Hermodice carunculata. The sequence continues at coordinate 27,665,140 of OZ026622.1, read as the reverse complement.
ATATGAGGTTTTAAATCATTGCGGAGGGCGAAGTTACAAAGTTTCTTACCATGAAGTGTTTGGGGGTCTCCATTCAAATCGCCTACCATCATAAAATTAGTACAGTCCGTATTATTCGTAAGAAGATCGAAGTTCAGTATATATACTGAACCCCAATGAAAAGTATCCACATGCCAATTTTGAAGTATTTTATTGTTTATACTTGAAACATTTCATACCTAGACGTGCTTAGAACTTAACAAAGCATTCACTTTTCTGGCGTAAAAATAATGTCACGCTCTACCGACATTAACGTCACTTACAGGCAAAAAATGTCATTAACTGCCCTAATTGAAAGTCACACAAATTTTTCTGTTCAATATGGGATGTGGCCACCTCGAGCATCAACACATGCTATACATCTGCGGCGCATACTGCTGACCAGGGTTTGAATTCTGTGTTGGGGAACATTATTCCATTCTTCCTGCAGAGCTTGGATCAGCTGGTTTCGGGTAGTAGGCCTAGGTGTCCTCCGTTGAATACCTTGGCCTAACTGATCCCACAAATGTTCAATAGGGCTCAGATCGGGTGAGAACGCTGGCCATTCCATGACATTGATGTTGTTCTCATTGAGAAAGTTCATTGTTAATCTTGCAGAGTGTGCACGTGCATTGTCCTGCTGAAAGATCGCCAGATCTTGATGCTGCTCCATAAATGGGACCATGTGCGGCTCCAGCACCTCATCAATGTACCGCCTAGCATTGAGGATCCCTTGAATGACCACTAGGGGTGTCCGGTAGCGGTTGCTGATGCCTGCCCACACCATGACAGAGGGTCCACCCCATCGATCTGCCTGACGGACACAGGCATCTGCATATCTCTCCCCAGTCCGGCGCCACACACGTTCTCTGCCATCTGCTCTGCTGACACAAAAACGGGACTCGTCAGTAAAAAGGACGGTATTCCACTGCTGGCGAGTCCACCTGGAGTGTGCTCTACACCACTGCAGTCGTCTTTCTCTTCTGGGTTGGGTCAGCAGGTTACCCCTGTAAGGTCTTCTGGCTGTTAGGCCACTGCTCCTCAGTCGCCTCTCCACAGTAGAACTACTGACAGGACGGTGATTCACCCCTTGAGTCTCACGGGCTGTTTGGGCTGCTGTACGGAAACGGTCTCGCAGGTGCATCAGCCGGATGTGACGGTCTTGGCCAGGTGTTGTCACTCTTTCTCGGCCAGGCCTAGGCCGATCATCTACGGATCCAGTTTCTTGTTGCCGTTCAATTAGTCGTTGGATGGTGCGCCGAGTACACCCCATTCTTTGTGCGATTTGAGTGATTGGGACTCCACCCTCTGCAAGCCCCAAAGCATGGTGTCTTTGACCTTGGCTCAGACGCGGCATGATCGCCTCAACACACCTGAGACCACTGGCTTTTTTCTTGGCTGAACATCCCTTTTTAAAGCCACTGAAAACATCAGGTCATTTTAGCCATCCAATAGGAGTGGTGGTCAGAAGCCATATTCGGTGCACAAAAGTCACATGCATTATGTAACAACCCAGCAAAAGTTAAAAAGTTGTCCTGAATGACCCTGATGTAGGCTCCAAACCATGCATATATGCACACACAGTACTTAGTAACTTACAAAATTAATGTGTTAATTTTTTTATGTGGATACTTTTCATTGGGGTTCAGTATATGTATATATCATATATGTTGTAATAGTCTGAACGGTACCTTACGATTATCACAAGCGTATAAATAAAGGGGGGGTGGGTGGGTGGGAGCAATGACCATATATGCATTTTTCCTGTGATAAGAGAAAAGGATACCTATGGTAGTCGCTTGACCAATTTGTGCTTTAGCTCGAATTCCCAGACGAAAAATACCAAAGTCTGAGAAAATAAGCACTGCAATATATGCATGGTTCTGTCTGAAGTAAGTGGGGACAATGTGTTCAAACAGGCGGATATTTGTAAATTGCAAAAAGTATAAATGCCAGCTTGCCTGGTATTTGCTTGCGTAGACAGAATCAGTGACGTTGGCATTATTAAAAGCGTTGCTTTGGGAGGGGGAGGCTGGTCACAGAAGGTAGTTTCGCTGGCAAGACTACAAAGGGACCACGGGGGTAACATTTTGCTGTCAGGTTCACATGTAAGTCTGCTTTGCCGGCAAGGCAAGCCGGGCCTACTCCAAACAAATCTGAGTGGGAATATGAGGAGACAAGCTGAATCAAATGTTACATGGATACACGTCATTATTGGGTAAATTGTGTCTGTTTTTAGGAGACCATGGGTAATTCTTTAGTGACAACATTTTGGGATCTATTTGACAAACAGTTTCTGGTTGAGGCGTGGCGTTTCAGACAAGAGTCTCTTGAGCCGACCTAAACCTCACTTTCCTCCTCCGCCCTCTCACGGGGTAGTGGACATGTCTTCCTGAGGGGTATTGCCAAACTGCCTACTGTCCCGTGTCGTTAGGCGGCAGTCACAATCATATGTCCTCTGTGTTTTAGTTAGCAATTTTTAGTATAATATATGTTACTGTTGTGTTTTAAATGTGTCTGACGTACCGTGGTTCTACGGTGCCCCCGTTGTAAAGGGGTAGTTTCAGAAATAAATTTATTATTAAATCATTACACTCGCAGAGCCTGATGTGTTTTGAGTGACGGTCAGTGTCGAGTTATGAGCAGGCATCGGGAAATACAATTATGAGAACTAGTGTACAGTACCACCTCCTCCTAACTAGTGTACAGTACCACCTCCTCCTAACCCACCCCCAAAACAACGTTGAAGCGCGTATACTAGTAGTCAATAGGATCTGCTGAGCAGAAAGCACGTTTCCCAGAGCAACAAATGCCACGTGCCTTCAAGTTAAACGACCACCTGACTGGAAGAGGACTGAGCGGTATCAAAGGCCGAGATTAATGCTATACTTATTCGTCGTTCCTTTGAGACGTTCCCCCAAGATAAAACGCATGGGATTAAATACATTCGTAATGCTTTTGGAAGAAGAATCATTATTGTGCTTCGAGAGCCATAGGCTTATTATGTCTGGGTGCGAACCAACACATTTTGTTTTTCCAAGGTTTCTTTTTAAGGACTGTTTCACCTTTCACAGTCGTCATTGAATTTTTTTTCTATGGAACGATCCATGGTATATTTCTTTGGGTGAGTATTTTAGCCTTAAAGACTGATTGTTTACCATTCAAAACTACATGGCACTCATTTTCAGTCACAAAAGGCCTTTTTTGAACAAACTTCATACAAACGATTATTAGATTATGACAACAACATCTGAATCCAGCACACAGACTCTTATATTTCGTTGAACTGATACAAGTCAAATATTTATGCCTCTCTAGCAAAGTTTTAAAGCGAAACATTACGTCTGTGTTTTTCCACTTCATTGATATTATACCTAACCACTCCTGTGCCTCAATATCCGCAATACTTTTTTTTAAACATTAAACTGTCAATGCCATAACTATTTCCATGTGTAATGCATCCGATTGGATTTTTCCGCAGTGGAATATTGAAAATTAGTCGGTAAGTTTTTATGCTGATAAGAAGCAGATGGGAATTTTTAACCAAATTTAGTACTCTTATTACCAAGTTGGACAATCCCTTTTGTAACAAGACGGGGCACTGAATATAATACAGATCCATGTATGATATCTGTAGAAAAAAGATTGAGGATTGTGCTATGTTCTATCTGTCTAATTTGAGAAAGAAAGGGAAAACTCACAAAGCAGATTTTGGTATATGCTGTGGATCTTTCAGTGATTAATGTGCCATATATGGACATTCTGTGTGCACTAAAACGGCTACTGGCGTTAACTGCATTTCACTGTTTGACATGCCAACCGTTGGTTTAATGAGGAGAAAGAAATGTGTCTTCTTCTTCTTCTTCTTCTTCTTCTTCTTCTTCTTCTTCTTCTTCTTCTTCTTCTTCTTCTTCTTCTTCTTCTTCTTCTTCTTCTTCTTCTTCTTCTTCTTCTTCTTCTTCTTCTTCTTCTTCTTCTTCTTCTTCTTCTTCTTCATCTTCATCTTCATCAACAAGATTGCCTGCTTTGCTTGCCCCAGTCCAAGACCCTACAGGTCTGCTAAACAGGCAATCTTTAAAAGCAGACTTCATCACATGCGTCTCATTTTGCCAGTCGAAAGTACCCTCTCCATATTCCGTTACCCGAGAACAAAAACCAAAACGATTACCAATATTCAACATTTTCAACCACATTACATTTTGCTGTGGCCTCATATTTCGTTCCCCAGGAACAGAGGGCACAAGGGTAACAACCTCGTTCCCTTCGTTCCTCTTGTTATCCTGGTTCCTTCCTGACTTCTTATTTCCTTCGTTCCTATGGTTACCACCATTCCCCTTGTTTCCTTCGTCGCCCTTGTTACCCTCGTTCCACTGGCTCCTTTCAGAGATTTTGTTATTCTTGTTACCCTTGTTCCTCTAGTTCCTTTCGTTTCATTCGTTACCCCCCCCCCCCCCTTACCCTCGTTTCACTTAATTTCTTTCTAACTTATTGCTCCTCTTGTTCCTTTCGTTCCTCTGGTTACCTATTTTCTGGATCCTAGTCTTTCTACCCTTGCTCAGTTGGCTTTTGCACTGAGGTACCCTCCCTTGGAGCAGCTCACTTGTGTCCCATTTCCCTTTTGGAACGAGACACTCGACAAGGAGGGATTACTTTTTACTGGAAAAATAAGATATATGTTGGAGACTTTGCCCGCAACGACAGCTTGTCTCCCCTTCGAAAGCGAAGTCCTCTCCGTTGCAAGAAATCTTTTTGTATTTGTATCTTTCTGTTCAGATATTGGGGAATGACCTTCAATAGACAAGTTGAACAAAATTAGGGAAGACAAGAAAGCAACTCTGCTTCGCAGGCGAGATGGGTACGCACCAGTGGAAAATTTTGACTCATACACAGTATATATTGCCCGCTAAGCTGACTCACTGTCCATTTTTGTATCTAGCTGAGCCCTGTCTAACAATCTAGGCAGGGTGCGAAAATTCTTGTAATCCTGTTATTCGGGACAGGTTAAATCCTTTTGAGGACAATTGACTTTAAAATTTCACTTAAATTGTCCCATGGACAAGTAATTTCCCGGAGGTATTAACGAGATATCTCCATGGTAATTTTTATTGGAAAATTCATAATCTGTCAAATTTCAAATTTTGTTGGCATTACAGATACATTAACTCACTGTACGATTTCCATTAAAACATGCTTTTTTAAACCAAAAGTTCGATACACTTCATTACTACAAGTTATATTATGAAGGAGGACAACTGAAAATTTTGTGTCACTTGTGCTACAGACAAGCATTTTCAAAACAAATTCTCTCATCCTGCTATAGCGCTAGGCCCGGACTACTTCCTGCCCACCCGGATCTCTGAGTTGAAGGACAGTTGGAAGTGATGGAGTGAAGACAACGAATACGAATGTTTATTGTGTTATTCAATTACATAGTCAACATAGCAAAGACAGAACACATACATACATGCTTGGCAATGAAAACATATAGAAGACAATGATGCCCCCGTGTGACGAGCAAGTCGAGAAACACTGGTCATTACGATGTGTGGTAACAATTAGGTTTCCCAAAGTGACCAGTTTTATTAGGGACGTGCCCCCTGCAGTATCGTAATTTGAGTGTGGGGTGCCAAATTTCACATTATTTAACCATAGACTGATAAATGCACTTTGAGAGCACACGCTTGAATTTAGCCGCAAAGACAAACCGGTTTTATCTTCGAATTCTTTTTGCTCCCTTATTAGTCAACAAAGGAACATAACCGTGTGCATACAAAACGGCTGCTTGAGAAATTTCACTTTTATCATAAATTATTTTTCAAGGTCATGGCCCCATCGATAATATATAGGTCCATTATTATCCATCGCATTGGTTTTTTTTTCTAAACTTCAGGCACCCAATCAAAAACAAAACATGTGGTGCAATATTTATGTACACACACACACACACACACACACACACACACACACACACACACACACATATATATATATGTATGTACATGTATAAGTATTACTCTTAATTGTCTCCCACCGTAACTTGATCAAAAGGCGGAGCAGATTGCCACTGAATACAACAGTAACAATACATATTATTATTATTATTATTATTATTATTATTATTATTATTATTATTATTATTATTATTATTATTGTTAATAATAATAATGATAATAATAATAATAATAATAATAATAATAATAATAATAATAATAATAATAATAATAATAATAATAATAATAATAATAACCCCCGAATACAGGAAAGGCATAAATATACTTTGAAATACATAAAAAAACAACAAATAACCCGGTGCCTGATGAATTATGATGAAACACAAGTTATATGAGTCAGTAGTCAAGACTGTTGCTAATGCTCGAAAGATTGTATTAAGTTAAAAAATCCGGTAAAAATACTTGACATTGGCAGACCATAAGTTATCAAGCGGTCAACCAGGGTATCTTTAGTCGTCTCCCTAGTAATATAAATATTATCCGACACAAAATATACAAAAAAAATAGTTATCGCGCTAATATAAAACCACTGTACCATTTATACCTACTATCAACAGTGAGGAAAGGAAGAAAAATTAGGAAAGAAATAAAGAAAGAAAAAAGAAATAAATAATGATGAAAGATTTTTCTCCTCTATCGTCTGTGTAACGTCCCCAGAACCTTTACCTGCTTAGTTGACCCCTGGCCTTGGACTGAAAGCAACCAGATAGAAAATTACATGGTCTGAAAGTGAGCTAAGCAGGCAATCATCGCCCCGTAAAACTTCAGGTGAGTTATACGCATGCAAACATAAATGCTATTTGCCTCGAAACATGCATTCGGGGATTTTTTTAAATACATTTACATATTCCAGTAGCACTTATGCGTCAGCAAAACTGTTTACTTCATTTTTACGCTTACGATGGACAACTCTTGATCATTGCATGGAATTTTACTCGTTGAATTACGACAAGCTGTTTCCTTGGTATCCTGTCTGAAACATTTTTATTTCATTCTTTCTTCCTTGCTTTTTTTCTTTTCTTTCCTTTTTGACTGGAGACACGAAAGTTAGTCTGTTGAGCAGGCAATGGTTTTTCAAATACTGTTGATCATCCACATTCTTCTAACGGAGATGCTAATTAGTTTAGGATAAAAGTTTTTAAGACTTTCATCATGAATTTATTCAAAATTGACACACATGTCAAAGAAAAAAGAACAGAAAAGTGTCTCGAGTGGTACCCTGGTTACAGTCCAATTTCTTTAACTTAGTCTGAATTTTGACATTAGTTTGGTTTTATGAACACGGCCACAGATCCTCAGCTCCAGAAGAGGCAGCTTCGATTGTCATCGGCGACGAAAGGGCGCTTCGCAGGCACAAGTGGAGATTGTACTTCTTTGTACTGTAAATTGCTTTTATTTAGCTATATTTCAATTTTTGCATATTTCGCTGATGGCACGAAACTGTGAAAATAAAAAAATACAGTGAAATAGTATTTTAACGTTGATTTGATAGGAATCGTGTTCAAAATAGTGAAATGAAAAATGAAGTGAAATGCCTGAAATGCAAAAAAAAAACCTCGTAAAAATTTACACACGCGAAAATAAGCACACTTACAGTATATTTTGTCCAAAGCT
>OZ026622.1:27633297-27655797 GCA_964020975.1 Hermodice carunculata | reverse complement strand
ATTATTATTATTATTATTATTATTATTATTATTAACATCTAATTAGAACTGCACTCCTATGCTGCAACGTGGTTTTGCTCCATGATGATACTGCACTCGCAATGTATGTTACAATAAATATATATTAGCAAATTTTGTGTGCCGTCCATTTGGTTGTTTGCTGACGACCCCCAGCAAGCCCTTCCATCTATTTTGTGGGTATTTAACAGAACGTTATCATATCATTCGCATGCGAGGAAACGCTGCCTACTGTTTATTTTAATATGCATAATTTTATGCAAAACCATCCCAAAAACTCCATCAATGGTGCCTGTGTACTCTGTATTGGGCTATTAACATTTTAATTGTCGTCCAATTACGCCCACCGCCTTGTTGTACCATTGGAACAGCAAGGGGCACAAGTTTTGTCTGGATTATCAGTGCACCCCGCAGGGCAGGAACCAACCTGGTTATAAATTCTGTACAAGCACAGATTACAGCGTGATTGACAGATTCAGTGAATGGGCGACGAGTTGTAAAATACGCTTGGTAGTAGTTTCTTACAGATATGGTAGAGACCGCTTCTAATATACCGTAGGGTGGGTCAGCATAGCAGATTCTTGTTCAAAAGTAGTTTTGATTATACTTTTGCAAACATTGCACGAAGAAGTCGTATTTCTTGACCTTCTACTTCAACTCAAATGAAGAAAGTGATATTTAGCCGCTAAAAATACTCCAGTTTTAAAGGTTGCTTGTCTGACGAAATATTACACCCCCTCCTAGCTTCAAAGAGGAAAATGGAATAGTCCGCTCTCCTTGCCTTCGACTTTATAGGGGTGATTGGTTGGTTACCTTGGTGTTTTTCATCTTTCAAGAATTCAAATACAATATATAAGATTGCCAGTGACGAACTCAGCCATATTTTCAGCGTTTCTTGGAGCCCTCATTTGGCAGAAGTTGAAGAAAGAAAAGAATGGATTCTTCACATCAGATTCCAGGTGTCGCCGTTGTAGAAAGCAGCGAAGAAACAGAACTTTGTCAAGAAGAAAGTCAACAAAATCTGAAACCTATCAATCTGACCATGGCATCGGCTGCAGATTTTCAGTCCTCATCAACAACCCAGAAAAAAAGAGGACCGAAGAGGAGAGCTGAGAGTGAGAATGATGAAGAGTTAGTCAAACGATTGCAAGCAAACTCTCAAGAGCGAAAGAGAATGGAAAAGATGAACCACGCATTAGAAAGACTTCGACAATGTATACCATCCCAATTCCACCTTTATCACAGGCGCCTTTCCAAGATCAAGACGCTTCGCCTGGCCACTAGCTACATTGCCGCCTTGACTGATCTTTTAAACTCAGAATGCGATGCTCCTGAAACGCACTTGCAGAGAAAAGCGCTTGTGGGAAAGGTGAACACCACTTCAACACCAAATATGCCCAACCGAATCCGATTCCTCAGAGGAGAAAGGAACTTTTCACCTGAAGTTTCCAAAAGCGGGCCAAACGAACATACATGGCAGACGGAGACTCCACGTTCTACTTTCCATCCTGGATGTCGCTTGTCCTTCGAAACTGCCCTCCCTCACCTGCAGAGCGCCTGTGTTTCCCCTGTGTACGGAGATGAAGCCCGGGCGTCTTGGACGTGGTATCTGCCGCCATGCGAAACCCCAAGCAGGACCGCTGACATGCACATGCATGTTTATCCAAGTTTGTTCGCCGGCGAAACCAAAGGTCTCCATCATTGGTATCCCTCCCCAACACAGGACCTGAACCGCGAGTCTTTTTCCATGGCATACTCAGACGTCAGCCCCTCATCCCGATAGCATTCAAACCCAGGTAAGCGAAACTTGTTTACAATAAAAAACAAACAAACAAACAAACAAAAATACAAACAACAATAACAACAACAACAACAACAACAACAACAACAACAACAACACAGCTTTCAAATAACGCATTATTATTGGCGTGAAATCTAACATTTCTTCAGCTGTCCGGTCAAATCTGTCACGTTTTTACGTGTAATTATGTTTCATTGACATGAATTTTTTTCTGATAAATCTTTTCCATGGCCATTGTACCGATGTTTTCTTCACTTGCATCAGATTGCGGTCGCGTTGTGAAAAAGCTAAGTCCTTATATCATTGTACATTACTTTGTGAGCAATTGTCATCAGTGACAGTAACTTGTAGGTTACCTGCTTTGGTACATCTTCAAGGCCTGGCTCGTTTTTGCATTAATGGTACAATACTCAGAGATACCAACTGTCCCTCATCACCAGGGACAGCCCCTGAAATTAGCTTAAATTTTGACCAAATTACCGTATTTGTCCTGCATTGAAACCGAGTATTTTTTCATATGTTCTTTGTTAAATATGCTGTGTCCCTGATATTCTCACATATATGTCCCTGAAATTGCATTTTGAGTGTTGGCATCTTTGGGTGCCGGCTGCCTGTTTGGCAGACCTGGGATTGTGGGACTGGGACCATCGGCTCCACGGATCAATGGCCTGAGCCTCAGCCGCAGCTAATTAACTCTTTCGGAGCCACATAATGGATAGGATAACGGATGGAGTCAACACTTTTCATGGGGCGCTTTAGGAGCAGTAGCGTGCCGAGGAAAGCTGTTGACGTGGACTATTGTATTCCATGTAACTACAGACATGCTGAATCTGTATCGAGCACTCCAACAATTCACAGCAAGTCCTTTCAGGTAGTTCGGCTTCAGTCGCAGTTGGCATTGCCTTCGTCGGCGGACAAATCCCGCCGCGCTCTTCATATTGTGGATTCCTATTGAGAGTGATTTGAGCTGCATGGTTTATGTTTTTTAAAAATTTTTTTTCGACTTCACTTCAGTCGCACCGCGGTGAGAAGGGCGGGCGTGAAAAGGGTCCGTCTACGGAGGCAACATTTGGTACCGAAAGAGTTAAATAGGCAACCAGATAGGTGTCAAAGTTCTGAAAGCAAACAAAATGATGCATTGTCGCAGGTCTGTGAGAACAAACAAGTGTGTAGTAAGAACACGTTGGTTTGATAAGGGATGTAGACCTACTCTTGTCCTCGTTACCATACCCATACCAGACAGCTTGCCTGCTACACAGACCCATCTCTGTGCTCTCAGACACACATGCGTGGGAGCATAAATGCGGATTTTGGTCTGCTTTTGAGGCAACCCGATGGTTGGCAGTGGAGGTATTTCCCAGTTTAACAGATACCTGCTATCATTAGGGATGGAAACGAGCAGATCAAGACGGTAATCCGTAAGGTCGCTAAATTTCGTCGAACCTTTTTTACACACGATCAGGGAGATGAATTAATCGACTCAATATTATAGGATTGAGTTCCAGTATGTATATTTTGAGAAAAGGATAAAAAAAATTGTACTCCAAATCTTGATTATGGGAAGGCGCAATACATATTTTCCACTCCCATACATCTTTTATTGCTGCTTCATGCGTGACTTTATGATCTTGCGTCCGTCCAACCATGGAGCTACATAGTCCAACCGATTCGACAACATCAAAGGCCAGTTATTGTTTCAAGCAAATTAGCATAAACTGCGATATCAAATGGAGATAACTGCCAAACACTTTATGCGATTCTTTCTGAACTAAAGTGAATGCACCAGTTTGCTTTGATACCTTCGGTCACCTTCTGCATGGGGCCAATTGATACTTCCTGTTTCTGGGGTCCTTATCAGTCGATCCCTTGTTTGCTTCACCAAAAAATCTTTATGGTTCAACAGGGACGCATACATCTCTCAATCGCATGTCTTTGGTTTCAGTTACAAACGAATTCCCAGCAGCTCATAACTCACATCATCGTCACCATACAATATTTTTTTCTATCCGATTGTTGACTAATTTATCCATTTCAGGATGGAGCCTGCGAAGTTGCGTGTGGCCTGTTGAAAGTGAACGAATTATGTATTTTCTGCATATCAACTTAATTTATTTTGGTCCAAATAATTCTTGGACGCGATTGTAAATTTGCGACATGTCTTGGCATGAAAGCTCTAACTGTCCACCAATGGGGGGGGGGGGGGTTAATAATGATTGCACAGCTATCTTTGCAAGAATAACTTTAAAAAAAAAACTAACCCAGAATATGTGAAAATACCTTAACGGTGCCGATCTGGTACATTCACGACACAAAACGGACACGTCCCGTTCAAACTCGGACAGCGTAAAGGGCATTGAGGAGCAGAGCAATTAGCTAAATACGTAACTCAATATGTACAAAATACTTGCGGGCCAGACTATCGTATTCCCATTGGGTAGTATATAAAACTTCCCTTTCATAAATGAGTCATTCAAGTTATACACCTACATTAACGATGAAAAATTTTGGTGTTTGTACAGTCAGTTTCTTTTAAGTTGTGAAGTTGCAAATTACAATGGCTCTGGAAATACGCAACTCTAGTCCTTCGGACTGAAATGCTGTCTACAGGGATGGTACAGGATTAGCTGTTATTTTTTTTGTCCTTTTCCTATTGGAAGTAAGCTGTGTAATTTGAGACAGCTACGTTACAGTCACCTTGTCTCCAAAGTAAACCAAGCTGCAAATTATCTGTGCAAGTAGAATGGAGTAAACACGGGAAATGGTCTGTCCAACATATGGCCAGAGATAATTTTAATTTTAAAGATTGTCTGCTTCATTAAAAATAAAAAGAATGAGAATAACAAGTTCTGTATATAATATGTATCTTCTACAGGCTGCTTAGGAAGCGGCCTTCTGCTCTTGGTGCAAATGAGAGCCTTTTTGCGATGCCAAGATTGTGTGATGGACTGGAAGTCACTTGTACACCTGACCAGGCGAGACAAACCTCGATGAGTAAATGTTAGGTCGTATGTGCATACTGACTTACTTTGCTTTTAATTTTCGCTTATTTTAATCTGCTGATGGCCCAAAACCTTGAAATAAAAACACCTTGAAATAAAAACACCGTGAAATAGTATTTCAACAATGGTGAAATAGGAACACTGTCCATAATAGTGAAAGCGAGTTAAATTGCATGGAATGGGAAAAGGTGAAAATTTATACATATTTTATGTTCGGAACGAGCGAGACTCGAACTTGCAACCTTTGGCACCAGTCGCCTAGTTGAAATGGGAAACGCACATATCCACTCGACCAAATCTCATTCTATATAACTGATTACAGTTACAAAAGTATATGACGCCCTTCCCCAAACCACCACCACCACCACCACACACACACACACACACACACAAAAAAGGGGGGGGGGAAAGAAAAGAAATGAGCATATGGTGTGCAGTATGATTTTTATTACACCTAGAAAAAACATTCAAAGCAAGAATAAGAGTCTTTGTGAAGTAAAATTGATTTCATTTGCTGGGGGTATCATACGAATGCAAATATTTCATAGCATCATTCCTTCATTGGAACATTGCAATCATAAACAAGTCAAAAGTACACAAATAGACTGATATCTGATCTAATTGAATGCTACATAGATGGGCAACCTGAACCACTATTATATATTCAAATCTAAAAAAAGGTGTGTTGCCCTCATTGAATGAATTTGATATTCCTGTCGAGTAGGCAAACGTCTGGCCTGTACACGTGCGTTGTGTACGAGAAAACCGCAAAGACAGGTGAAGTTTATTGGCTGAATGGTAATAAGACTATAAACGTGAATGGTGGGTACCGTAAAGTCACCTATCCCATCGAGACAACTGACGGCAGCTTGTTCCCGAAGTAAAAAAAGAATCCGTTTTACTGGTATATTGAACTTTAATTTAATGGCTGGATTTAAAACTTTACAACATAATCACATCGCACTTGCCGCGCTCAACAAGCTGCAGCTGGCCTTAGCAGTTTTGGTATCAGCTCTGTAAGTATTAACCGTCAACAGACAACAAAGACCGTTTATTCGTGACTACTGATCCCAATGGTTAGTTTTACTCTTCGGGCACGAGTACCATGCACATTGATAGCTTTTATCACACGTGGTGTGAAATATCGTACAACAGCTTTATTGGCTGTGAATACTGCATGGCTTCTTCGGGCTTCTTCGACTCCCAAAACTTTTACCTCCCAAATCAAGAAGCACTTCTAGGCTCTTTGCTCATATAAAGGAGCCTTCTTAAAATCTGAACCAGGCACTGTTAAGTGTGCACAGCTCTGCTCTTCCTTATTGTAGACTGTTTACAATGGTTAATTTGCTGTCAAAATATAAAATCAATATAAGGTACAAGCTCATATCAACCTTATTACAGATATAGTACATTACCCAGTGATACATGCGTTCATACCTTTACATGGGAGAGAGAGAGAGAGAGAGAGAGAGAGAGAGAGAGTTACATAAGTTAGTTTGGACTTACATGTCACGGTGCACCTTGCCTGCAAAGCAGACCAAGTTCCGTGTTACTACACCCCAGCGGAGTAGACAAAATACGCAACTTGGGTCTGCTTTGGAGTAAGGAGGCTACAGCCTCCGTTTTAGGAGGTAAGGGTGCACCCAGGTATTGTCATAGATGCTACACAACCAATCAGAAACCAGCGTGTTGTTTCCGCAATGCAAACACCTCTTTTACAATTTGGATGATAGGCAGATGTGCCTCTGTATCATATCCCGAGTTCATAATATAAAAATGAATTTACTCTCATTATCAAGAACATCTAACTGGTCATTTAGACTTTGCAACTTCTCACACAGCTCATTTATCAATTTTTGCCGAGTACTTTTATCAGAACCATTTATACATTTCTGCCATACATACATACATACATATATATATATATATATATATATATATATATATATATATATATATATATATATATATATATATATATATATATATATATATATATATATATATATATATATATATATATATATATATATATATATATATATATATACATTGAATATCATACATACGTTTTAACCACTGTTTCAGTTTTCTAATTGTTGCAGTTGCATTGTTGCGACCGAGATTGTACGGGATCTTTCTTGCATACCAGTGCAACAGAAATGATCATGGATAAATTTTGCCCAACAGGTTTTCCCATTATAAAATTGTATACCATTTTCGAGTAGACATTTATACACAACAGAACTTAGGTCACAAGTTTGTAGATGAGCTCAACATTTAATCCTTTCACAGGTTTTTAATTAAGGTTGGGTAACTCTCAAGCTCACCCAATACCACAGAGTTCGATGGACTCACAATACATACTTATACATAATTTCATATGAACATTTTCAAGATTAGGCTTGTTGCAAAGTGTCAAGTTTTTTCCTTCAGGTCCAAGCCCTTTCGAGTGAGAAATACCCCCACGCTTCACTCCCGTAAGTCAGAGTTCAGCGAGGGTCTAACATAATCATTTACCGGGAACTACATAGTTTGAATAATTTACGCTATGTTGCCTAATCCTAAAATTTGCTAACAATAATCGCAGGTGTGAAAGTCCCAGATGCTGTGCATTCAATGCCGAGTTATTGGTAATTTATTATGACTTCAATTTGGTTTTCTCCGAACTGGAATACTGGAAACTTTAATTTTCGCCCAGGCTGGTTAAAAAGCACACATTTGGAGGAACTGTGCGAAAAATTGCCAGGGGATTAGACTGTTAACGGAACATCCCTGGCTTTGGTGAAAACATATTTTATTTTATTTAAAACTGGCTTTGCTTCTCCTGGATCCAAAAGCGTCTTGTTAAAATTATGCCAGACAGTCGTTAAGCAGGACAGTGAAAAACACGAACCCCTTGATGTTGACCACAGGATGGTTTTATGGCGCTGTGACCAGCAGCGTCAGATGGCAGATTTGGTCAGGGAAATGTTGGGTTTGTCAGTTCTATTTCAAAATTTAAACTGGACTTAATTATTTGAGCCACCTGTTGAACAACGTTATTACAGATTTTACGGAGTCTTTCTCAGGTTTTCGGGGCATGCCATGTAAGGATACAGTCAATGAGCCAAGGGTTTCGGATCTGTTTGCTACGCAAGGAAAATGTTAAAATACCGACTGGCAGATAAAAGTATTTCACTGTAAACAAGTCCCAAACGTTTTTAATTTTGTTTTACGGTCACCAAACAGGAAATGGTGCATCAATTAGGCTTCAAAATTATTGAGGAGTTTTATGTCTCTATTTGTATCTGCGTGTGGGCAGTCTTTGGCCTATCGCTACTTGGAAATGATCTGTCCTAGAAAGATGACACGATAAATATGTTACCACCCTTTTTGATAGGCTATCAATTTTCACTAGTTATTTCACAACAGTGGTCCGTGAAGAAATCTGTTTTCAAGCACATGTCTTCAATTTACACGGTGGGCGCTAATGTGCGTGTTAAATTAATGCTTTGCCATTTAAATCTATTAAGCGCGATTACGCCAGTTTTCCCAATGCTTACTTATCCCTTTACGTGGATATACGTAAGAGAGAGGACAGTAATTAAAAGCGACCAGTTATGTCAGTGGTCATCAAAATTATCAGCTTTGCCCATCCTATCTCAACTCCCCTGACAGTCAGCCAGGAATTCAGATTTTTAGCTCTGTGCCCTAGTTCATCCATGAACCTATCATGCTTATTGGCATCCTGGTTTGTTGGGGTGGCAGGGGTAGAGAGGGGAACGCACTCAAACAAATCTTCGGGATAGAGTCAGTAAGTTGCATCATGGAGGTATAATCTGATTATACCTCCATGGTTGCATCGGCACAAATACTGAATGCACATAAGATGTCATCTCGAAGACCCTTCTTCACGAAACCGTCAACTTGTCACCCTAAATCGCCATTGATAATAACTTTACCATTCACCTGTAGACAACTTCATGACTTCAGTGCTGGCTGACAAAACTACAAGCTTATTGTGATATGCGGAAACTGATTGTTAATGTTTGCCTGCTAAACAGACACTCTGGAGGGCGATCGACTGTCGGCCCCTGGAGTTACATATCTATAGAGCTAGCAATTGTTGACCCTGAATTCCCGCTGTTAGAGGACCAGGGGAAATTATTGTACAGTGTATCATGACTGTGGTAGATCAAGGACCCTCTACAGGATCTTCGGGTAGATGAAAAAGTATGTAAACCTATTTTCAGATGTGTGAACACGTTTTTTTTTTTTTTTACGTATTAGGATGCTAGAAACATGATCAGGTGCACCTACCTGTGGATTGGTGATGTAAGATGTACATTATTATTATTATTATTATTATTATTATTATTATTATTAGTAGTAGTAGTAGTAGTAGTAGTAGTAGTATCTATTGGCCACATATACACAGTGTTGCATAATATTAGTATTGCTTGTTTTATAATGTTCGTTGTTTCATTGCCTACAGCTGAGACTGTGCCCATTTATGCATGTGATTTATTTATGTCAATAAAGTTCGTTCGTAAGCCTCAATAACAGCCAAGACGACTCAGTGGGTTGTTGCTTCTGCTGCCCGCACTATTTCGTTGTCACCCTTGAAGGTGCAGCTTGATGCACCGTGCCACCCTCCACACACACGCGCACACACACACACACACACACACACACACACACACACACACACACATATATATATATATATATATATATATGTATAGCGTGTGTCTGCGTGTTCTGCATGTGGTTGTGAAGGATAGCCTACATTTTTAGGTCGGCGTAATTCATTAGCAGGTGGCTGAAACAGTTTGATCTTAGCCAAAAAGTCTTGAAGCTTCATCCAAATTGACCACAGATTGGCTACAGCGGCACAATTCCTAGCACTCAGGAATTCCATTCGTCTCAAATATACCAAATATCTCATCAAGTGGAGAAAACACAGATTTCGGTCCCGCATAGGAAGAAATTAAACTTCTGCCAATCATAGACATCAAGTGCCCCTGATCATCACGGACGGTCTGCCTAAGACTCCAAACTGTTGCGCGCTCTCTCCCTACCCAACCCCGTATCTCGATCGTACCCCATATAGGAAAGGCCACGTAATATCTATGGCGGAAAATTACAGATGATGTATGTGTTCCCTGTTATGGAATATCCAGTTAAAAATGATGTATCCAGTTGTATTATGATTAACTGATAATAATTATTTGGTCCTTGCATGAGGATGTCAGCTAGATGTTCCTCCACGAGCACACACACATACCCACATATCGGTAGGTAGGTAGGTGGGTCCCTGTTACAATGCGGTTTCTTTCTTACTGTTTCTTCTCCTTTTTGCTTTAGCATGTGGCTCTTTTCTCCTGTCTGAAGTTTTTCCTCTTCTCGTGTTAAAAATAATTGCATCAAATTGTTTTGAATTTTGTCTTAAATGTGTTAATATGATGTGTTTTAGTCCCGGGGTTTTAATGCACGTAGGGGTGAGATACAGGGTTTTCCTGCCTTCCTGTTGTCAGTCACATCCTTGGTCCAAGAAAAAAAAGTAAACGTGATTTTTAATGCTTGTATACCTACGAGCATGGCAGAAGAACAAATTCTTCATCAACGGTACATTGAGGAGTAAGTTAGACATTCCACCAAGATGGTATAACCCAATTTGGACTTGTCACACATAACACCTGAACGTGCGATTACGTCCAAATAGCTGGGAAAGCCGAGATGTGCAGCATTCAGTTGCCGCTGAGGTTTTCCTCCGCGTGAAAGCAGATCAAACGGAACCGCGGACAGTGCAATAAAGTAATCAGCTCCCCTTAATGTCAGCACACATTTATTGATATTGCCCACTGTGTCCTCGATTAACCAGAATATTAGGCAGGGAAAATCAAAACAGTCTAACAGGGTTGCTATTTCCCTGAGAATAATTCAAGGCAAGGATAACTGGAAACAGGAAATAGTATCATCTCGATACAGGATCTCATACTGCAAAATTTTCATGACAGACCGATGTTACTTAGCACTTTCCATGTCAGATCATCCAAAAGCGTCCAAGTCGTCGTCTGCTTGAATGTCATCGCTTAAATTAAATGTTATGTTCATAGATAACATGTTTTGCTCAGAATTTTAGACAGGACGCAAGATGATTGCGGTACCCGGGTCAATAACTTTCCTTCGCGCCGAACGCGCCCCGTACATACGCCCCCAATGCAGGTTTGGGCCAAGTCTTATTCTGACGGCCTGGAAAAGGGCTATTTCAGAAATATGAGAGGTCAAACTTACCAATTATATGTGTATTCAGCTGACTACACAATCCAATGTACAGATTTCTTCAGGGCTAGAGATGTGTATTCCCATTGGATTGCATGTTACATTAACCTCAAATAAAAAGACTACTTAAAAAGCTGAAAAAAATATGTGAACCTTTCATCTATGTACATAATTTTACCACACAAATTTTGCTGTTTCTGCAATGAGTGGTTTTAAAGTTATTAAGTTAATGGCAATGCTAAGTAATGGGAATACACAACTCGAGGCATGAATGACTGAAATACTAATATACGCCTTCTACAGGGGAGCAGTAGAAGCTTCTGTTATCGCTTTCCCCTATTATTTGTCCCACATGTATTATTTTAAAGTTAGACCCGAATTAAGAGATTTGCTGGGCCACCAAGCATCTGCATATGGACACACTGTTCGATTAGCATTTCATAGTTTTCGAGCAGTCTTGCACCGAGGCGTGGCATGATAGGCGCAAGGTACACCGCCCGATCGTTCTTGCGGTCGAAGTGAAGAGCATTATGCCCCTGTCTTAATTTCTCTCTTTGACCGCATGATCATATATATATATATATATATATATATATATATATATATATATATATATATATATGCCTATGCCTAATGCCGGGTAAAAGATCATCATTATTTTACACAATTTTCTCTGAAACAGAAACCTATGCTCTGGCGAAATTTGTGCAAGTTTCTTCACAGTTCAAATTAGATTGAAGCAGCAGGCAAGGCGAGAATCAAGTTGATTCCTAAGCCTACGCTGCCTCTTCTAATCCCAGTCCTCTTTGATGGTCAGTATCTATATGGGTTCGTATCCACCAGAATAGCATGACAACCCGTCTGCTGGTTACCCCTATCTGTAAACACTTAGATTATATGCACACTACGCTGCATGTGGAGGTCTTTAGTCATGTTCCACGTTACCTGTGCGTTTATGGGCCTGTGGCGATTTCAAAACACATGAATAATTGACCTAGGTCGGGATAAATATTTCGAAAAGACAAAAATAGCAAACATGTCTACCATACACAGATAAATGAGGCAATAAAACTTCGAAGTTTTTGCAACATACATGATAAAGGGCCTTTATAATAGTGGTCTCTGGCGCCCCCCCCCCCCCAAATTTGATAAAATTGCGTGTCTCGTGACTCGTGTAAGTACTTATTGGTCTATTACATGACTACGTGATTTAGAATTCAATAATACTCTAAATTTTGTTTACAGTAGTAAAATTTAAGGCCTTTTCCACCATACTCTGTATTTTATTCCTTTTTTTCCGCAAGAGGAATTTGTATAGGCTATGCCTGTTTTCAATTGCCTTAATAAAATATGTTTAAACCAAGGCAGTGTGTTGCCATGGCTACCACTTTTTCATGCTCAATTTTATATTTCTGAAGAGTGATCACGGTGTCCCTTAGTGTTTGAATGCTTCATTCACATTGCATAGTTTTCAGTTTATCTTGTAAACTTACCAAGATACAATGAAAATTTTCTCCTGAGCAGAGCCATAAAAAGATACTGTCAACTAAGACTGATGACCATTATGAGATTATGCACCATAAAATAGTAGAGTTATTCTAATCCAAAAACCCAACATTCTGCCAGCCTCTTCTGGAAGCCCAGTCTGCAGTGACACCTGGTGGTGGCACTACAAAAATATATCTTTCATCGATGCCATTTCAAATACAGTGGTCCCTGTCACCAGAGACCACCCCTACAGCAACAAAAAAGTGGTCTTATGAGACAGGTGGTCTTTCATGACAGGTAAATTAACATGGGAAGTATAGGACTTTGGATCTGAAAAGCGGTCTCTCATGAGAGGGTGGTCTCTCACGACAGGGGTCTCTCGTGACAGGGACTACTGTACATGCTTTTCATGTCTGGATGCCAACCCAGACATTTTCTTTCTTTCTTTTTCTTTCTTTCTTTCTTTCTTTCTTTCTTTCTTTCTTTCCGCCAAAGTTGTGCCTTAATTATGCTAATTAAGGCACTTTAAAAATTTAAATCTTGAATGTCTTCAAAATTATAATAGAGATGCCATTCCAAATTCAATATATGGGTTGGTGATAGAGGTTCATCCAATGAACCATGAACCAAACTTGTAGTAGGATTTGAATTTATGCAAATTAGATGATTACCTAAAATTTAAATCTTGAATGTCTTCAAAAATATTATAGAAAGAAATGTGATTTTAACTTCAGCATATAGATTTCTGTTATAGGCGCATCCAATGAACCATGAACCAAAATTGTAGGATTTGAATTAATGCAAATTAGGTGCATACACAAAATTTAAATCTTGAATATCTTCAAAATTATTATAGATAGAGATGCCATTCCAACTTCAATACAAAGGACTGTTCCATAGGTGCATCTAATGAAGCATGAGCTGAAGTTCTAACATTTACATTTATGCAAATTAGGTTAATACCCAAAACTTAGATCTTGAATATCTTCAAAACTATTATAGACAGTGATATGTTTTAAAATGGAAATATATGTTTCTTAGGATGGCCTATCACATAGACATATTGTTGAGCATGTTACTATAAACATTGTGCAAATTTGGGACACTGGACAATTCAAATCTGTCATATTTTCTGGCTATGAGTGAGAGCATGTATGAGTGATATATGCTTGTATCTCGAAAACTGAGAATTTTTGGGCCATAGTTACACTATACATGTATAGGAAATGACATATGGGCTTTTACCTGGTGCTCTCCTTTTTGACCTTGAGTGACCTTGAAAGGTCAAATCAAGGTCACACACCATGAAAATCTTTGTACATGTATAGGGAAAACGGTGCACTTTAAGGCAATTGTTACTATTAAATATGAATAGGAAAAGATATAAAGGCTTTCATGTGGTGCTGCCTTTTTTGAGCTTGAGTGACCTTGAAAGGTCAAAGCAAGGCTACACAGCATTAGAATCTCTAGATGGAAAATGGTGCTCTTTAGGGCCATAGTTGCAATTCAACATGAGTAGGAAATGACATATAAGCATTCATCTGGTGTTGTCTTTTTTGATGTAGAGTGACCTTGAAAGGTCAAAGCTAGACATGTCTACCTATATCATTCTGCAACACTTTTCACCAACTTGGCCATACTGTTAACACGACATTACACATTTGGAGCTTATGTCACAGCTGCATACATTGCATTGCAGTTTCTCCAGGCACCCAGACTGATTTGCTAACAAGCAAATCAAATTTTCTAGTTGCACATTGCCTTCCTGTTGAATAACAAGCACTATGATTAAAAGTCTGGAAAGTTCTTTTTAAAAGAATTTATGTATTCCTATGAAGTATGCTCTTGTGAAACAAGGCTAATCAGATTACCCTGTATGTTGTCGAAATTTTTTTTTTTTTTCTTGTCAGGTTCTAAGGCAGGGCAATACCGAGGGAAGGCACAAACTGTGCTTTCCTTTGATCAGCATCATGTGAGCTGAGGTACTGTACCACATCAGTAAAAAACTTAACTGCCACTTAATGGCAGCGACACATTATCACCACCTTCCGAATTACTATACGTGCAGGTGGATAATGTCTTTCATCATCATGATTCATGGACCTTTACTTTGTTTCCAAGTTTCAGGTGTGTGCTCTAAAAGTCAGTTGTTTCAAAGAGGTTTGCTGCATCACGTGTGTCATGAATAAAAAATGAAGACCTAAAATCTCTTTATGATTACTTTCAGAAATTATGCAGACAAGGTCACACTTCTGATCTGCACACAGTTGGAACTTACAAGAAAAGGATGCACTGTGAAAATCCACACCTTGCAATCAGTGGATCACATGAAGTAAAGGGAAATTGACATGGACGGTTCAGGCTGGCTCAAGTGAATTGACTGCTGTGACTTATGAAGTGATGTTTTGTGCTGCTTTGAAGATATGGATCTGGATTTAGAGTGAAATTTGACTTATCATGCATGGCAATATGCATGAGCATTTGTCAGTATTTTTGCATAAAAAAATTACTATTTCAAAGCAAGGAGAAAGTAATCCAGAAGACATTTCCTCCCCTATTATGTATATACTTGAATATAATCTGTGAAATGATTAATGACAAACTGTTGCAGTGACTTAATTTTGACAAGAATGCTTTGAAATTTTGCATGGCTGTTTAACACTGTAACTCAGTACGATTTTGACAGAAAGGCTTGCCTGCTCAGACTTGTTCAGCAGGCAACTACATGCCTGGCATTAAATATTCCAACTTAAGGGACACTTTAATATTAATTGAAAATTTTCTGATGTTGATATATGTTTATTAAGTGTTTTCCGGCATTGTAAGGGCAATTGTCAATCATGAACTTGGACTATATTTTTGCAACTTGCAGCTGGAAAAATTCTACATTGTGTAAATAGTATATTAAATAATCATGTCTGTAAACCCATGGTGTTGTTTTCACTCAATTAAACTTCCTGATATTAATAATGTCACAAAACTGTGTGTAAAATGGAACTCCTGTGTGCAGAATTTAATTAAATGCAGTACAGGACATTTCAATAGTGCCATCGGGAGTTCCATGATTGACATAGTTTTGGGGCCCATCATTGCAACAGTCAAGTTTATTGATAGTTCCCGATTATTTTTTTGGGGGGGGGGTTTAATTCAGATGGTCTACAAAAATGGTCAAGTTTTAGAGGAAAATGTCCTTTATGTAATTGTGACTATTGACAAATTACATGGAGGTTTTCTTCCTCTTAAACTGTATGGTACAGTCTCCCGAAAAATGTGGGGATCAAATTTTCACACTTGCATAAAGTTGCAAATGCCATTTTGTATGAGGACAGACACAATTTGTGTGCATGTGCACTTCTGTTGGCGACAGGCTTCCTGTCAAATGTTAATATATCAAGAACAAACATGAAAGGCGTGTGGTCACTCCACGAAAGCATACATCTCTCACTTCATGTTCCTTTTGAGTGCCAACAACTGAAATCTATTAACATTCTTGAAGTTGCAGAATGACAGGCATATGTAGCTGCAGCCATCAATGACCATTATGATGGGATTCCACTGTATTAATTTTAATATAATAAAAAGAAATTTGGGAATCCTTATCAGACATCAAGCCTCAGGTCAACAGCTTCCTTGGGGCAGGTTGAGTAAGAAGTTCCCAACCTTCCCATAGAAAGTTGTTTACTTGTTTCAATTCAATGAAGGGGCTAAAAGGGAAGATCATATAGCATGTTTCAAGGAAAGTTGTTGATTCAGTTTTAATTTAAGGAAGATCGGGTTAAAAGGGAAAGTTACTATGTCCATCCTCAAGAGGGCACTGTAGTCAGGGGTCTACTTAAAACACTGCTGCACGTAGAAACACAATTTCTAACCATTAATCAAGTACAACAAAAATGTTCCTTTTCTATTTTATTCCATCAGCTACAAAAACTAACCAGTTTGTTCCAATCACTTTAGCATACAATTCCAAACACATCCCTAGCCCACAATGAATTTGTGTATGGGTTGTCTGTTCAGTTGCCCTAGGATCAGACTGTTTTGCCCTTCCCTTCAACAGAACAAATCTGAATTTGTGCAGGCAATCTGTTCAGCTAAATAGACATACAATTGCTGATTGTGAACTCTCCTATCAAGCCAGCTAAGGCTAACACTTTTCTTTTAAGTACATGTACCATGCAGTCATATTCACTGGTGAACTGCAATGGGAGTAACAGGGACGACTCGATACCAAGATTTAATTATCAGGCCACACTGTGATATCCGATATATACTGAAGGACCCTATATTCAAATTTGACATCTTTTCCAAAGTTTATGCTAAAAATATGACTTTCATGTTCTGTTTTGTTGTTTTTTCCCCCGAATTTTGACAAAAATTATGAAATTCCCTAAATTAAGGATATCTCAGAAGAATCAATGATGGCAGAAATGCCCATGTCCTTTGAAGGTCATCCCACATGGGAACACATAGTTAATTTTCTACTGTATAACAAAATCCTCATAAGGTACTTTCTACACAATAAATTGTACTTGAAAAATGATCTTGAGACAGATGTTGTCCCATCATTTTTATATTTAGGGAAAGCACATAGGTCTTGAATCCTCTCCCACTATGTCTACTCTTCTTAAGAGCCACTTTGGGGTGTTTTTCTTCCTCAATAATACATGTCAAACAAACTTTGCAATGCACCAATATACATGTACATGTTTCATTCGATCAGCACAAAAAAATTTGATTTCCAGTTTAGCCAAGTACAATGGCTATTTAGAGACATGAAATGGGAAAATACATGAAGAGAGACCCACAGTGGACTAAGCCACATGTGTTCTGTGCTATCAAAGTGAAGCAGACGAAACATATGTCAAACTGGAGTCTGCTTAAGAGGTAATGGTCTAGATTGATCTACAAACACATTTACTATCCTTGAACCTGTACCTGCTTTATGTGGTCACCCATTCAGCCAAGGAGAGATGGCCACAAGCAGCAGGTCACCTGTCACTGCACGTAAATTTACAAAGGAACAGACTCCTATGTGCAAGCCTGGCGGCCACTAAAAATCAATGTGGCTGTTCGCGGCAGTGGTTGCATACGGCAAGTACCAGTGTATCATTGCACCTGTTTCCACCGTAATATAACCGGTTCCTCCTAGAATTAACATTGAGTGGATCGGCTAACTATCCAATCCACCCCTCAAGGAAAGTTATTGGCCCAGGGCTTGCTATTCTTATATGACCTGCCTGCAATACTCATTCAAATTGTTAAATATTAAAAGTACTAAAAATCTTTAAAGGAGATGGCATTTTATTTACAGTTTGTTTAAGGGAGACAAGGGTTGAGAGAATCAAGATCTCCTCCCTTTCAAGTAAATTGCAAAAATTCACATTAGAGATCAGGCTTTGAGCTTTGTATAAAATTTTATTAAATAATGTACACTTTAAATATCATTTATTATTATAGTGGTTGAAAGATGTCATCTTCTTTTTCCTTTTTTAACCACAGTCCATCCATCATCATCATCTTCATCTGACTTTGATTTTTCTTCCATGTCTTCTGAAAATAAAATATGACAAAGCACATTCAAGCTAGATTAAAAGTTTGGGGGAACCCCAATACAAAATCAAGATGGTAGATTATTAAGTTCAGCAGCAGTGAAACTGGAACCTTCCTTTATTTTATGTTTGAGGCTGAATTGCTAGAGTAAAATTTAAAAGTAGTATCTTACTGAAGATCACATGACCTAAACATTGTTGCAACTAAATTCTGACGCACCTGCATCAGTGATGTAGTCCATTAACACATAGACAAAATCTAATGTATGCCAGGAATGTTTGATTATATGTCACACATGACTTTGAATAACTAAGACAAACATAAACAAACACGGCACACCAGGTCAGCATTGAAAGTAGGCCTCCGGACACTCCTGATTTTTCCACCAACAGCAATCCCTCATGGGAGAAAAATTATAACTCATTCTCAGCCATGTAAGATTCTCTCTTAAATTACATGTAATTACAATGGAATACAGCTGATACCATGACACTGTGAATGTACTCACTTTTTTGTATCAATTTTCAGTTTGGGCATTTCCAACATTTATGGGAAGTTTCAATTTCACTCTTTTGGATGGACTGTAGGCACAGTCCTGAACAGGTTTCATTATACTCTACATTCAGTTTCTTTTTCTTGTTGTTGTTGTTGTTGTTGCAGCTAAAGAATTTCAATAGTTTCCTATTCACAGGATTTCTTGCTTTATTCCCGAAGTGTGGGGAACACAGGAACAGATGCCCAATATCATAGACTGGTAATTGACAACTGCATTTTGTGGGAACTTAAAATACCAGTTTGGGAAAAAGTTCAAAGCAAAGTTTAACCTGTCGTTGTGTAATCATTTTTTTTTTTTAATCAGTGAAGAATTAAAGCAAAAGAGCAAAATGTTCTTTCAGTGATATCTATTCACTTATGGTCTGCAAGTACACGCTGATACAAGATTTTTAGCAGGGAAATTAAATAGTTCCCTTAACAATGTACTGAACAGCCAACCTAAGCTGACAGAATAAAACAGTTTCTCCCAGGGCAGACCATGTACATACATGTACATGTATAACAGTTCCCCCCTGAGCATTATCAGGTACAACATCCTCTCCTTGGAAAAAATCCTGGACAGAACTGAGAGTTGTCTCAAAGTGGAGGAGCAGTTATTTGAAAATGCAACACTAGAAACCAAATAAACTTAATTTCTTAAACATCCAATGAAATACTACACAGCACATATCCTGGAGAGGGTTCACACAGCTAAGCAGCTTTCAAATTCAAGGACTCTGCCAGGACTTTCCAATTTGATTGATTTTTCTTTTTTGTGTCTTGCTGTTGATTTTTTTTTGGGGGGGAGGGTCTACAGTGGGAGGAGAGGAGGGCAACGAGCTAACATATCTTTTGGAAGAAGATGCATTAAGGTGTATTTAAAATTGAAGCACTGTTCAAGGACTTTATTGCAAAACATTGATTTTCAAGGGTTTCAAGGCCTTGAAAAAGCAAGTTGTAAATTCAAGTACTTTCAAGGATTCCAAGGACCTGTATGAACCTTGTATCCACTATTCTGCCTGCTGATATACATATATCTGTATGTTACACTTTTTGTGTGTATGAAAGAATATGCTTTTATATCACATAGATCTAATACCTGCTGTAGGAGGGACCTGGGCTGAAACGGCACTTTCTGATTGGCTGGCTGATGCCCCAGATTCTGTTGTGCTTTGCTCTGATTGGTGTAAACTGAGATGTCCTAATTGACCTGCCATTAAATTTGGATCATCTGTGTGACTTGTATCCATATCCTGTGAAAAAAAGAGCAAGAATAACAGAAAGTGAGTTCATAATAGCACATTGATTTTTGTTTGAATGCATTAAGAATCTGAAGAATATGGCACAAGTAGGTGTATTAACTGTAATACTTGCATCAAAATATGCATTAGGCCAATGGTCAAATTTTGTAATATATTGTAAGACCTTGGCCTATTTTTCAAAGTCATTATTAAAGCACTTTATAATAGGAAAAGGCAATAAATTCAATATGTCAATACAGAATAAGGGTAATGATACCAAATGTACCACAACTGTGCATTAATGTGGAAGTTTGATGTTGGATCATGTGGATGGCTATGACCAATTTCTCACCGGCATGGAGGGAATGCATTTCAAGAAATGAATTTTTCTGTGATAGTTATCAGAATACGTGCTTGCAAAGAATTAGGCCTATTGGCCTCTTGTTAAGTTGTCGATAGAGAGATTTTTATAGTAAACCAAGAATACCCAGTAACATTTCTGTGGAAATGTGGAAGAGTTAAATTATATACATTTGAGAACACTACTGTGACCTTTACACAACAATGTACTTGTTAAATTTGGAGTGGATCATCCCCCCCCCCTCCTTTATAAGACACCAAAAAGGCATTTTTTATGCCTCGGTCAAAAAGAAAACAATCTGTAAGTTATGGCAAAAAAAAACCTGCCTCATCTTCATCCTCATCCTCCTCTTCCTCCTGGGCTATAGAGCTAGCTATGTTTGGCTGGGGCAGCTGCTCTATCCTGCTTTGTACTTCCTTGTCCTTGCCTGCTGCACATAATCTGTAGAACCTACAGATGTCTGTAGATACCTGCAACAATACACATGCAGACTGGCTGATATCTGCAAGTGTTAAATACATAAACAGGGTTTTCCCCAGTTTGAGAGCGCAGAAAGGTGGTGAACTTGATGGCAACCTAGAATTTCTTGTCCCAGGACAGATATTGACCAAATGTTGCATAACTATTACTAAAATAACCTACTTTTTAATGAAAAAGGAGAAAGGTAATAAACGTGAAAGGTGGTGAAGAAAAGATGAAAGGTGGGCCAACTTTGAGCTTATAATGTGGGGAAAACACTGCATAAATGGTTTGCATGCATTAAAGGTTTGTTCATGCTGGTGATATAGTGTTTCAGCCTGCCATACACTTGTATGCACACAATATAGAACAATGATATTTACTTTATATACAAACAGATACAACTTTTGCAGCAGACTTTTAACAGAAATACTTGTGTCTTGTGCCAATCCAAAATAAAGCTTTCAAATACAGGTGTTGTGGGCTGTCTGTCTATCTATCTATCCATCCATCCACCTGACTGTCTATCTATAATCCATTTACTCTAAGTATATTTTTCTGGAGCCCACCTTCTTCTATTGATTTACTGGGAAAAAATAAAATTCAAGGAAAGATAGGGTATAGACTGAGCATGGGCTGATCACACAGCCCTGTTGATGTATTGTGACATTTCACTGTAGTTTTCATATCACACTTTTGGAAATAATTTCTATTCATACAATGCTGAAAAAAATTTTCATGGTGTTTTTATATCACAGTTTTGTGCCATCAGGGAAGTCAACAAAAATTAGAATACAGTGAATTGAAGCCAGTTAAAGTACATACTTATTACTAGGCCTGGGATCTACCATTCTCTCTGATGTCCACTTGTCTGCGGACAAGTACATGTACCCTTATTTGTTACATGCTGCTTCATTATTTTTATTTGCCCTGCATCAATTTTTACTTTTCCCCCAAAACAGGACATGCAGATATATGTAGCAGTGCCTTGTAAACAAAGTATCCTGAAGAGTGGTCTTTGAAGACAGGTGGCTCACATTTTTGTGATATCTCAAGATAGTGACTAGTGTATATCATCTTTGCGTCCACCAATAGGGCAAATAAATCTGTGTACATGCTTACCTGTCTGACACTACCATCTTCCATTGTCATGTCAAACTCAGTGTTGAGAATCTCACACAAAAAATCATCCAGTTCATCTGGTTCTATGTCCTCTGGAAAGACACAAAAACACAGGTACCTGTGATGTAGGCTTGCTGGCCAGGTTAGAAGCTGCAGTATGTGACTTGTATATATCCACATATGTCTGAATCTTACATAATCTTTAAAGACTTACCGTATTCATCTTTCTAAGCGCACAGTGCGCTACAAAAAAAAATTTTATCTACAAAAGCTTAAAAAAAAAAAAAAAAAAATGGAGCTCCTAAGTGTAATTATAAATTTTACAATTATTTTTGGAAACTGTGGGTTTTTTTCTTTGAAAAAGTGGGTGGGGGTGCACTTATTATGATGAATACGGCAACTAGGAAGGTGATAAGTACGCGAATTTACATAAACAGCTGGAAATTCTACAAAAATTTTATTGCATGATAGTTCATTATACAGTTTCATTTTGGGCTGAAACAATGTCACCTGTGATTCTCTGGATGTGTGCATTCATGGATGCATGTACATGTTTAAGTACAACTTTGTGCAGCTATCCCCAGATGTCCCTGTAACAGGTGACTGGACTCTACAGTGACCTTTCATATGTTTGATCAGCTTAATGTACTAAAATCACAAAAA
>OZ026622.1:27548971-27633097 GCA_964020975.1 Hermodice carunculata | reverse complement strand
GTGGCTCCCACATTATTTGATATCATCATAGCTACCATTAGGATGCAATGAAGCAAATTGTGGATGTACATGCACTCTCTTTGAGATTTCTCATTTCTGGACCTGAGGGATCTGGACCCTGCCATGTCCCCTCACTCTTTAACCTCACGGACTCCTGGTAGCATCAGTCCAGGTTCAAGGAACCATGAATGGACCTCACTCAAAGACTACAATTGTACATACTCCTTCCTGCTCACACTGTTCCAAATCATCTACAAGTGAAATGCTTGCTGCAGCTTAAGTTTTCAATGATGACCGTGGAAGAGAACCATGGGGGTAACGTATCAGAGGTCAACAACTTTGCTTTGTCCAGGTTGTGTGTTTACTGTTAGACTTGCACCAAGGTCAACTTATGACTCTTGTCTTATTCTGCAAAGATTAAGGTGAAATCAGTTGAAGCCTCAGAAACTTTTCAGTAAAACCTCCCTATACTGAACACCCTTTGGACCAGAAAAAAAGTGTTCTGTATCGGGAAGTTTTCTGACATTGGAAGTATGTATTTGGGACCGAGAAATGGTGTTCAGTATAAAGAGGAGTTCAGTCACAGAGGTTTTACTGTACTTGCCATTTTCCTGGAACCACTGGTAAACAACATCCACCATCCATTCTGCCTTTGCTGCACTCTCCGGACCACCAAAGCCCTGCTGGACAGCAAGCTGCCATGAAAAGAACAAGAGGGCAGTGTGAACAGCTCGTGACTCAGCTGATCTTGACATTCATCACATTGCAGCTCTATGAACTTGGGAAAGGATCAAGGACACCATGTTCTGAGTATGTCTGACCTTTATAGAAGAACACTTACATGTGCAACATCAAAGTTCAAGTAGTTCTCAAGTTATAATGAAGAGTAAAATTCATGTATGTTGCACTGTGACCCCACAAACGAGGTCAAGGTCATTCATGTACTGTCTCAGCATGACCTTCATACACAATAATTAACATGTGTAGCTAACTCAAAACAGATCTCAAGTTATCAAGTAAACAGTAAATTTCATGTCAGTTGTCCTGTGAATTAGCATTAGAATGCCCATTGACTTACATAGTAATCAATAGGAAAGCTGCATCGAACGATAAGTACCTGAATTGAAAATCCTTAAAAATCAGGAATCCAAAGCAGTGCCACCTAGTAGACAACTGTTTGACCCTTCCACAACAACATATCCATCACATTTCAGCTTAATCTGAGGGACTGTTCTGACAACAAGTGAAAAATAGCAAAACCATACAAAAAATTCCTAAAAAAATTGCAGCACCACTTGGTGAACAAATTGGGAACTAGGTGTCCCCGGGGGTGTCTATGTACGATATCAAAGCAATTGGGTACGCAGTTTCGGAGAAGAAGATTTTTTAAGATTTGTCAAAAAAAAAAAAAAAAAAAAACTCATTAAAAATCCAAAAATCACTGGAGCATGAACATTTGAACAAAATTGGTAGAAACCCACCCAAGGTACATTGCCACCAAGTTTGAAGTTAATCTGGATGACGGTTTTGGAGAAGAAGTCGAAAATGTGAATTAGCATTAGAATGCCCATTGCCTTCCATAGTAATCAATAGGAAAGCTGCATTGACCGATAAGTACCCGAATTGAAAAAATCGTTAAAAATCAGGAATCCGCAGCATTCCCACATAGTGAACAACTTTGTTTGCCCTTCTACAAGGAACACATCCACCATGTTTCAGCTTAATCTGAGTGACGGTTCTGGAGAAGAAGTCGAAAATAGCTATAACACGCAAAAATTCATAAAAAATTAGGAAAAAATTGCAGCGCCACGTGGTGAACAAATTAAGAACTAGGAGTCCCAGGGAGTGTTCCTGTGTGATATCAAAGCAATTGGGTGAGCGGTTTCGGAGAAGATTTTTTAAGATTTACCCAAAAAAGAACAAAAAAATTCATTAAAAATCCAAAAATCACTGGACCGTGACCATTTGAACAAACTTGGTAGAGACCCACCCAAGGCACATTTCCACCAAGTTTGAAGTGAATCTGGCTGACGGTTTTTGAGAAGAAGTTGAAAATGTGAATTGTGGACGACGGACGGACGACGGACGACGGACCCTCAAAAAACCTCAGCTGACTGACAAGTCAGCTGAGGTAAAAACTGATGTAGTTAAAATAAAAAACCTTGTTGCTCTGAAGCACACCCTTGCAGGATGCCAGAGTCAAACTAATTTACCTGGGTTTCAAGCCTACCAGCAACAGGAGACCTCTTTTTGTTGCCATGACAGGTGGTCTCAACATTCATGCATGTAGTCTTACGGGTGTAACTGTATTGAGAATATATAGTGTGTCTTTTGCAAGCTGATACGCACACACTGGCATCTCAACTGGGGTTTCAGCCACTTGTAGTTGGACGCACATACATGGACAGAAAGCTCCTTCATTTTAAAGGATCAATCAGTTACTGTTTCCCTAATCCAACCTGACATGTAGGACTAAGACTCTTTGGTAATCTTATTGAACTTATCCTCATCTACATACATGAGTCAGAACTATGGGGGGGGGGGGGGCACTGTACACATGTAGCAAAACGGGGATGTCCTACCTTACCAAAAAGTACCTGGAATAGGGCCTGTATTTTTCAATTTAAAAAAACTAGAAATTCTGTTTCACCAACCAGAAATTTCCAAATTCCGTTTCAGTAGTTCTCTTTGAATGTAAAACACTTTAATGCAAAACCACAAATTCTGTTTCAGAGGTGACAAAAATTCATTATTCCGTTCTGTCTCCGTTTAAAACCAGAAAAATACAGGCCCTACTGGAAGGCAAGCTTGAAAGACTACATGTACCTTCCTGCAAATACACTCTGAGTGTTAACAGGAAAACAACAAATATGGCTATTTATGAGGAACTTGGAAGGTGTCCGATACATATCAGTATGTGGAGATAGGTCTTGAAATATATTGACCATATGAAAGCAAGTGAAGAGGGTAGCTTAACTAAGGCTGCTTGCCAGAAAGCACTACTCATGAAGGATTAGCGAAACATGTATAGGTAGGTAGGTAAACCTTATTTATAGAGGGTTAAACCTGGTAAGCTGACGCTTATCTTCCCCAGGGCCCTCTTGCACGCGCCACTCAATCAGCCATTCACACGTGTGTGCGGGGACCCGTCGTGAGTGCATTTCTTATAGCGACCACTACTGAGTCAGGAGACTTGCAGCCTCCGTCATCGCCGCTGACATAATCAGGCACAGGTAACCCAAGCATGTCCCACTAAGCCTTTGAACAGTTAAGTGGTCACTGCATGTGAAGAGCCAGGGAAGAATCCCTTTGGATCGGCCGGGTGTTGAACCCCGTACCCCTCGCACACAAAGCGAGGACCGTAACCACTTGGCCACGGCGGCTCTCATACTTCTATATTACATGTACTTACAGGGTAATGAGTGACTTGGTAAGGACTTGGACAAACACACTTGGCAGGTCAGCTGGTCCTTGGAGCAACACTTTGTAAGTTTATGCTTTGACACAATTCAAAATGAATAGAGTAAACAACTACCCAGGTAACAGATTTAACTGCTTACGCAAGATCAAGTTTCACTATGAGGAATACTTGGATGATACTAAGAATTTATAATCCCCGAGTAGCTCTCACCAGACTCCGAACAAGCATGTACAAGTTGCACCTCATTGGCCAGACTTACTTACATAGCAGCACCCTGCAGGGCAAGGTGCACTTTCACCCAGTCAGCTTCACAGACCCGGACAGGAAAAATTAGCAAATTACTTGCAAAGGTCATGACTGTAAATGATCAATTCGGGCACGAATTTCTGTTTACAAGCTGGTCCATTGTGACTGGGTGATGACTATACTGGATGAAAATGTTTACAAGTGAGTGAAAGAAGGGAAACTGTATGAAAGCCTGCAGACTTATAGACCAATAGCCAGACACAAAAATGGCCTGGAAGTCAGCTAAGCAGGCAAATAATCTCATCAAGTGAACTTTGGTGATAAATAATCTTGCAGTTATAGAACTGTTACAGATTTTCTTTTATGCAACCCCAAGCAAAGTCTTATCTGGACATGCTGGATGTATCATCAGCATTTTGATCAACTTTATTTCACAATACAATTGGTTTGGTTTCACTCAGCAAAATTATATCTGGCCAGCTAGGCCTAATGAGTCCTTTGTGTACTTGCTTTTAATGCAAACTGTCAATCTGTTCTCCCTGTATAATGTCTCATAAAGTGCGATGTGTGACATCTCCATATCTGCTTAAGGATTACATACATGTCAACATTCCACACCTCAAAATAGGGAGATTTTTGTATATTTGAGAAATCCATGGGGGAGATTTGTACTTTAACAAAGTATATAATAGAAAATACTAAATTATTGTGGGGGAGATTCTGTCAAATTTTCAAAATTAAGATGTAAATCAATAAAACTTTGGGCGAAAAAGCGGGAGACTCCCACCTTATGGGGGAGACTCGACAGGTATGGGATTATAACCAAGCTCGAAATAAAATGTGGCTTCAGTGCTGATAGCATATAACCGATGTAATGCATTTAACCTGATGAGCAGCTTTGGCTGCAACCATGCACTGTTCAGATTTCAATCTATCAGTGGGATTGGATTGTGTCTTGCTAGTTTTCCTTTCCTTGATTTTGGAATTAGATATATTCTGTCCCACAAATACATCAATCCCTGTGCTCTAAAAACTACAAAATCTGGTCCACAGGCCCATAAATTTGATAGTGTATGCAATACAGTACCTATAGATCTTGATAGGATTTCCAAAAATGTTTCACAGGAAAAATAAAGCACTGGATAACCCTGCTAATCGTAATGACTGTGGAGTTACTAAATGCATATGACATATTTGTGCAGAAGAACAGCTCTGTAGTCATGGTCAGCAACTGTCAAATTTTTGTACATGTACCTTGTGAGAATACTTTTTTTGATCCAGTGTATGGCATAAAGGAATATTTGTTCCCCCAGGAACATATATTTAGGAAATACGTCTTCCCCCAGGGGAATGAATATGCATTTCCACCCATGAATATTTGCCCCCCCCCCCCGTATGGGGAACTTAGTTTCTGCAAGTTTTTTTTTCCACCCTCAAACTGATGATATATTTTGTGTGTGAAGTTGTCAACATGTATTTATTCTGTTTGTTAACATTTTGTTCATCTTATTTATGTTAATTTATTTTCTTCAGATTATGAAATTTAACTCAGCTTTGTGTTTGCTTAGTTTAAGTTCAATCTCATTTTCCATAAAGCTCATATAGCTGAGCTGAGCATAGGCCGATCATTAATGTGTATGTATTTAATATTTCCAAGTGTGAATACCATATAGAATAAGCTAAACTGATAGTACAAAGTGTATGGCAGGGGAAGCAATATTCATTCAGGGAAATTGACGAATATTCCCGAATATTGGTTCGGGGGGGGGGGGGGGAGGAGAGGAGAGATAAATATTATATTTAGATATTCAGGTACACAATCATTGCATCACCTCGTTTTATTTCAACTGCCAGTTCTACGAAATAATATGAGGAACACACTCATTATGTATTGTTCAGTGGGGAATTGAGTCCACTGCTTAACTGCAACAAGAGGCTCATGGGCCAAATGCTCTGCTGGCACTATGGCTATATTGCACCTCTTCATTTCAAAATTGCCAGTCCTTAAAGACGTTCGGTACACCGCGTTATGCGCAACCAGTTATGGTCCAATGCCTCTATGCAGTTAGAGCTGGTATTTGTCGGTACCTGCACTAGCTGATGTTCGCTTTTCCTATTTTGCACAGTTCCGTTCCAGAAATATGGATTGTTTACGAAGAGTGAGAAGGAAAAAGAATGGGCGGTTTGTCAACAAATGCCAAAACAAAGGACTAAATACTTTAAAACAACGCAGAATACGTCGAAACACGACAGTGGTAGACCAAAACGCATGTACACAATCAGCGAACGCTGACCAAGCCACCGTCGAAAGTGCCACGCCCACCCCCCAAATGCCACATGTACATGTAAACACTGACAGTTATAACTGGGACGAAGGTCGCAAAATAGTGGAACTAAGTGTACTAGCCGATAATCTTGTATGCGAGGAATGTAAAAAAAAAAAAAACATTGTCCCTAAAAAACACAGAATCAGAAAAACGATATGGCTTGGCCAGTGTGCTGTCCATTTCTTGTGAATGTGGTACGATAAACGCTGTCCCAACTGGAAAAAAACAACAGAGTAATACCCCAGCGTCAAAAGGTGGCACAGGCATATTTGATAATGTGCTACCTGTGCTACCATTCGACACTGTATTAAGGCAACTATAATTTTGATATTCTTATATTTACCTCTTTTTTTCCACATTGCTGTATTGCACTATGGAGAGAATCTTAAAATGTTTGCCTCGTCTAAGTAAAACTATGAAAGTTTATATTATGACTGGAATATAAAATTAACGACGTACTGCCGTTCATGTGAGCTACATACATGTATATTGATATGGTATCGAAGTGAGACAATGAATGGATACCTTTACCTATGAACTTAGAACAAATTAAGTCAACATGCATGAATTCTTTGTACAATTGCAGAAAAAATAGCACCGTATGATACCTTTTTTTGTTAATCAATGAAATCAGTACATATTTTGGAAACCCCCTACAATTTTTCAGGGATTTGTAAATATTTTTTCTATTTCAAATTTACAAAATACTGTGAGCACTTATACATTTTTGCAAGACGAGATGAATTTAAAGTCACATTCCAGCATGTTTTTTCTACATATTTGTTATTAAAATGCTTGATATACATTGCAAACACTCATATCGAGGTACTTTATGCATAGTTATGCATCCTTAATTTGTTTTTTGCTTTTACCCACATATATAATGGCTGCTATCAAATTTCTGTAGTCCTCACATGTATCGCCACCTAGCGACAAAAGTAGCACCGTGACATGCCAATTTTTTGCTTACATTTTGTTTCAAATGCCAATATCTTGGTTCACACCAAAAACCAGAGATTTCTAAATTCTTTTGACCAGTGTACCGAACGTCTTTAAGTGGCTTTTGAACATGTAAAGCTTATATGATTTGAATGTCTTGTTTGTCCACTAGATGGCACTTTGCTCTACATGTAATCATAGTTTATTTGTGCAACTCCTGTGATGGATATTGTTGCATGTGTCAAGAGGACAATGAGTGAGTCCTTAACTTTGTGTCCTCAGTGACCTTGGGACAGATGATCAAGGTTACCCACATTATGGTTATACAAGAGGCCCATAGGCCTGGTGCTGTCCTGACATTGCCATTGATGTCCAAGCGACACCCTGCCATTACAAAATCACGTCTTTCAAATTTACAGGCATGGTGATCTCACAAAAATAAATCAAGGTCGCTGATATCATATATGATTCGAACTTTAAACATTGTCTATATATCCTATAAATTTGACGAGTATAATCCTATTACTTTCCCAACTCTGGAATTTCACATCTTAAAACAAATTTTGGCTCATAATTTCCATCAAATTGTGGGTGGCGCCACTAGTATCATTAAAAAAACTTAGACTTTGACTTCCCCCACAATCCCACCAAATCTGGTGAAGATCTGGGACAAATTGAAGACATTTGCCAGAGTTTTCACAAGATTTTCATATTTTGACCCCTATATTGCATAATATTGTAGGTGGTGCCACCAATATCCACAAGGTCCTACATTTTTATACCCCCTTTAAGTCCTGAAAGTTATATTTGGCTAACTTGATAACTGTGGACAGTATTGCCGTCACAAGATTTTCACATTTTGACCTGTATATTACATAATACTATATGTGGCGCAACCAACATTGATGTCAACAAAGAATTTTATACTTTTCATAACTCCTAAATGTTACATGGGCCTTTCTCAAGAATTGTGGGGTGCAGAGCATTCACGAGATGACACCAATATTCAAACTGGCCATTTGACCTTGACCCTCAACTTGGATTAAAAAATTTTTAGCGTTCAAAATATGCGCCCAACATCCAACTTTCCATATATAGTATGTTTGTTAAAATTGGATAATAACTTTTAGAGTTATTGAGGAAAAACAATAAACTTGGTCAAGCGCCAAACTCCATAATTACTGGGTCACAGTGACCCAAAAAGCAGGTCACCATGTACACTTTGATGTATTCTGTACTCAAGTGCAATTTTTATCTGGAGGCTCAATTCTCTTTGCCATTGATGTCCAAGCTACACCAGGCCATTACAAAATCACCTTTTCAACTTTAGAGGCATGGTGACCTCACAAAAATAGGTCAAGGTCACAGATATTATATATATTCTACCTTTGGCCATGGTCTATATATATGTTATAAATTTGGCAAGTATAATCCACTTACTTTTCCAAATATGGAATTTTACATCTTAAAACACATTTTGGCTCATAATTTCTGTCAAATTATAGGTGGCACTACTAGTATCATTAGCAATTTAGACTTTGACCTCCCCCAATATCCCATCAAATTTGGTGAAGATCCACCAAAAATTGAAGATGCTAGAGTGTTTACAATATTTCCACATTTTCACCCCTATATTACATAATAATGTAAGTAGCGCCACCAATATCAAACTTGGCCTAGATTTTTATACACCCTATTAGTCCCGAAATTTATATCAGGCTAACTTGAAAAATGTGGATGGTATCATGCTAAGGAGCAAAAGTTTACAGACGGACGTCTCCTTGGAAACTTAAAAGCTTCATACATTATTCTACCATACGGACACTGGTCTAAGCTATACCGTAAAACAGGTAAATAGTAATACAATTTTTATACATAAACAGATAAATAGTGATACCATTTTTAGCACCACAAAGTTGACTAGAGGTGTTATGAGGTAAAGTGTACTAAGGTATTAGCAGGAAGCCACCTCTTCCACTATACTGGATGAAGATTGAAAAGAAAGAAATCCTGCAAAAAGTGAGTATGATCATGGTTTTCCGACTTAAGACGGATTAGAGAAAATTCTCTAGGTGGGTTGATTATACTTTACCCTGGGTACTTTCCCTCTTACCACTCTGAACACTTTGAGGACTACACTTTGTTATTTCAAGCTCCATCTTGACATTGTTTGACTAATGTTCTTGAGTTACTGTTGCGTTTTTAGGTATTTGGTCATATCTCTGGAAACATTTCAACAGAGTCTGTGTCATTGTTTTTTATAACCTTTGTGTTGTAGTTTTTGCAACAAAGTTCTGACTCTATTGACCAAGCCGCTAAAAAGGGTGGTGTTTCTGGCAATATGTATCAGTTGTCCGATACAAACTCCATATGCTTGTTTCTCTGGACTGTTTCCTGTCAGATCAGGGTAGGAGATAATATCCAATTTGAACTGGTCTCTCTTGTCAAATGTTTTTGTTACATACTGGTTGTTCTTTATTTCTATATCCAGATCAAGGAAAGTAGCTTTTGTATCACTTTCATTTTCACGATTTAACATTGATACCTCTTTGGGATATATGTTTTTTCCAATTTCCCTTTATTTCATCTCCATTGTTTAGAGCACACAGGTCATCTATAAACCTTCT
The DNA here is from genome assembly GCA_964020975.1 of Hermodice carunculata. Classification (NCBI taxonomy): domain Eukaryota; kingdom Metazoa; phylum Annelida; class Polychaeta; order Eunicida; family Amphinomidae; genus Hermodice; species Hermodice carunculata. The sequence continues at coordinate 27,623,537 of OZ026622.1, read as the reverse complement.
TGTGTGAGAATATGATCTTCTTGCAGCTGTCAAGTTTGTTTTTGCCAATTAATCCATGTTGATTCACAATAATGTAAAAAAACGGACAGACAGACATCAGCGGTTGCATAAGCTCTGCGACCTTTGGTCAGCAGAGCTAAAAATGCTCACTTAAAAATTAAGCATATTGGCCAGAGTGCCACCAAAAGGACAAGTTGACAAGTTTTATTGCAGTATAAGATCAGTACATGACAGTTAAGGTATGGATGCCATAACAATTAAAAATATATGACCAAGTCATTCAAAGTGTAAAAACCAGATGATTATGGGTAGATGAGAGGTGCACAAGGTGAATTAAAAGATAGTACATCATGCACCCTAAAAATCAATTACAAGACCAGCCTTTAATGGTTAATGAAACCGATCTCATAGTCAACAGGGCTTACAGTACAGCCAAAACCACTGTGCAACCACTTGATCTTTTGACAGTCAATAGTCACCATCACAGATAGTCAGACAGAAACAACAGAATATGGTTGATGAGGGATCATAATGACACCAGAGAGATGAGTTTTCTATATAGTATTGCCCTAATATAGTGTACAGTTTATCATTAAGATAAGAGACTGATCCCAAAGGTCTCCTCTAGGTTGCCAGAAGTGCCGTTTGTCAAATAAGACCATGTCAAAAATTGACTGTTAAACTTTGTTTCAGCTCACCATTCATAAAAAAATTTACATTTGGTGACTGGAAAGTAGAAGTTGCCAAATTCGATCTGCTTACATTTTCCTTATTTTTCAGTTCTTTGCCCCCAAGACAGCAGCTCTAAATTTTAACAATGGAGACATAATATGTCAGGCTACACCAATGCTATGAAAATCCAAAATAAGTGAGCTGAAAGTGAGAAACAGCATTTTGGGTTTCCTGCTCTTTGATTTTGAAGCTTGACTTAAAGTTTGGGTAATACTAATTATTAATATTAAGCTGCTCAGTTCAACAAAAAAATTACTTGGCATGGCCCTGACCTGTGGGAGAATAGCACTGTGCTGAGTGAAGAGGCAATCCTGCCGAAATATACTTCAATGAAAAACTGAATTTTGCGAAAATTGTGATATTCTCTTCAGTGCAACAATAATTGGTGCGACCTTAAGTTTTAACACTAGAGGGCGTTTACATGTAATTGTGCGCTCTGGGAAAAGCCAATGATCAAGAGGTCTTTTCTTGACATTCCTTCGCCAAAATTAGTTGATTTGCAACCAAAAACAGTTTGAACATCATCACAAGTATACCAGTCTTAGCGTTGCAAGCTGAAAAGGGGCCAGGTGTATTTTGATAACGGGTATTTTACCCCGTGACATGACGATGTCAGCGACCGATGTGCCTGGCAGAATATTGAGCAAAGCGAAGCACGTTCCAGTTGTCAGCCCTTCGTTCCGTGAGATGATCCAAAACTTTACACCCAGACATCTTCAAGTAACATTAAGTTCAATGAAATAAACGTACATAATCAGTAAATATGTCTTGAAAGTACCTGTAAACCCGTCCAGCTGCTAAAAACCCTTTTTACTGCCGTGTGGAAAAGTATGTCCATGGGCGCTGACATCTTGGATCGCAGTGCATCTTGGGATATATTATTGGAGAAAGAAAATGGAGCAACATGTCAAACTGTACCACCTCCGCCAAAATACAGCCAGTACATCGGCCAAGAGAAAGTAAGTCAATCGTAAATGTCATATGCATTTTGCCAATTATTTATTTTTTTAAAACACAGATTTTATTTGCGGAGCAGTGTTAATTCAAACACAACAGTCGGAAGAAGGGAAAGTCATGCATGTGAAAGAAACTCTGAAAATAGAATTCAATTCAATTTTATTGCATATAACGCCCTCTACAGGCAATGGCAAGAGTACATGTACACAACTAGTTGTCAGATGTGCCTACATACGTACATACATACATACATACATACATACATACACCTAATATGTATATATGTGTGTTTATACAGTATTTCTTTATTGAGGAATGGGAAAAGTAGTTGCAGGCTAAAATTAATTTTCACAGTTAAGAGATTATGTTTCTTGTGAAGTTGCATGCTGTAGCCATTTGATAACAAAATATTTATCTTTGACAAGACCATTGCAGACTGTGGAAAAAAAATCCAAGCATGTTTATTTGGACTCCAAGACTCTCAAATGAGAGAAGAAGGACAAGCCATAAACAGTGTTTCACAAGGACTAGTTCCAAGGGGATCATAGGGACACGATGGGCCATCATTTTGAAATCAGAACTGCCTATTTTGCCCAAAAGGTATCATATATTGTATGAAAAGGCACAAAAATAGTGTAATTTGACCCTTTGCCATTAATATCAAGGGGCCATTTTTGTTGTGAAAGGACAAATGATGCACAAATGGGGTTAAAACACTGCATGAAATTGAATTAAGAAGAATACACTAGTATTAAAGGAAGAGCAAGGGTAGCACTTGATTGACAAGGATCTGAATTTTGAGGGACATATAACAACAATGTAGAGCATATGTGAAAGGAGGTAAAAATAAAACCCACAGTCAAGAGTGCCAGGCCAACCTGTCCTGGTGGAAAATCAAAATTGTGGATCTCTCTGAAAATTATTCATATCTAGCAATCTTATAAATCATGTGGAGATTCTGTGTGTTATCTCTCACTCATCATTTATATGTTGAGAGGCCTGGTTGATTTTGAATGATCTGGAGATCCCAGTTGAGTGTTGGGAGTGTAGTGGGGACACCACTGGTATGTATTGGCCCCTAGCTAGTGCTGTGATATTCATTATTCCTCAAAACACTAGTTTTGGTTGTGAGAGATCTGTGGCACATATGCCATTAAGGAACATATCTGCACTTGCTGGTTGGTCTGGCATGCTTACCCTGCTGTTGTAAACATGGTACCTAAAGAATCAACAGAGAAAAGGAAAGAGAGAAGTACTTACCATGTGTTACAGCTAAGTCTGTGTCTGTTCATTACCGACCTATGAATGTAACGAACAGACACAGACTTAGCTGTAACACATGATACTTCTCTTTTTCCCTTTTCTCTATGGTAACAATGGTCAGAAAGGCTAACCAGATCCCAGCTCTGACCTGCAGAAGTCTTGAAAACATAAACCAGGAGGTCTTAACCCTCCTGTACAAGTCAATAGTCAGACCACATCTAGAATATGCAGCACCAGTTTGGTCACCGAACACTTGGAAAGACGTCATTGAGTCTGCAGAGAAGAGCCACAAAAAAGGGCACCAAACTTACAATTTTAAGTTACCATATGAGAACCGATTAAAATAAATAATTACAGGGCACTTGATGCTCTACAGACTTGAATAGAGAGCAGTTTATAAAGAGCAACCAACACTGGAAGAAATTCCTACCTCGTTGACATATTTCTGTTCTGCTCTGTTCTGTTCTGTTCCACCCCACCCTACCTAACCCTACACTAACCACCCCTCCAATGCAGTCCATTCCATGTGAATTATGGTGCATAAAATAATGCATTCCGAGACAGTCTATTATGAATATGTACAAAAAAAGGGCAATAGCATAAAAAATGTTTACAACAGCAAGCCAACAGAGCAGCTTATATATTCACTACAAAACTGAAGCACATTACACTGAGGGCAGTAAAGCACATATATACATACAAGCACAAATATATGTACCTAAGGTACTGAACCACATGTATGCTATTTTCATTTAAATTGTCATTTCTCTGAAAGTTGGAAAATCTCTTTGAAGTTGTAATATGCATGTAAATTAACAAAGAAACTGACCCTTGTGGCCAGAAAAATGTGGCCACAAAGAACAGGTGACCAGTAATAGTGGTTGCATAGAGCAGGTATTACTGTAGGCCCTACCTGTATTGTGAGGTACATGTAATAGCCTCCATTATCAAGCAATTGCTGATAGAAGAGGCAGTCAGACTGTCAAACAATAGAAAGTGGACTTTGACAGCAATGCATTTATAAGCTATCAAAAGTGATATATAACAGATCAGATGGAATAATTTCCTGGACACTTGCCAAACAGACCTACCTGGCTGTGTGAAACAGACTGGACACTGCAGCATGAAGTCAATTGATGTTATGGAGTAACATTTGCAGGTGCAAGAGGGGCAATCACATAAGTCTCTTGGAAACAAAGATTTGTGTATCCAAAGGATCAAAATCAACCCTTAATTGATTTAATGGGATATTTACTCTAAGTCTGGGACTGTGCTTTAAATGGTTAAAACCTGAAAGAAAAGTACTTTGTAAATGTATGATCAACTTTTTGAAAACAAGCGAAGAGGCAACACATCTGATGTTCAGTGTGGAACCATTTCATAGCCAGGTTGCAGAAGGCACAGAGGTTTTATCAAATATAACCCTCTACATGTCTAGCTGTGTGTAAAAAGATACTCATTTGACCACCATTATATCAATTAAAACTACAGGCACCTCCTTGCAAAGCATTGACTGGTGGGTCTACCTTTGTACATACTATAACTTGCTTTATTTTCTCATGTTTAAATCGTCAGAGGTTTTTGTATTTGTGACATTTCACTTTAGTTTTAATTTAACTATTTTGGACATAATTCCTGTTCAAACAATGTTAAATACTATTTCTTTTTTATTTTATTTTCATGGATTTGTATCATCAGCGAAGTGAGTAAAAATAAGAATACTGCAACATGAAAGCAATTTGTGGTACATGGGTCCTGTGACCTTGAAAATGAGGCCAAGGTCACCAAAATTAATCAAGTCAGAAAATGGCATCATTGTACAAATGAGATAAGTTTGAGTTTCACTTGGCCAGTAAGTCTTGAGATATCATCTTCAAAAACAAATCGTGGGCAGACTGAATCACAAACAGAACCAGGGATAGAACTATGGATGGAAACATGGACTAAATGATGCACAACATGAAAATATAATGGATCTCCCCCCCCCCCCCCCCCCCACATGTGGTGAACCCATAAAAAGCAGGGGTAGATTTTAAGCTTTTAAGCTGGTAGCCAGAAGGGCCACCAGCTGGTAAAATCTGGTGGTCCTTTTGAAATTTTGGTGGTCACCTACCAAAGTGTGTATTTCTACATTAGTTTCAGTGTGTGAATGTAATGCTCATACATTGCGTAGACCTATTTTGTTATATTATGACCCTGAGTGAATCAGTGATCCTGATGAAACAGCAAAATAAATATTGCAGTACCCCAAATTTTTGGTGGTCAAACGGACTCCTACTGTAAGCTATGGTGGTGATCCATAACTTCTGTTGGGTGTCTGTGGATCACGGGACTACCATTAAATCGAACCCTGAAAAGGAAAATGCAATGTTCCTCTGTGAGATGAAAGAATACACAACCCTAAACTACATGTGCATGTAGTAACTGGATATAACCATGTGTCAAATGGGCCGTCAAGTCTGTTGTACCCCCAAGTTCCTCTGTTCCTTGTCTCAGTTTGCTTTCCAGTAAATTTTACTTCAACCTTCCTGCTAGGTTTTTTCATTTTAAAATATAATCACAATCTGTTCTGGCTCTGCTTGGTCATTTTGAGCCGTGTTAAATGTTTATGTGTCATCCCAACAGGTTAATGTTTGCAGTCTGAGATGATTCAATCATTATTGTAAATTTGTGTGTTGAACAAATGACAAGCACCCTTGCCTAGTCTCATACCAAATTTCTAATTCCCATCTACCCCCAGCAGCCTTAGGCACAACATGGGTAAAGCTTGCGCATGTATGAAACACTGTAAAGTAACTTTTTCGTACCTGTCTTCAGCTGATACCTGTGGAACTGAATGACATATGGAAAGAAATTTTTTTACTTGACAGGTAAAACTTCGTTAACTGATTGGTCTGAGGCTGACCCATGCAGGTCAACATTTCATCACTCAGGCAGAGTAGATGAAATCTAATCGTGCAACTGCGATGTGACAAACTACCGCACGTCCCACTAACATGCCAGCCTGGGTATCTTGTAGATCGTTTGATGTCATGACTTTGTTTCACGTAATTTTGTCTCCTGATCTCCAGCAACATAACCCTTAGCTATGTATATATATATATATAGCATGAAGACTTAATAGTGTTTCCAGATGTTCTCCTGACATGCCTAAATCAGTGATGAGTGAATTTTTGGGGGTGGCACATTTTGGACTGAGTAAACAGCATTCCTGGGTGCCGTTTGGGTACAATGCACCCAAAGTGTCCCAAGGAAAGCTGTTGACTTGAACTACAGTAAAACCTGTTTTGAGTGACCCTCGTTTGGGAGACCACCTGCCTTTTGTGACCACTTTTCTTATGCAAAAGCACATTCTAATGATAATTTACCTCTTTTGGGAGACCACCTGCAGAACCTGACCACTGACCACCCATTAAAGCCCCAAGAGACAACTAGTCCACCTAGAAATACCCCATTTGGATAAGTAAAATCCACCAATTTTGTACAAGATTAGCAAAAACTGTTTTGATGAAATCAGTTTAAGAAAACTAAATATATGTTTGAAATGTCAGTAAATGAATAAACAAATGGCTGCAAGTTGGAATTGGTCTCATAAGTGTAGAAACATGCATGCATGAATCTAAATCATGGATGGAAATTCAAATTAGAGGATGGTTGTTGGCCTGGTGGCACAAGGGTCAACCCTCCTTTTGGAGACCACCTGCTTTATATGACCACTCTTAGGCCTCTTCCAGGGGTGGTCCCTCAAAACAGGTTTTACTGTATTATATTCTATGTAACTTCAGGCATGCTGGTACTTGAATGAAAGACCTGAGTGTCCTTTTACAAGGAACATGAATCTAGCACCCGTTTTATAGTTCAGAGTACTTTGTGTTTAGTAAGTTAACTTTAGTTGCAGTTGACACTCAGAGTTAAAACACTGGCAATACCAGCCAGGACTTGTGCCACAGCTTAGCATTTTCATGGGTTCACCCCAAGGGGGGAGAGGGGGTTAGTTTTTTTTTTAGGTTGTCTGTCCATCTGTGGTTTTGTCTTCGGTTACACGATATCTTAAGACTAACTGGCTATCTTATACTCAGATTTACCTTATGTGTACTTTGACACAATTTCTTCACTTGATTACATTTTTGTCCCCCTAGCATAAGCTGTTGGCGAGATTAAACACACGCTCTCTGTCCGTCCATCAACGAAAAACTGCAAGAGTGGCATTATTTCACTAACTGGACTAGGTAGGGCTTTCATACTTGGGTAAATGATTTATAGTAATGGTCACTACAGATTTGTAACATTACTGTCACACTTCATTGCTCACATCATGTTTAAATGAGCATTGCAAAAACTTTGTGGCATTATCTCACAAACTAAATTAGTAAGGGCTTTCATATTTCAGACTTGATAGGGCTTTCAGTGATTTATTCCATCTTAAACTTCAACCAAGAAAAATAGTAAGCTCATAATAAACCAATAAAGATAAACAAAGATTACAAAAAAAATTAAATAAGCACATTCTCAAATAGGAGACATTCATATTTAACTGCGATCCTGCTCACTTCCTGTGTTGCTGGGGCAACAGACTGATGCTTCCACCATGATCAGGGCAGATTTGTATTATATACTACATAAACTTCCACAAATAACACCTTTTCAACCAAAGAGAGCCCATTTCTAATTATTTTAGGCATCTTTTATGTTTCAAACATATGGTAATACATTTTCTTAAGATTATAGTGTGTTTGTGTTGTTCATTTTGTTGAGAAAGTACTTTTGACCGTGCCAAATACTTGGATCTGCCCTGATGCAGGTGGCTCCCTCTTTTGATCAATAGGTGTTAGAATAGGACCGCATTTAGATATGAATACGTCCTATTGACTTCAGCACATCCCGCCCTCCCCCCCCAAAAAAATAAAAAATTAAAATTAAAGGGTCTACAGGATGACAGATTCAAAATTGCATGAAACAGGCTGATAGGGTTTGTTATTACTTTATATGATTAATTTCAACAACTTTTTTCGGTGATGATACGGTTTTCTATAGCTTTGAAAAGTTTGAGCTTTCTCAGCCAAAAGCAGTCAATGTTTGCGCCTGTTTGTGAAAGGAGCCATGATGTCATCTGGTGAACACAAAGCCAAGCAGCATGTCGACAAGGGGAGATGTTAGTGATGCGCGGGGCAGTGATGATTAGTTCGACTATTCGTGATCATGCAAGTGTTCTGGAGAAGAAACTGACAAGAGGAGTTCTGATGGTGATGAGAAATTTTTTTGGTGGGGTGGGCTCGTCAGATTTCAGGTGTATGTCCACACTGGTGAGAGCCACAGGCCCCCATTTCCACAGATCATCCAGTTCAAGAAGACAAGTCATGGCAATTGAACAGTTTAGAATGTCAGTGATGTGGTGCTTTTGTTTCATACAAAATGCTATGAAACTAAAATTTCACCAGCAATGTCTCGTTTCAGAAATTTGAGTGTAAAATATAAACCACAGGGGGCTGACCACTACGGAAGCTTGGTTAAGCAAGAAAACCATAAAGCATCGTGACTCACAGTTCCTTGATTCTGCTGCATTAGAGGTTATAAATGAGTGTATTCCAGCTAATTAATTTGAAGTCTTTGAACTATGACTCCCAATTATTGTGGTCATGGTATACCACAGTCCACTGTTTGGAAAAATGTTCCACACTGGCTTAATGAGCTTGTTCCATTCATGCACATTCAAACTTCGTGTAAATTGCAACTATTTGGCTTTCAACAATATTTATGCTACCTCGTACGGGAGGAGGGACATGTAAAAATCGCTTTTTCCATGTGTCCTTCCATCCACATTTCTTGTCCGGGCTATAATTCACTTGTCCTCCAACTTAGATTAATGAAACTTTACACACAGGTGCATCTGGACATAAGAGTGTGTCACGTACCAAAAGTAGGTTGTTAGGTCAAGTATCTGGGTCACAGTGACATATTTTTGTAAAATCATGTCCAGGCTATAATTTATTTATTATGTAATTTAGATGAATGAAACTTTACTCAGATGCATCTGCACATAAGGGTGTGTCATGTACCAAAAGTGGGTCACCAGGTCAAGTATCTGGGTCACAGTGACATATCCAAATTATAAAATCGTGTCTGGGCTGTAATTCCTTTACTGTTGAACTTGGTTTCATGAAACTTTACACACACATATGTTGACCTAAAGGTGCATCACAAAACAAAAGTAGGTCACAAGGTCAACTATCTAGGTCACAGTGATACATTAATGTTAAACTACATCACACTTCATGCCTGGGGTTTAATTCTGTTGTCCATGACCCAGAATCATGAAATGTTACACACACCTGTGTATCTGGACACACGAGCGTGTCAAGCATAAAAGTAGGTCACTAGGCCAAGTATCTGGGTTATGGTGATAGCTTATTTTTATGGACTGCAGTCATTCTAAAATGAGGCCCGTGATTATCAAGGTATTACCTTAAAATGAATGAGGTGAGGGGGGCATGGATCCAGCAATCCCTGATTGCCTTTGAATTTATTTGACAGATCAAATCTGATGGTATTTCTGAATTTTTACAAAACGCAATGAAGAACTGTTATGTTTTATCATGAAACCCAAAAATGTATGGATCTGTGAGTTAAATGGGGGGGGGGGGGCACAGCATGGCTGATAACATGCATTTCAAGGACCTTGCTTTGCCATTATAACATAGGATGGATTGTAATTTCTTACACAAAATGTGCCGCACACAACATCCTGTTCTTTATCACAGTCAGCCCGTGTCAACTGTACTTGCAACTAACATAGTAGCTTCCGTTTTGGATCTTTTTGGAAACAGAAATGACGGGGGTATTGGCATGACCACAGGCAACACACCATTTCACCATGGGGTATGGTTGTGGACCGACTGGCCTCCCAAAAAGTCCCCAAAATTCGGCCATCCCTAATGTGCTCACTATGTTGACAGGCCGTAGTCTATGTGCTGGCGAGCTGCCGGTTCTCCAGATGACATCATGTGAAGTGCTTGTGGAAAGTAACGACTGCTTATGAATAGTAGGATGGCAAACTGTACCAAAACTTGGATGAAAATGGCTATAAGGCATATTTCTGATGGATCTATTGTCAATCTTTTCCGTCAATTGATAAAGTGTGGTCCATAAAAATTGAATGATTCACCCCATAGGCCCTTTAAAGTGGTGTACGTACGTGTATATGTGTGAAAAACAACAAACCAAGAGCATGAGGAACACCATAACAAGTGCTTCACGTACACATAACCGAACTAAATATTGTTTGGTGCCTGTCGATTAAAGATCTTCGAGAATAAAATGCATAAATTCATATAGGAAATTCCATTGTGACAGCTGTTGACCAGGCAGTGAGCCACATGACAAACCAAATGTGGGCCAGTGTTTTTCTTAAGTCCATTTGTTAGATACATGTACCTCACCTGTCAACTGCATGATGAAGTTTTAACTTGAAAAAGGCTATTTATATATGTAGATACATGTAAGTTCTGAAGCTGTAGCAGAGCATTTTTTCTCTTCAATATTTATGTATATATTTTTTTCCAGAAAAAGTTGGATGTTACTTACACACCAGAATATTTGTGGATAATAAACACATCAGTTTGGATCAAGCAGACACAAGTGTATACAGTAAAACCTGGCTTGAGAAGCCATCCCTGGGACAGACCTGAAAGTGATCACATTTAGCAGGTGGTCATACCCAAAGGAGGATTAACCCTTGTGCCACTGGGCCAACAACTAGCCTCTACTTTGAATTTCCATTCATATTTAATGTAGATTCATACATGTGTGTTTCTACAGTTACATTTATACCAAATTAAAGTGTGTGTGTCAACACACACTTTTCTGTTCTTCCTACCTTCCATCCTTCCTTCCTTCCTTCCTTCCTTCCTTCCTTCCTTCTTTTTTACCAGCGAATTTGCCCGACACTTTTCTCTGACACTTTTATACATAAACACTCCAAACTTGGCATGATTGTACCTCCATACAAGGAGTTGGGCCTTTTTATACAGAGGAATGAAGATGTTTAAAATTATGTAAATTAGAGGCATTTGAAATAAATTCTAAATCTTGAATATCTTCAAAAGTAAAGTAGATAGAGCTGTCATTCCAACTTCTACTAGGGGGTTATTGACCGTTGCGCATCTAATGAATTTAAAACAAAAGTTGTAGCAACTGAAATTATGCTAATAAGCAGCATTTGGAATTTTTAATTTTGAATATCTTCAAAACTATTATAGGTAGAGATTTCATTCCAACTTCTGCTAGGGGGCTATGGACCAGTGGGCATCTAATGAATTTAAAACAAAAGTTGTAGCAATTTAAATTATGCTATTAGCATCATTCAAAATTTTCAATCTTGAATAACGTCAAAGCTATTATAGATAGAGATGCCATTCCAACTTCTACTCCTGTGTTATGGTATAGATGTACATTGCCATATACCAATATGCTTTGAAAACACACACACTGATTTGCTATACAGCAAATCATCTTTTTTAGTTTATTCATTGATATCATAAACATATTTATTTTTTGTAACTGGTTTTATCAAACAGTTTTACTTGTCTTGTGCAAAATTGGTGAATTTTGCTCATCTAAATGAGGTATTTGTGGCTGGACAAGGGGTATTTTGGGGCTATTTTGGGTGGTCATTGGTCAGGTTCTGCAGGTGGTCATTGGTCAGGTTCTGCAAGAGGTAAATTATCATTAGAATGTGTTTTTGCACAAGAAATGAGTTCATGTGGTCTTCCAAAGGAGGGGTCTCTCAAAACAGGTTTTACTGTATTGTGATGTATGCTGGGCATGTTAAACTTCTTAATTTAGCGCATGTGTTAATTTTATGCATGCAAGTCTCATTCTATGACCAGCAGGCCCAAACATCAGGGTTAAAAACTAACCTACCCGCAGACTACAAAATTGTGTTTATCTGATTTGAGAGTGTATACATAGCCCTGAGGGAAGCCGAGCATATTTTTGACATGTTTTATATCATCCTCCATGTAACTGTTCATGTCAAGATTAGTTCCGACTTTTCTCAGATATTCTGAATGTCCCAAAATGGCCTTGTAATATATGTAAACAGTAAGATGTGGCGATCTCACATACTTGGCCCTTTTTACTGTCAGAAAAGTAAACAGTGGGTATCTGTTGTAAGTACTGCCTTTTACATGTCTTATGAGAGACCACAACTTTTTAAAAGAATGCTTTTTTTTGACATAAAGTCACTGTCAGTGTCTAATACTTATAAATGTTCCATTTTGCCTATTTTTGGCAGCCTCCTCCAATATTTTTTTTTTCATTTATTCTCATCTTTCTTTAATATAAAGTCTGGCCCATAAAAAAAAGTTACACTCTTTCTAACTGAAGGAAGTTGTGGGTACCACTTACTAGATTTTCTTTGCAGGTAAATTTGATTATGTAATCTTCTTTCAATTGTATAGTCGTCCAGTATGTATGTGTACATTCCTGGTTGAAGCAGAGGTATGGTTAATATGTTGCAGTCTATCAGTTGCATGCCAACATGGACATGTGCATGACCATTATATATATATATATATATATATATATATTTATATATATATATATATATATATATATATATATATATATATATATATATATATATATATATATATATATATATATATATATCAGCTGAGAAGACTTCAGTAACGGTCTTTTGAATTTGCTTTTAGTGCCGTACCGTTCTTGATCAAGGAGGCAGAAGATGGAATTAAGATAACAAGTAAGACCCTGGGTAACAAGACGCTGACTGCATTGAGTCAGATGAGGGCGGACGGAACCCTGTGTGACATTAAAATCAAGGCGAGTGTGTTATCAACATTCCCCCCGCCCTTGAATTCAGAGGAATTTCAGACAGTCTACACTTTTCCTGGAATTGGTTTTGTACTGCCAAGGAAAGTTGTTGACTGGGGCATGTTCTTTTGACATGTCTCTTCTACAGTTTTCATTCAAGTTGTTTTTCATTTGTGCTGAAATTACTGTGAGTTCATTTAATTTCACTGTGTTCTTATTGTCGCTTGATTTGCTGATGCTTCAAAACAGTGAAATTAATGACATACTGTAGAATAAATTTACCATGGCATTGATATGTGATATAAATAAATATAGTGCCTTGAAAGTGTCAGCATAAGGTCCAAAATGCAAAATCCATAGAAATTAATACCCTTAAAAATAATTGCATTCGCAGTAGTAAAAATACTGAAGTAGACAGCTTTTGACCATCTGTCAGTTTTTAAAGGGTTAATGCATGTATTTGGCTTGTATCCAGTGTGGGTAGATGCATAGGGCTACTGGTGACTTTCAAATTAAGATATATATTCATGGTATTTCTTGGTCAACGTGTCTTGCACTTCGACCTATAGTGACTGCCACTGACCCAGGTACCAAAATGACTATGTGTGGAACATACTGTAAAAATGAATCGAAATACTGGAAACGGAATGTGCTTATCAATCAGCAGAACCACTGTCGATAGCCTGAATTCCCCAATGCTTTCAAGTCGAGTCCTTCATCTTTTATGCATTTATTTTACTCGATCAAATTGTTGCATAAGCTTTACTTGCTTGATCTGAAAATGTTTAAGTACCGGTAGAACAAATTTTCAGTTCATTTCAGTGGCCAAGTACGTGTCTAATTTTACACAGCCACGCATTGTTATGTTTGTTTCCAACTGAGGAGCAATATGCCCATGTTTTCATTAAGGTGGAAGCTGTGAAGCTAGTGCGCAGTGAGACTGGCAACTTTGAATCGCAATTACCCATTTAATTTTTTCACAAGTATATTAAACCTAAATATTTTCTGATAACTACGTATGGATCCATAGATTTGTATCCATTGAGTTTTTTGCAGAATTGGATTTTTTTTGAGATTTTATAGCATTCTTTCTGACTTGGTAGGATTTTCACATTTTTCACGCAGAAGTCACACATAATTATTATTTTTTTTTTCCGCTGGTGAAATCAGAAGAAATTTAAAATAGATATCCATGTCCAGGATCAAATTCAATGGTTAGTTCTGAAAAAGCATAAATAAAAACATAAAAAATTTTTAATTTAGTCCTGACAGGTTGTTCATTTTCCTTCTATAAATTGCTCCAAAAGTCACGGAAGGGGTTGTCAGAAAGAAAAAATTCTGGGAACCGTTCCTGGATATAATATTTTTCTTTTAATGTTGGTTGACTGTGCAAACAATGACATGGTTCATTATCATGTCCATGCAAACAAAGCCATGTGCCCGGCACTGTTTAAACTTTTCATTGTAAACAAAAGTTTTGAGATCAATTATCTCATATAAATTTTATGTTCACACATCTGAGTTTTTGGGAGCTTGTAGTTTAAGTATCACCTATCCAAAAATGTGAAAAAGTGATTAGAGGTTATCCAAAGGTGCAGACTTCAGATCTTCCACCTTAAACATGTTAAATGGGGAACCAGACAACATAATATAAACTGGAAATCCCTGCCAAAGAAAGGGCCAACCCGTATTGAGCAGACGCATGTATCATGGGTTCATACACCAGAGGGCACCACATCATGTCAAATACAGCCAAATTGCAACAAAGTCACAAAATTGTGTTGGAATGTGCATACTGTCATATTTTACTTGATATATTAGTAGGTGAGCTGACCAAAGCATTGCACCTGATACTCATGAATCCTTCACAGCTGCTCTCTCCAAAGTTGTGAGTAGGTGCACCCATAAACATGATCCATGCACTTTAATGCAAAAAAAAAAAAAAGTTAAAATGATGAGATGCCCATGCCTTTGCTTTCCACACTTAGAAAGAAAGAAAGCTGTCTGTACCTTTTTGTAGTAAAACGAATTTGTTGAGTTGCTACATTTTTAAAGACCTGCATCTAGATGAGAAACAGTATTTTTTTTTTTTTTTTAAATATATTACATATGGTATTGTCACACAGGTGGACCACCAGACCATTCCAGCAAATCGTAACATCTTAGCAGTGAACAGTGATTACTTTCGTGCCATGTTCACACTGGGTATGGAGGAGAGTCGTTTGGCAGAGATCAGCATGGAGGGAGTCAGCTACTCGGTGCTGGAGGCGCTCATAAACTACATGTACACGGGTCTGCTGACAGGTTGGTATGGAGCATGGCAGCTAGGAGCTCAGAGCTCCACTTTTAGCCCATCAAGTTGGCAGATAGACAGGTAGGGCTGATGATTTTCCATTTTTGGTTCAAAGATTTTTTGGTTTTTGCCATAGCATCATTCGGATGTTTTCCGGATTTTCCCAAAAGCCTTTTCGTTTTTTTTTTTTTTTTGAATACTGTTGGCCCTGGTTTGAACTGTTATCTTGCTCTTCTTCCCAGCACTCTTAACCAGGCGGTTGTCAGAGCAACCACGCTTGGGCTTCACGGCAGCCATCTTTCCTACTGGAACTCAAGTTCACACGAGATTCTCGAGTTGCGAGATTAATGGTGGTGCCCTGGTTAAAGCGTATTTGTAGAACGGAAATGGTTTAGATCTTTTAATTTTAGTGTTTTAAAAGAGGAAATGTGCAGAATTTTCTATATTTTGTGTTGCTTTACTTGATTTGTTTCTTTTATTGGGAAATTTTTACTGATTTCCGTTAAATTGCGGGAAAATTACTTTTCCATTTTTTTTTGTGTCTGCATACTGTCGTTCCACGATTCCGTCAGATTTTCCGTGAAAACGGAAAATCATCAGCCCTAGACAGGTCATGTCAGGTACACTATTCTGCATGGTGGCAGCACCTGTTACCTATGTCACATGACATTTTGAACCAATGAATGAAGCAGGTTTTATTTATCTCCCAGGTGTCTGCACTTGCAACAGGTGGATACTGGGGAAGCTACTGTAGTGCCACCTACAGGCCATATGCTCCACTAGGGAGCAAATATTCATTTAGTGAAGGTAAAGCTGTGTTACTGAAGTCCAGGAAAACACAATTGTAAAGTAATGTTTGCAAGATGTTTTTAGTGCTGCGCAACTTATTGCATGTCTTAAATTTGTTGACATTTTAAAATGTGTAGTACATTTTGATGATGATTATGCCGTCTGCATTCTGTTATGTAAATGAAAAGGTATAGTAGTAAAGTATACTTGGTTCTAACTTCTTTCATTTCAAATCAGGTACGATTTTTTTTGAGATGTTAATGCAGATCATATGACGAACAACACAAACGTGAAAAGAATATTACAGCTACATATTCAAACGTTTCTTGCATGCATTGTATACAGCTTTCCTTGCCACTTCATATGGGCTAAATGGGCCCAGAGAGCACCAAGCAAAGCTGTCGACAAAATTAAATTATTCCTTTAGAATGAGAAAAAATAGTAGGAGACGTTTTAATCCTGTGATAGCACATGCTTGCTTATTCTGTATATGTGAAAAAGCCGCATTTTGGTATTTCAGCATTCAGACTCAGCATTATTCCTGTCATCACACTGATTGGACTGAATGTTTTGCCCATATTGTTTAGAAAAAAAAAAATAAGGTCATGTTAATTTGGAGCTCTGAGGCATACTGGAGAGCCTCCAGATTAGTCTTTGTGTACTATTAGGCAATCCAGAGAAAATAAATATGTTTATACTATACTGCGCTCTGTACTGATTTGAAACCAGTGGGAAACCTAATTTATTATAACTTATTCAAAGTTTGTTAATGTAGACTAAGAAAACTGCATGTTGTACATTAAATCCTTTTGTGTGCTTCCACCTGCCTGCAGTGAGTCAGGACACAGTGCAGGAGATGCTGGTGGCAGCTGACATGTTACAGATGGGGGACATTAAAACTGTCTGTAGTGACTTCATGCAGAAGCAGATTGACGTGCAGAACTGTCTCGGTAAGGTACAAAGAAAGTTTGAAACTTATTTGAAGTACCCAACACATCAGTATCTTTGTTCCGAAAACTATAATGCATGTTGCTTTTTCTTTTCTTTTCTTCTTTGTTTTGTATGAAGAAAAATCATATGTGTAAATTTAACATTGAATGCACTGTAAATATACTTATATTCATCAAGTGTATAAATTTCCATGGTTTTTGCATGTCAGGCATACCATTGAAGTTTACATTCCACTGTTTTGGATATATACATGTAGGTTCCATTAGACGTATGTCACAATACTATTTTATTGTGATTTTTTTTCATTGTTTTATGCCATTTATCAGCATAATAAATAGCAATAAAAGTACAACAAAGTTCAATGAAACCCACAATCCGGATACAGTTTAAACAAATCCTGGTTCCTGGATAAACCTGGTGAAGGTAAACTTACCATCTCAAGAAGGATGATTGTCATCTCATTTCTTGTCACAATAGATCAAATCTGATAAAAAAAAAATGTTTTCATGTCGGGCATTTGTGAATTACTGCATAGGTCAAAATGCTGAGAATAACTGTTACGTTTTATCATGAAACCCTTAAATGTATAGACCTGTGAGTGGAGTGGGTGGGTGAGAGGCCATAGGAAAGGTCAGAATTAGCTCTGAAGTGTGTATTCACCCCAATACACAACTGAATACACAAAAATTTGGAGGGCTAGAGTTGCGTATTCCCTTTGGTTTGAATGTTAAAGTAACCTTAAATAAACTGGTCACTTTAGTAGCAATAGTTATATGATTTTTGTGAGGTATTTAGTTGTGCATGTAGATTTACTGTGCAAAATTTGGTGTCTGTATGTGCAGTTGTTTTCAAGTTATTAAAGGAGGGCACTCATTACGTTGTATTTTAAGTGTTTTGGGAACTTCATGTCAGGCACTTACCACATGTAAAATGATTTAGTTATATTTTATTCCATATTTCTAAAATCTGCATTTTAATGTTGCTGAAATCAGCTTTACCTGTCAAATTACCGGAAGCGGCAAACCTATGGAAGATCAAAGGCGATTTCGCGGATCACGGGAGTCCTACTTCCGCACCTAGTTTTTTTGACTTGATGAGAATAAACTCCTAGTTTCAAATTGAAGTGGTCGGAAATGTAACGAAAACTAATAATATATGTCAATGTATATGCAGCAGTTGTTTAAAACTGTTTTTAATTACTCGTTTTAGCGAGAAAAAAGCAACGTTTACGAGTCACGATATGTCACGTCTTTCCTTGCGCTATCTTGGACATATTTATGGCCAAATTTGGAAACAGCAGTATTCTGCAGCCTTCTACACCTCCGTGCAGTAGAGAGTTCCAAGTTTTTCATTGACTGCGAACAGACGAAAATGCCAAGGTGTGTTTCGTGCGGTGGCACAGCCACCGAATATCCAGAAAGATATTTTCATTCTTGGCCAAAAGACACATCATTAGCAGATAAATGGAATGCTATTATGAAAATCCCAGAAGAAGTATTGGCAGCATACAAAAGCACGAAGTTGTGTTCAGCGCACTTCAAGCTGCGTGACGAATTCCGATCGTTTGATAACTCCCGGAGCTCATATTATCGCTCACGTTACACGGTCACGATTTACGACCGATTATCATGAACGGAGTAAATACATTGATAAATAATAATTGATTTGATTGAAACACATAACATATGCATATTCTTTATGTCGATAACGACCTCGGAAACAATTTTCATAATTTGAAGTGGCTTTGTGTTGAACAATGATCATGGTGCGCTTGGCTTCGTTATCAACCGATGGCTATGATTGGCCAGTTGTACAGTCGCTTCTAATTGGTCCGACATCTCGACTGGCTTCGCGTAATGGTGAACTGCTGGGAATGTGGGGGTTTTAATATTTGGCAATAAACATCGGAAATTTGTGAAAATTAATAAAATAAACATCAGATATGAAATCCTGATGAAAAGTCCTTTCTAATGATGTATAATACAACGTAAGGAGTGCCTTCCTTTAAGTTGCAAATTACAATGTAAAGTAATGGGAATACACAACCCTAGCCCTCCAGTGACTGCAGTGCCCTCTTTTAGGCAGGGCTAGAACCTTCTGTTCTTCTTCTTGCCTATTGCATACATGAGTAGAAAAATGTGTATTGGCCAGGCTAGTAACATGCACTTCAAGGGATTTTAATAGTTCCAATCCAAACCAGTGATGTAAAATCTATTTCTGCAAGTGGATGTATTTTCAAGTTTACATTTTTGGGTTGGTCTCGACATTGGCCTTGGCGAAGGCGTAGTTGGAAGTCTTGCAAATTGAGTTGGCACAGTGCCATCTTTTAACTTTGGCAGTGTTTTTAAAACCTTGCTCTGCCACCATAACATAGGATGAATCGTTATTTCTTCCACAAAATTTGCTGAGCACAGCATCCTGCTCTCTCTCACATCCAAGTTGGCCCATGTCAGCTGCTCTTGCCGCTGCCAAAGTAGTCTCCGTTTTTGGATCCTTTGGAACGCAGGAAAGACTGGATCCTTTTTTGTGGGTATTGGCACAACCATAGGCAACACACCATTTCACCATGGTGTATGGCTGTTGGCTGACTGGCCTGGAAAAAAAGTACTAAAAATGCATCCATCCCTAATCTGCTCATTAAGTTGACAGGCATTAGTTCATGTGCAGGCAAGCTCCGGGTTCTCCATATGACATCACATGAAGTGCTTGTGGAAAGTAACAACTGCATACGAACAGGAGGATGGCAAACTGCACCAAAAATTGGACAATGATGGTTTATAAACTATATTTCTGATTGTTTTGTTGTCGATGTTGATAAAGTATGGTCCGTAGATACACTTTGGAGGCATTTTGAAGGATTTAGCCTGTTAGCCCTGTGAGATATTGAGTGCTTGCATTACGATGTGGGTAGCATTTGAACCACATATTTACATAAGTCATTCATTGAAGTTGCCCACTGCTTGGTGAATGTGTGGTGCACAAGTGAATGTTAATTATTAATACTTTCTGTTGTAGGGATGTTGGAATTTGGTGAGAAATACTCTTGTCAGAACATGGCAGAAAAGTCCCTGACACTAATAAAACAGAGGTTCCCTGTGGTGTGCCAAACAGAGGATTTTCTGGCATTGCCACCAGAGGGCATTGGCAGACTTTTCAATCTGGAGGACTTATCTCTTGGTAAGTAGTGACTGCTGGGAGATGCAAATCAGTTGCTGAGTCAGTTGTCTTTTCACTGTCATGGTGTGGTAACAACTACCTTAATTTTTGTTACCATAGTTCATACTTATTTGATGTGGTTGAAGGCATCCTTAGAAATTACTCAAAAAGAAGTCCTCAACAATAATGATGATGACGACAATGGCGGCGGTGGCAACAATAAAATAAATAAAAATAAGTGAAAAAAAGAAAAATTGATTTCTAAGGTCTGATATGTTGCATTGATATAAATTGTGATACTTCACTATTTGAAATGCCTGTTCGTTCATCACATCAACAGCAAGTTGATATATGCTGCACATGTATAATGCTTTTCCCAATTTGTACAGGCCAACAAAAAATAGCAAAGGTATGTCATTTGGTGCACTTCTAGGTCAGGGAGGAGAAGATGTTATTTTGGACTCTGCTGTCAGGTGGTTGTCACAGGATGTGACAGAAAGAGCCTCTCAGTTTGGACATATTCTACAAGCTGTCCGTGTCAAATGCGTTTCTGATTCCTGCCTACAGAGGGTGCTGAACAACCCTGTCATACAGGATAATGAAGGTCAGGATCACAAATTGTTCAATATGAAGTTTTGGATTGTGTCCCAGTTGGAAACTTCCCACCTTGTCTGTGTGCAAATGCTGACATTTTCAAATTTTACAGCTGGAATACAAAAATTTGTCTGAAGACTCAGGGCCAGGCATGGCTTCAAACCAATAGATTGGAAGGCTGACATTGCCAGTGACGTGAATGCATACACACTGTAACCCAAACCATTTCATATACATGTATTTCAAATGTTAACTGTAACTTATTATCCTTTTTTTTTTCTTTTGAGAGGGAGAGACTTGTTAATAATACAATGGCTAGGTCAAATTTGAAAGTGTGTAACCTTGACCCAATTCCCAAGGTCACAGAACCACATTAAAGAATTTGGCTTTGGCATAACTTCAGAAGTGCTTCAGCTAGGGTTTTCATATTGCACAAGAGTATAGTTCACAGGATTATAGTACACAGGATTATAGTACTCCATTAGGTCCACATCAAGTTCGAAGATGGGTGACCTTGACTCGATTCCCAAGATCCCAGAACTTCATCAGTAAATTTGGCTTCTGTATGATAACTTGAGAAATTTTTTAGCTGGGGCTTTCATATTGTACACAATTGTAGTACTCTTGAAGGGCTAGGTCAAGGTGCAAGCTAAGTGACCTCTATCTGTCCTTCCATATGTTTTGACCCAATTCCCCCATCACTGAGCCACATTAGTAAATTTAGTTTCCACGTGATAAATTGAGCAGTTTTTGAGCTAGGGCTTTCAAGTTGCACAAGATTATACCGGGCCAGAATTTCGGTGAAAATCTGAGAATCCATTCTTGTAAAAATTCTTCTAAACTTGTCTATCTTTAAAAAGAAAACTAATTGACAAAAATCCAAATAGATTCTCTCAAAATTTTGAGAAATTCTGACCCTGTTTCAGTTCCCTATAATGGATAACTCAAGTTGAAAGATTTCACATTGCACAGGTGCTGTCTGTCTGTATCACAATCATTCTATTAGTCTGTCCGTCCAGCTGCATTCCGGGTGATAGCTAGACAGCTTTTTGGAATTAGGGCTTGCAACTTTTACATGCTTATGCACGACTGTAAGGCCTAGGTTGAGTTCAAAGCCCAGTGACCTTGACTTTTTTTCAAGGTCACAGCAGTTTTGGGGTAGAGTCGTACCTGCTGTATGCAACCACTGCTGTGCGCAGCCTCATTGCTTTTTGTGGTCACTGGGCTTGGACATAGGAGTCAATTTCTTCTACAAAATTTACCTGTGGTGACAGGTCACCTGCTGTATGTGGCCACATACAGCAGGTACCACTGTATTTGCTCTCTGGGTGAAAAATAGAAAACTTTCTGAGCGAGAGCTCCAGCTAGCACACAATTATGCATCAGTGTACTTGGCTTCTGGATGCTGGGTGACATGTTCAACACTTTGTTACTGTATATTGCTGACCTAGAAGCCGTGTCTAAGGTCATGGACCCAATGGCCCAAGTCAAAATTTTATGTACAGATATTGCACAGGATGGCACACTTTAGTACATGCATTCCTGAACTTTTAAGTACTTAAAGTTATAGATACTTCCCTTCAAAACTGCCTAATAAACTAATTATGTAAGTAATGCCTCATCTGTACAAGTATTATATACCATTACACCTTACAATACAAAACATTCCATGATTGTCCTTTAGGTTTTTTTTTACTGTTCATGACCACAGTAACTTTTATTCCAAAGAAACCTGTGATTACCAAGGTTTTCAATGAGGTGAGGAGGTGAGTGGGTGTGGGGGAATTGATCCAGCAATCTGATATTTTTTTTTTTTTAATTTTCATAATGTGATAGATGTTTCAAGCACTCAAGCACAAAATATTTTTATGGATTGGATTTTTGGTGAGCAGTGTCAGGTAATGCTTGTGTGGACAAAATGATGGTGACGACGATGACGCCGACGATTGTTTCATTGTAAATGAGTGGCATGGTGCTAACAACAAACATTTGATGAGAGAGATGAAATATCAGCGAGAAAGACTACTTTGCCATCACTGCAGGGAAAAAGTGTAAATTTTATGATGGAGGGACCGGTGGATTTGTGATTTGGGACAGGTGTGTCTGCCATTCTCAGTCGGGATATTTGGACAAATCAGAAGTTTGAATTGATGCATTTTCTTAAACACGTCAGTCAGTGTTTTACCCGATGTACTTGTATCACAATATAAAGTCGTGGAAATTGGTTGTTTTCATAATCATTCAAGCAATGAATTGTCAGAAACAAATAATATTTCCTGTCCAGTGTTCCTCCAAGGTAAAATGGTTTCAAAATACTAACAGAGCAACAAATTGCAATTCCATATGCAAAGGATTGTATTCAATTCAACAATGATGTGATTAATTCGAATGTGGTTTTTACTGGGTTTTCCTGACATCCTCAGAAACAAGATGGTTAAAATAATTTGACAAAATTCTGAGTCCATGTATTTCATAGTTGGTAATTACCAATTTTGTGATTTTGGTAGTCAGATTATATTTTGTGCTTAATGTACGAAGATCAGCTGCCAAATTTAAACATACATAGAATCGTTCTCTGTTTTGGTCAAAAAAAGAGACAGATGTGTTCCCGATCTTCTCTGGAAAGGAAAGGAGACAAAATTTTGGAAGAAAAAAACCCAGTTGAATGAGAGAAGAAGTGGAAACGGATCATATATTTGAAAAAATGCAAAAAGTCATTGCGGTGGTGATTGACAATCCTCCTTATCTGACAAACATGATTTTTGTGGAGTTTTATTTCATTTTTTATTTACATATGTAAAGATATATGTGGACCTCCGAAAAGTACAGTGGAATGGTATTTTTGCTTTTTTTCTTTAAATGTACAATGTTCACAACTGCAGAGGGGAAAATACATAAATCTTGTCCAAAAGTCACAACTGGAAAGGCCATTTAGGAAAAAAAGCCAATTTTAAAGTGTCTGGAGCAATATTGCCTGCCTAACATATATCATAGCTATAGGATGAAAGTACATTTGCATGAAATTGCTTGTAGAGACTTTTAAAGAGGAAAGGAATGAATTATCACCCACTGACTGAGGCAGCAGCTGATCTCATCTCAGGTGAATATATTGTAGTTCCTCTTTCAGCTGATAGGTGGAAGCACTGTTGACACTGACTTGCAACCTGCTGCATCACAAGCCTTGATGTGTTCAGCCAAATTCGTAACAATCGTTTAATGAATGACTTTCATGGCATAGCTTATCTCAGCTTTTACCTTGACATAAAAACTCTTCACAAGTTACATTTTCATTCGAGATAGATCAGCTCATGCTGAAAGGGTCAGTGGCTGTTCATTTGAGATAGATCAGCTCATGCTTAAAGCAGTGCATAAAATTGATGGTCGCCCAGTCGACCGAGTCAATTAAATTACTGTGTGGGCGATCGAATTGTTTGATCAAGTCGACCAGGTGGTCGAGTTAAAAAAATCGGAAGTCACTTCTGATTTTTTTCTAGTCTGCTTTATGATTGTTATTGATATTCTGTGTTGGGAATAAGAAATATTTACAAGAATAATCCTGTACATTGTCTTTGCTGTATGTATGTTCTTGGTTGGACTATCTGACAGCATGAGCATCATTCATATTTTGTGTCTTTTTGTCCAAAACCACTTCCTAGTAGTCATTACCCTATTCCGTAGTCCGAACTCTTTACTCTCCATAAGCTAACCTGTCCCTGTCTAACTTATATACATAGAAGTTCTATTGTCCATATTGCACACGTTCCTCTGTAAAATTTTGACATAGCCTGTATTAGCCCAAATAAACTAAAGGGTCTTCAGCGGGTAACTACTCAACATGTTTCGGAGCCTTTTAAGTGGCTGATTCAAAGCCGTCTCAAATTACCGGTGTTGTTTATTTACATGCAAGGACGCACATTTTATTGCAGAGAAACGTCAGTTCTCACCAATGGCTATTTCGATTTTGCGTTAAAAATGAATATTTTCCTTCCTCAATGATTTAAATTAATGATCGAGCCGTTGTTTGTGACAATTTGCATGATGTAACTTTGCAAAAATAGGCTGATTTCATCGTCGTGGTCTCGATCTATCTTTCATCTACCTGCCATGTTCTTCGAATCGTCAGAATGCTGACAACCTTGTCTATTTTCAGAACAAGCTGTCTGATTGGCTGAAACAAAAGTATTTTAGGGGAAACAAGGCCAAAACTGCTTCTATTTCAAACAGATACGTTATTATTTTAGTCTGAAACTAACAAAGACGATTCTCCGAAATATTCTAGGTCAGTCAGGGGGGCCAGAATCGATCACATGGTGTTCGCCATCCAATCAAATGCTTTGTTTTTCTACATGATGTTTTGTTCGGGTGTACTCGCTACCTCGTGTTGTGAAGTCTGGCTTGAAGGATGAGCGACATTTGTATAAACACAAATGACGATCACGGACAATTTATTAAAGCAAGAAACAAATTTAACGGTGAAAATTGATCAGAATGATAACATACTTCCAGTCTTTGCGTACAATAGAGCAGAGGGTCCAATTTTTTCCACGGAAAGAGAGTAATATATGCCAGAAGCAGGTAAACATGGCTCAGATGAAAATACCGCTGCTGCATGTGTTGGTTATGTTGACAGTTTATCAGTGACTGGGATAAAGTGGGTTTATCAACTATTTACTGCAGCAATAAATAAACTTGACCACTATAATTGAATGACAACTATGACACGCAGCTGATCTTTAGAAAAAAATTAAGAGGAACGATTATTCGTGGAGCAACCCAAGGAAAATGCTTGGACAAGTGCCAATGCAATTGTATTCACACAGGCTTGACCGTTTTGATCAATTTGTGATTGGGATTGATATATGTGCTTTGTTAGTGTGTAAGGCACAAGTTTTTGTTTAAATTGTCAAGGAAACCACATAGAAATGCAGAGAAGGTCATACTCAACAAAAGTCATCTTGATCATTTTGCATGAACTGCAAAAATTAAAAAGTTATGGCACTTTTATGCCAGCAAGTCACAAGTTGCGCAACAAAACAAAAATGTCCATTGGCTGACTTTGTCAGATCCCAAAACTGCCCAGTGTGCTTGGGGGTTAAATATTCAAAAGACCCCCAAGAGGGAGATTCAAACAAGTGAAGAGAAGAAGGCCTAGCAGCGGAACCATGCAGTCTGAGTCAAAGTCTGGCAGCAGGATACTCCGAGAGCTAACTGAAGTTGTGAATAGGGCATATTAGCTCAATAACTGCCACTTTCCTTCAAGACCGACCCTCTTTCCCTTACTTATCCATAGGTAAATATTGTATTCACAATGTGGCAAAAATCACCTGAGATGCCACCAGAGAGCACCTAGATTTCAATTTTTATTTTGGGGGGGGGGGCATGCCCTTGGACCCCCTCGACACTCGCAATATCAGAATTCTGGACCATTAAGTACTGAGCTGGTCCACTAAATATTAAAACTTGCTGGCCCAGCTGGACCAGTAAGTTTTCTGTACTGTTTTATGCACTGTTAAAGGGTCAGTGGCTGTTCATTCAAGATAGATCAGCTCATGCTGAAAGGGTCAGTGGCTGTTCATTCGAGATAGATCAGCTCATGCTTAAAGGGTCAGTGTCTGTTCATTCAAGATAGATCAGCTCATGCTTAAAGGGTCAGTGTCTGTTCATTCAAGATAGATCAGCTCATGCTTAAAGGGTCAGCAGCTGTGGATATCTGATATACATGTATTTATTGCTGTTTGGAGACAAAAATGTTTAAAAAAATGTCTTTTTAAATGGTCAACTATGGAGCAGGACGGTGTGATTTACCAGTTATTTTTATTTTATTTGATTTGAGTTAAACATAATTTTATTCATAATCCTGGAAATGCAATCAGACAACAAGCTGATGGCTTACACAGGTTTATTTTGGCAGTAATCTTTTTTTTAATGGGATTTTTGACCTGCAAATTTTCAGTTGAAATGGTATAGTTTTAGTTACAGATAATGTACATGCTGTCCAGGAACAAATCTTAAAGCTGTATACAGCAACCAATATTTGTTTGCTGAGCCTCCAAATCATTGATCTGTGCCATCATTGGTATTATTTGAGACATTGAGGCAAACAGGTACTAGTTTTGATTTAGTGCAGTGGTGCCACGGTCCTACACAAGAGAAGAGACAAAAAGGAAGAAGAAAAAAATATCACCAGAAAGAACCATCAACTTGAGGTGAAGAGGTTTGCATAATTGACTCCTTGGGAATTAAATGTTTCCATCATGACTGAAGACTGACATTAAGACTGATAAGTCTGCAGCTGTCTTTGGCCTGGGTTGATCAAGTGCCAGTGCAAGTAGAGCATAGTGTCTTGATGCATTTCATCTACAATTTTTGTTCAATTTTATTCATTATTGTTGAAATCGACCCCAAAACTGTGAAACTTATGACATTTGGCCATTGGCTGATTTAATGGGGAATATGTTAATGTGGACTCTCTCCCCCTACCCCCCACCCCTTTCCCCAACCCCCAGTTTTCTACTGACAATATATTATTTCCCTTGTACAAGATGTGGAATGAAAATTATTTTGTGTGTGTTGTGTGTGGGATTTTCTGCAGAAATGTACTAATTTTACAGATGAAATGATCAGAAAATTCTTCAAAGTGACTTTGAAAATAAAAAACACTGTCAAAATAAAGTTAAACAAAAATAAAAAGTCAAAACAGGGTCAAACAGATTTAACTTCCCTTTTTATTAGCTCTGCTGACCAAAGGTCGCGGAGCTTATGCCACCATGTATGTCTGTCTGTCCATCCGTCCGTAAACTTTTGCTCTTTAGTGCGATATCATCCACAGTTTTTAAGTTAGCCAAATATAACTTTCAGCACTTATAGGGTGTATGAAAATCTAGGTTCCTTGTAATATTGGTGGCACCACCTGTATTGTTATGTAATATATGGGTCAAAATGTGAAAATATTATGAACACTCTAGCATCTTTAATTTTTGGCTCATCTTCATGAAATGTGGGATTGTGGGGGAGGTCAAAGTCTAAGTTGCTAATGATACTAGTGTCGCGACCTATAATTTGACAGAAATTCTGAGCCAAAATGTGTTTTAAGATGTAAAATTCCATATTTGGAAAAGAAACCGAATTAGACTTGCCAAATTTATAGGATATATAGACAATGTTCATAGCTAGAATTGTGTTATAATATCAGTGACCTTAACCTATTTTTGTGAGATCACCAGGCCTGTAAAGTTGAACGAGGTGACTTTGTAATGGCAGGGTGTAGCTTGGACTTCAATGGCAGTGTCAGCACAGCACCAGACAGGCCTATGGGCCTTTTGTATTACATAATCTGGGTGTCCTTGGATCTTCTGTCCCAAGGTCACAGCAGACATAAAGTTAAGGACTCGCTCATTGTTGTCTTGGCATATGTAACAATATTCATCACAGGAGTTGCACAAATAAGCTATGATTACATGTGGAGCGAAGTACCATCTGGTGGACAATTTTTACATTAAATGTACATAAGCTTTATATGTGCATAAGTCACTTGAGGACTCACAGCTTTGAAATGAACAGGTGCAATATAGCCACGATGCCAGCAGAGCATTAGGCTCATGGGCATCTTGTTTTTGAATGAGAATGAGTGTTCTCTGGATTGCAGTGGTTCAAATTCAGTCAGTTTCTTCAATTTTTTCATAGTTTACTATGTGTTTTGGTGGCTTGCCAGATAATTCTGCTTTAAAATGTTATAAAATGAATGCCAGATTTTCAGGGGTGTGGGTATCTGTCTTATACGTTGAAATACCTCGAAAAAACATATTCTGTGTGTGGTATAATATACCTACCAGGCTGGTAACAGTAGTTCTGGTAATTTTAGCATTCTATTTTATTTGGTATCATTAATACACCCACTCCTTGTTCTAAATTAAATCATGCCAAAATTTTGGACAAAAGTAGATGATGATAGACTATGAAGACTCAGATGAAGGGTGGGCTGGTCCAAGCATGTGAAGCCCCGATAGTGATTAAATTATCTCCTCAGCTGATTCGTAAGTGTGACTTTGACAGAAAATTTTCAATCATACCCATGAAATGGCTAGCTTTCACCATGATTTGAGGTAGAATTAAACATCACTAATACCATTTGAGGTGTGTTCCACTATTACAGCTTGCTACTGATCATTTCTCAGGATCTCATAATTTGCTGACTGCATTTTAATTTAACAAGTGCCATTGATTCATCATTTAAAATATGGCAAAATTTTTAATTTAAGAGAAAATACATTTGCGGCAAATAAACTGTGCACCAAAATTGCTAGTACTATAATAGGTGTTACATTAACAATACACAGCGCATCACAGTATCCTTTTTGGCCCTGCTGACTTGTCAGCAGAGCTTAGAAGATCTGTTTGCCTCTGTCTACCCATCTGTCCATTTGTCTGTTTGTCCGTGAGACTTGTTACATTTTCAGCTTCTTCTAAAAAACATTGCTTGGAATGGTTTGGATATTGGACATGGATGTTCCCCAGGCAGCCCTCTACCAAATTTGTGGAAGAGATGATAATGCAATAATTTTTCGTTTAAAAAAAATAATTCAATTTTTGAAAAAAAAAATGGATTTTTTTCCTCTCAGGCACTACATATCTGATTACTTTGATATTGCATATAGGATCACCTGGGGACACATAGTTCACATTTTTGTTCACAAACAACAAAATGTGCATTATGTAAGTTTCAGTTAACAGAAGTGTACAGAATGATTATTCTGCCCCTTCCCCCACCCAAAATAAAAAAAAAAAAGAAAAGCAATGCTCCCTGTGAAGTATCTCACAATTGTATGTACATAATTATAAAGATAATTGAAGTGCTGCTGTACTTTACAAATAATACCTGCTTTATGTTATGGAAAGCCATTATGTTAATATATATATATATATATATATATATGTATGTATGTATGTATATATATATATATATATATATACACACACATATATATATATATATATATATATATATATATATATATATATATATATATATATGGTATCTCTGGAACTAATTGGTTAATTGCTTTGATATTGCCCACAGGGTGACTTTGTGTCAGGTAGTTCACATTTTTGCCACCAGGTGTTGCTGCAATTTTTTCTATTTTTGCATAAAGTTTCAGGTGGTAGGCTGTTTTTGGCTGCTTCCTCAGAATTACTGAACAGAATTGCATGAAATTTTATCAGAATATAATCTGACTAAAGATGATGCAGTTTTGCAAAAGTGACCGGATTATGTGATATAAGGTGGACTCATGGAACATCAAACTTCAGTATTCCAATATTCTCAAAACTGTTGTACATCTGAATACTTTGCTTTTGCACATACATTTTGCCCAAGTGGACTTTTTACCAAAATTGTGAAGGTGATGGCACAGCGATTGTTCAATCTCTGTAAGAGGATGCATGTACATATTGTATAGTGTTTAGTAGAGTTCAAGCTTTTTGTTGACTCAGCAAATCTGACATACAGGCTTATATCTTGGTAATGGTGGATCCCAGGCCCATGGTTAATTTTAAAAATTGATAGGAAAGTGCCAGTGGAGTTTCATTTTGGTGTGGATAATTTTGACCTTGAGTGACCTTCAAAGATCAAACTGACATATTGGCTTAGAGCATTGGCAAAAGTAAATTGTTGGTCACTTGTTGGTAAGCAGAAAAGTCTGCACCTACAGAACCATCAGTTTCCAGTCAGCAGAGCACAGGACCATCATGACCCTTATGTTCTCCATTGCTAGGAAATCAGAGGTTATGATATATGCAGTATAAGTAATGAGAGGTCAGAGTCAAAGATACTATGTACAATCACCACAGATGTATACATGTACTACTACATGTAGGGCTGTATAAATGGGGACAGATTTTATTTAAAAAAAAAAAAAAACAGGCGAGGGCCTGACAGCTGAGGAAGCTAGTGAAGAAAGTTTGACCGGCTTCGCCTTCAGTGGAGGATCGTGAGGAACTGGTCATGACTGTTAGGGATTCTGTATTTGTACAAGAGTGTAACATTGTGCATTGTTAACGTAGATTAGGCAACATCACATGCAGGTGAACAGTTCTGTTAAATCAAAAGGAAAGGTCCACTGGTCTAGTGACTTGATGTGGGAGATCATTTGTGGGATACATGTACTCCCGTGTATTAGGTATGTGTCGTAACAAACTTATAGATACTCACCACTGGGTGGTTATGGTGGTTCAGGGATTCCCCACAGAAGATAGGGAAAAAAATGTTTCACAGTTTTTGTGTGGGAAAAAAAAAGAATATTACTACCCAGGGAGTCTTGAATTGGAGGTGCTCAGTGTAGAGAAGAGAGTACAGAATCTGGTATTGTGTTTTTAGCTGTCATGTGGTATGAATTGGTGTTTATACCTTTTTCTTAGTCAGGAAGAAAATAAGCATGGAAGGATAAAAAAAAATTAAGATAAAACTCAGCAAGTATGCTCATTTTTCCATGATGAGACCAAAAAGTTAAATGGTACAATTAAAATTTGGTGGTTCCAATGATACTCTATTCAACCTAAGCATTTCACTTTTTTTTTTTGAGCTCAGGTGGGGTTTTAATATGTTCTAAGATCTGGACCTTAACTCATCCCATACTACGGTGACAGGCATTGGTCAGTGGTTCTGGCACTGCCTGGTAAGTCATTCTGCAGCTGCCCTTGCGGCAGCTGCAGCATGACTTGCCAGGCAGTGCCAGAACCACTGACTTAAGACTATGGACACGTTGGTACTTGAACAAAAGCTCTTTTCATGAAGGATTTAAATATGAAATTGTTGTCTTCAATCTAGGTAAACATACGGAAAAATCATGGACTGATATGGAATGAGTCAATAGATAGGCCCATTTGATTCGACCGGGCAAAACGTCTGCCAAGTGGTTGCTGTCTGTCACCCTAATAAACTCTTTCAGTACGAAACTTTGGACTGAGTCAACCTATAAAGTCTGCCCGTTAGATAACATGAGGTCTGTCTCACATATTGTTTTTAAGATATATTAGGTTGTTGTGTTTGCATGTGTCACCTGGTGGTGTGCTATATGTTAGTCCAGTGTGTGTGCTGGTGGCCATTCCTGAGGCGTCCAACTTTGGACAATATCTGCAATTACTTGAATTGCAAGGATGTCTTGCAGAGATCCCTGTGATGTAGGGGACTTGGTGAGTGGGAGCATATTAAGTGCGTGATTTGACTAGACTGTCCTTAAGGTTGGTACGTTGGCCTCTTTTTCTTGCAAGATGGGGCCATATTTGGAGGCTTCTAATGTGCCACAATTGTCTAGCATTGTTTGTTTTCAAAGGTGGCAATGTTGGGTGGTAATAATAACCTAGGATGTTTGCTGAGAGATCCTCAAAATCTTGAATCTGTGTGCAAATTCTCTTGACCCTTAATTGGCCATAGGGTCTTGCTGTTTCACAGCGCTTGGGGTGTGCAGATCTGAAGTGCAAGTAAGTGTCAGTGTCTGTAGGTTTGATGCACAGAGACGTGTACAGTAGTACCTGCTGTATATGACCACTGCTGTGAGAGACCACCTGGCATTTGTGACCACATATTGTGTGTCACTGTAGTCTATATTCTTTGTATCTGTACCTGCGATGAAAGACCACCTGTTGTATGTGACCACTTTAAGCTGGCCGAAGAGGTGGTCACATACAGCAGGTACTACTGTATAACTTTCTACTGTTGTCAAACTGGACTACCATGTGGACCCAGGTATCGGATTTCCATGGTTGAGGATTCAATGGTAAATATTTGATTGTATTGTGGCAAGAATTGAGATGACAAATTCAGGGAGTTACTGTTGTCCATGAGTCCAGATGCAAAAAAATGTCATCAATAAAATGCCACCATATGTATGGTTTCAAACTATTTGAGGCAGGGATTCTAGGGGGGGTGTTTTGCTACTTTGTACTTAACAGTCATACAAAAAGCTGTGATGTTAGGGTCACTAAGCTTCATTTCACTAGAGGTGAAAGTGCTGGCCTGCTTGAAGGATTGATGGCTGAATGGAGCTACATTGGTGGCTTCATTAAGTAGTAGTGGGTTGACTGGAAACCCCTTCGCCTATCTCATTATAATTAGTTACTGAACTAGTCCCTTTCCTGGTGGAAAAAGGCACACAGTTTTACTAATTTATGATACCTCACAACATCTGAGCCTATTTTCCCTGAGTCTGTTTCCCTGGGGGTAAGACAGAAGGATAAACCCTTGCAAAGTACACTTTTCTGGGGTCAGATATATATGAAGACAGGTTGACGGCCAGATTTTTTTATCAATATTCCTGTATTGACTCCTTGTAAATTATTATTTGAACTGTTGATGTTCAAGTTTGGTGGATGAATACACATGTATTCAACTTTGTATTCAACTTTGTGAGGATGCCAGGGGCCCTGGCATCCTCCTCCAACTGTCTGAAGGCTTCAGCAGAAGCTTCGATGGCTTTCGTCTGCCAAGCGTCAAACTCCTTCCGGTCTAAGTCCAACGCAGTGGATACAACAGGAAGATCTGCTCAGGCACAGAATACCATCCCCTGGACATCTGACTTGTGGAGGAGTTGACAGTGTCTCAGATACCCAGACGTTGGCGGCTCTACGAGAACCCTTCCTCGAGTCTCGGGCATGAGCTGGTTGTAAAACTCAGCGAGAAAAGGCATGAAAAAGTGATCAGTGTGCATTGGGGTGTGTCCTCCAGAGACAAGTGCTGGCAGGGCAGCACAACAGCCCCATGCCTCTCCTCATTTGGTGGGATGACGGCTTGGTATGAGCAGCAAGTCCTCGAGCGGGGTCGAGGTCTGCTGAAGGACAAGTCCAAAAGCAAAAGCTCATCCTCTGCCTCAGTGTCCACGTCCGAAGACTCTGGACTTGCGAGTGGGGAAGTAATGCCCAAAGGCTCATCAAACATCAAGTTGTCCACAGGCAATGGGGCAGCCACCTGTGACAGCACAGCAGGGGATCTGTCACCACGCCAAGTGTTGGGGAAGCAAGGACTTCTAGGGAAGTTGGTGCAACCACAGACGTCATCTCCTCCTGACCAGCTCACGAGGGGCTAGAAAGGGGAGGCTTCAGAGATCCAGGGGCAGAGATCGGGGTGGCCCCCACAAAGGTGTCTGCTGGCTGGAGGGATCCTGCTTGGTCTCCGAGAGACTCGTATCCATGGCCCCAGCCTACTCAGTAGTCTGCTGGCAGGAGGGGTCCGGAGTGAGTTCAGTGAACTCCCGAGCCTTAAGCCAGATGCAGTGAATTGCTCAGCTCTCAAGGTAGAACAACAAGTCTCCGACTGCAACTGCTGTTATCACGGAGCTTGAGTTCTGCTTGCCGCTCAAGAGAGAGAGTGGCAGTGTACCTAGTTCAAACATGGGGACTAGCAGGATCGCCAACTGCTCGCTCTTGTGCAAAGCCGCTGGAGGTGCAGGAGGGACTGCCGTCACTACTGGTGAGAGAACAGAAGGTGTTGCCTGGACCACTGCAGGTGCTGACACTGCAGGGCCCAAAGACCCACTTACAGCAGAAGGTGTCCCCATGAGGCATCTTCCTTCTGTCTCCCTTATGCGGCTTATTAGCCGAGGTATCAGACCCTAGAGCTCGGGAAGTTTGCTTTGGCACCAGTGGTTTGTGTGGCACTCCGGACTTGACAATTTGAGCACTCAGACTGGCCAACGTGTCATAGGCTTTCAGGACTTCCTGGATTAACGATCTGGGCCCTCGGACTGGTCGAAGTTCCAGAATACCCAGACGGGAATCAAAAGGTTACGCACCGGTTTGTGTGGCTGACACTGCAAGCATTCAGACCTGGAGACCAAGACCTTGAGAGCTGCAACAGACGCTTGGCTGAATTCTTCAAGGCGGACTCTGAAGAAGCAGCAGCCTGTGGCTGAGAGGGGGCCAGCAGTGCACCAATCATCTTAGCCTGCATGTGGATGCTCTTTGACATAGACTTCAAAGCAAGGGCAACCTTTGGGTCAGTGCCAAGAGCAGCAGTGGGTGTCTTTGGGGGCAAAGATGGGCGCTCGTGATCCCCATGGGGTGATCTCGTTTCCCGACTTTTGACTCTGATGTCTCATCACCTTACTCCTTCGTGCGGTTTCGGGTACTGAAACATCCATCACATGAGACTGCGGATGAACTGAAGTAGGTCTTTGCTCCTAATCAGCCACATGGGGCTGCAGACGAACCTATGTAAGTCTACGTTTATTCATGGGGAGTTGTTGATGAGGACTGAACGGAGTCAGTCTCAGCTCGCCACTTGGCAGCTATGGCCTGCCACCCAACTCACACAATCAGACTTTCTCTGTGTCTGCTTGAAGAGCAGTCCATTGTCCTCTCCCCAGTCCTGACAGTATTTTCAAGTTCGCTTGGGAGAGCAAACTTGACTCAACTGCAGGTGACCAACAACAACACTCATAGCTTGACTCTGAAAGCAGGCAATTGCTTTGTGGGCACAGCTTTCCCTCTCTGCAATCTGTTTGTCGAGATGCCATCTTGAAAATAAAGGTTTCAAACCAATGACCAGCTTTACTCCCAACTATTTCAGATGTATCCGCATGCAGAAATCAGCTGTCTAGGTCTCTGTAGATTCCCGGATTGCTGAGAAAAGATTTTCCACAGATTAGGGCGTGAGTCAAGCAAAAGTTTAGGGAGCTTCAATTCCAAAGAGTAAGCCAGTAATGTCACCAAAAAGAGGAAGGATGATACAGGGAGCATGTGCATGGGGAGTCACCACCAGTTCCTTCAGAACAAAGAGATGGTGCGAAGGAACTGTCAGGATTTTAGCAAATGGTGGTCGAGAGGTAATGTTACGTCACTTATATCTACCTCTGTAGGGGCGGGGGTAGTGACCATTCCTGCCCCTGCCTCTGATCAGTGTTTTCAAAGCGGGAGTCGTTCTTTTCCCCTTCCATTACCTCCTACCTCCTGAGTTGTTTTGCTATGAAGTCTGCCTTTTCCTGGGCTATTAAGTCAGCCACGAATGATTTAGCTTTGTTAAAATCAGGGCTGACTTCACGTAACAGTATCTTAAATTTGCTAATTATTCCATGGTAGTTTGGCTGGTCAAGTCCTGCAATACAAGTTCTTGACTTTCATGCACAAAAGCAAGTTGAGCCTGATCTGCTTTACGTGCTTTAATATTCCAAGTTACCATCCCCAGTGGGGTGATGCCTTGTGGGAATTTTGGATGATATCTGGTGTCTTCAGGTATCAGATCTTTGTCGATGCATGTGGTGTAAAAGTCCACTATGAGTTTAGCCCTGGCTAATCTCGACATAATTCTCCATTTGATGCGGAAGTTGCAAACTGCCTTATGCGGAACTTGTGTCTCTGTTCTGTCAGTGGGGGCAGTTGAAGACCTAGAGGCTTCATTTATTGGTGCATTGCTATCAGGATTTTATTTGAGCCAAACAGAAATAACCGAAATGTAAGTGGCATGTGCTGATCTTCGAATGTAAATGATATGTATAGGAACTTCACCTGCATTGGTGCACCTGTTGTGATTGGATACTTCATCTTAGGTAGATTGAAAAAAACTGTTAGCAGGATCCAAGACTGTGACATGGGTTTTGTGTACTAGGTCTTTTCTTCACTTTTTCAGTGAGCTACAGATAGAAACATTTTGCAGATCCTTTCAAGTGAGTGTTCTGACAGCTTTAGCTGCAGACACTAGTTAATGCTGCCACCTGGTGGATCACAGTGCTGTCTGTGACGATAAACTTTCTCTCAACATGCTCAAAGCAAATTATCTTGGGAAGAGTATCTTGGTCTGAGGAACTTCTTTTGTGATTAGTCCCCAGTCGAGACTATGGGTTTACATCTTCCCCTTCTGTCTGTCCTTTTCATCCAGTCCTTCTGTCCTTCTGACAAAGCTTGTCTGGGCAATATATATTTCATGTAGTACTACCGTCATATACGTATGTCTGCCTATATGTCACTGTGTGTGGACACTTCGTAAGATAAGATTCATCACAGAATTGGTTCACTGTGATCTTGACCTTGACCTTTGACCCCCCTCCCCCGAAGTTCGAGCTTGTCCATGCAACATCAAAAAGACACTCCAGACATACTTACCCATTACTGTTTGATAGTAACCACAGGCCCAGTATCCACCATTACCAACATATTTTTAGTCATTTTGTAACCCATTTCACATAAGTAACCCAGTGACATTAAAATTAGGCCCGGTTGACCCAGGTAACATCCCAACCTACACATACAGTGTAGGCCTTACCCAGACACATTATCCCATCATGTTTAGCAAAGTTTTGGTAATTTTTTTTCAGTGTTACTGTGCATAAACCAATTTCATACTAGTAGTAGTACTATGCATAATCTAATTTTTTAGGAATACAGTCAACTTTGCTATCTATTCTCTTGTAGGAAACTGTGTATTGCTATGCAATGCTGGATCTTGTTTTATTTTTTATGTGATTTTTGATTGATATATTGGCAGTGTTTTTACTTCAGTGGATATACAGGTCATGTTTAATAAAGCTTTATGTCAGTAGTGATTTAGCACTGATAAATATTTAGCATGCAGAGTCTGTTTTATTCATAAAGATAGAGAATGGTAGTTTTCTTATTTGGGTTGGAAGTGTCAATTTTATTTGTTCAGTTATTTAGCAGTATGTTGGTACGTACATGCAAATCTATCCTGTATACTATGTATGATATCATTACTATAATTATGTTAACCTGTAAGGGCTTCACAATCATACAGAGGCTCTAAGTCTCCCACCTCGATAGCAGATCTTCCGCTTTTTCTTGCTTTTTTAACAAAGTCTCCTATGCTCTTACTGTTTATAGAATACCTCCTATTGTTTTGCAAAATAAAAATAAAAAATCAATGTTATTTTCATGATTTTGTCAACTGTTAGAGTTGTTGGATGATTATTTTCATTGACTGAGAATGCCTCCATGCCTAAAACAGATCAAAATGCAGGAAATGAATAGGGTAAATTTCAAATTTTTCTGAGGGCTTCCCCCCCCCCCCCCCCACTATGCTTGCCTTGATACTTGCCATTTTTCAGTGCTTGTAGGAGGGAGGTCTCCCACTTTAAACAAGGGCTGGGTTGACGTCTCTGAATAAGTCAAAAAAGTGACCTTTTACCCTTTCCATCTTGGATTCGGATTGAGTCTAAAACTTTCGTTGGCCTGGGTTTAGTGCTGCTGTTGACCATGGGCATATTACCTTGATATGAGGCCTCATCTGTAATTGTCAAATCAAATTAATTTTCATTCCTATTGAAATTCAAACCATTGAAGCATACAACATGTGACTGCCAATTGGTTTTGACCAATAACTAGGAATGCTATTCGGCAGGGTATGGCACATTTTGGCAGTGGTGGGCAGGGGGTGGCGGCGGGCAGTGGTTAGGGGCGATCAGCGGTGGTTTATGGTGATGGGCAGTGGTAGGCAGCAATGGGCTGTGGCTGGCAGCATTCACCGCCCAAGGTGTCTGCCAGAGTGAAATTTTAGGCTACTCAATTATTCATATTTCAAAGTGAAAAGTCTGACAATGAAGATTTATAGGGTATTTTGGGACAATATATGCTAAAATTTCACTTTTTTTACCAAAATTTTAGGGTATGTTATTTTACCTGTGTTACCCTCTGGTGGAAACCCTGCCCCCCAATGCCACAGAACACTGCCAAACCTTACAGCCTGGTCAGTGATCTTCTTCCTCGTGGCCAAACACCGCCCACCTCTGCCTATGGCCGCCCACAGCCGCTGAGAAAACTCAAAGGCAGCCCCAGGGAGCATCTATTTGTTTCATATGTAAGCTAAGTGAACAAAAGGGAAGAACTGGTTAATAAAAGGGGAGGAAAATAAAATTTGATATTATATATAAATAAATAAATAAATAAATAAATATATATATATATGTATATGTATATGTATATGTATATGTATATGTATATATATATATATATATGTGTGTGTGTGTGTGTGTGTGTGTGTGTGTGTGTGTGTATAATATATATGATATAATATCTATGTGGGCATAAATCTTGGTCTTTTATAATGTACTTGTGTGCTCATACATTGGAATGTACATGCATTTATAGATCAGTTCCCAAAATGAAAAATTTGTCAAAAATCAGGAGCCCATAGCAACACCAAGTTATGAACAAGTTTGTTTCACCTCTTGTCAGTAAACATTTCAGCTCAACCTAATCAGCAGTTCTGGAGAAGAAGTCGAAATTATAGCATTACCAGTCAGAAAAATCACAAAAAAATGAAAAAAAAAAAAAAAAATACAGCACAACAATTACTGCCTGGTAAACAAATTAGTAACTAGGGGTCCAACAATTTCAAGAAGCAACTTCTAAACTTTCGCTTTTCTAACAAAAGTTTTGATAGTCTTCATTCATAGTTTCATCCCATTGCACCTCAATTATTTTACTCATTTTTTTGTTGTAATGAAAGTCATACCACAGAATAACCTGCATGATTTAGATGTGTTCCAATGAATCCCCACATCAGGGACAGTTTTTGAGATAGAATAAAATGCTTACCTCCTATATGCATGTACTCCCTTCCCACTGTTTAAGCATACCATAATTATAATGAGGAAAGATCATTAGATATTGATCATATAAATCTTATGGCCTTTGCCTTGACATCAGAGACATTGATCCCGTGGTCAAAGAATTAGCAAAAGTCAGAGCTGCGAGCACAAATCTGGCAACTGAAAGATATACCAATAACAGCTTACACGAACAGGGTGTTTCAAAATTTTATGAAAATATGAAGTGCATCAGATGTAACTTTTGGCGAGATTTACATTTGCTTTTTTTTTTAATCATGAGATAGAAATGGATGATGAGCAAGTGATAGGCACACCCTGGAGGGTGATGAACAAGCTTCCCCTTGCAGGGCAGGAGCGACTCTTCTGGAAGATGGGAAATGTGGCAGTTGGGAAGACACTTGTGCCCATATCATGTTTCCCATCCACTTATAACTGCAAAAGGATGATGGCTATTTACAGGCCCTCAACCTTCATGTTTACGTACAAGTCGTTATTAGCCCAGAACATTTGAGAGCAGGATTTCTTACAGTTCAGGACGATGTCATAGAACATTTAAAATAAAAGAATGTATGAGCTTGATGAGTATAGTATGATACTAAAAAGTGGGTAAGAACACACTCATGTATATAGCAAGGAACAGATGAGTCCAGATTGATTAAAGTGAATTATTTACAAACAAATATTGAATCATTTGATAACAATTGAAATACCCTGTAAATATTTATTTGTAATTGACCACTTGGCAACAAAAAATAAAGATTTTTTGTTTGTCTGAGAGTAATGTTTGGATTGATAATTTGTGAAATACCTAAAATGTTCATTTTAATAGTTATAAATATATATATGTATATATATATATATATATATATATATATATATATATATATATATATATATATATATATATATATATATATATATATATATATATATATATATATATATATATATATATATATATCCATATATATATATATTTATATATATATATATTATATATTTATATTCAGAACGAGCAGGACTCAAACCTGCAACCTTTGGCACCAGTCGCGTAGCTGAAATGGGAAATGCACATATCCACTCGGCCAAATCCCCATTCTTTATATATATTGGGTGGTTTATGGGCAATTATACACTGCACACACAAAAAAAATATACAATGGAATAGGTCCTACAACCGGTTTGTGAGTCATGCCCATTGTCTGCGGGTCAATTATAATCCTCAAACTGGACGGTGGGCAGTATATACAAAGTATAGCTTACCACAATTTCCGGGCATTTATAGCTTAACATAATATCTGGACAGATTTGCTAATTTGTATGTTTCTGAAACCCCTAGGTAGCGCATTGAATTTAAGGCAAAAATGGTTTATGGGCATTTTTCAACTGCCGATGAACAAAACAACTGCCCACAAGACGGTCTGAGGATTACAATTCTGCCCATAAACCACCCAAGACATAACTATATTTATATATAACACCTTGATCATAATCCATGTTTGTGTGTGTGTGTGTGTATATATATACAAGTTCTGACACAAACACATAAATATCCCTTGTGTATCAATATTAACTTTAATTTTCATTCACATTTTGCCATCATCGCATAGCCTATGTCTGAAACAAATTTATAAATGCTCCCTGAACTCCTTAACTTCCTCAGTGGCGATGGGCAGTTGAGGACAGCGATGGGCTGCAGTAAGCGGCAGTGGGCAGCTGAAAGTCTCCGCCCATTCCTGCTGAGACTTAAAATTTGGGTGGCGGTGGGTAGTGCTGAGCACCACCACCATCCCCCACCCACTGCTGCCAAAACATGCCATGTGATGCCGGATGGTGTTCCTTGTGAATTTAAGGGGGAAAGGGTTAAGACATATGGCTGCAGGTGAGAAGGCACTTTTAATTAGTGAGGACTACAGCACCATGTGTACAGAGAGTCATTAAGACATATCCCTGTTCATAATTATTACAAATTAAAAGTCTGAAGATCCAGGTACTGCAATTTTTTTACGAGGGGATAAATCTTCCCAGATTTTTGCTAGCATACCCAGATAGCAAATATTAAACTTGTTAGAAACAATTTGTAGCATATTGGATCTCAAATGAACTTCTGCACTGTCTTAAGTATTCCTTACGTTCCTTCATATTTCCTCTGTTCTGAACATTCTAATAAAAATTCTCTTGTGGAGTTGATCCAGGAAATTTAATGCCTGGGAGTACAAATGATTAACTTCATGTGTAGATTAACTTGTAGAAAGCTTGCTTCAAATATTTCAAGCTGGTCTAAACATTGTGTCCTTTCATAACCATACAGTATGCCTGTAGGACAGATTATGTAGTGTGACGTTTCAAAAATTGGGTACCTGACCTGTTTATTGCTGTTCGTGACAAGGGTGACACTTCTCTGAATTCTTATGAAGATTTCACCTTCAAATTTCCTCATGCAGAGGCCTCTCATTCAAGAACCCATTTACCCTGTCTAAAACGGGAAGTTTCGGAGAAAGTTAGGTCAACAGCTTTCCTTAGGGGCTTTGGATGTATCTCAAAGTGTACTGAGGAAAGCTGTTGCCTCAGTCTATAAATTAGTCAATGTGCTGGCTGCAGCGGGTGTCCGTATTACAATGATCAGAGAAGTCTCCAGCTGGCTTTACAGAACATTTCTGATATAGATCAGGACAGTCCATGGTTGCCTTCACTTGTCTCTCTTCTGCACAAGATGGAGCCCGCAGGTCGGTCATGTCTTCCGTAGTCGACCCCTGGGCGTACATGGTATATTCATCACATTCCTCAAGGGCCACAATATCATATTAAATGGCTTCTTTCTCACTCATCACCCTGTCCTGGGTTAAGAGCTGACTTGACTATGTTCACCCTCCAGGCACCAGTGCATTGGAAAGCTGCTGGGAGGATATTTGTTTGTGGGGGGAGATCTTAGAGATCGAGATTCACGAAAAATATTTGATTTGTATGCGACAGTAAAGAAGATTCTCTACATCATGCAAATTTGGTGTTTTTTAGCTCAGCTGACTCATCAGTCAGTTGAGCTTTTGTTGCTGATTTTCCTATGTCTATAAGTCATCATATCAAATGCCGTGCTTTTTTCAGCTTCTAAAAATTGATAGACAGATCTCTATCAAACTTAGTGCAGTGTACTTTTGGGTGACTCTGCCTGAATGGTCAAAGCCAGAGGGTAGCTTCAGTGAATTTCATTTCAATATGGAACTCCAGAATTAATTGAGCAATATCTTTGACACTGCTCTTGATAAGTGACAGTTTAGCTGAGACTGTACATTAGTGACCTGGATAGAATTCCCAAAGTAACAAGGTTATTTCATTGAATTCAGAGAACTGTTTGGGGTCAGATTTTTGTAAATTTCACAGCATGACGGTCCTGTATGATGACTGATTTGGGATTGCATATGGGTGACCTTGACCTGATTCCCAAGGTCATGCGACCACTCTTTAATACTGCAACTTGACACCTATTTGAACTTGGACTTTGATACTGAGCACAAAGATTGTCCTCTACACGTGTACATGATGAAGTAAGCGCTGGTCCTGATTGCATTGCAATATGTTTTTCAGGCCATGGGGCAGCTTGAAGTTCATTCCAAAATGTAACTGAAAGAACTGTCTGAAGTGAGACTTGAGTATGCATAATAGTTTCGCCATGCTTATAAAAGTTGTACCAATATGTTTTTCAGGCCATGGGGCAGCTTGAAGTTCATTCCAAAATGTAACTGAAAGAACTGTCTGAAGTGAGACTTGAGTATGCATAATAGTTTCGCCATGCTTATAAAAGTTGTACAAGTCTTTTTCTGAGCACTTCAAAAGCCAGTTGGTGTGTAGATAACATCTATATTCTCTTGCACTTACTGATGCTAATTAATCTGATAAAGGCTGTCAACTTCATAGGGTGTTGGTGCGCTTAATCACTGTGAAGAGCCTCTGCAATGGTACACAGAGCATTCATTAGAATTTGTTACATATGGAGTGCGTGTTCTGAGTTTTTCCTCAGAGCATATACATGATGGTGATCCTCTGTTAAGGCTAAGAAGCTTCGTCAGCATCTCAGCTGAGCATTCTCATTGAAGTGTGTTTTCTATTCAAGTTACAGGCCACTGGATTCAACCTGTCTTGCTTGACATGGGGAAGTGAAATGGTTAAACTTTGAAGCATGCAAAGAGCAAGCTGGCTCTGTAAGAGTTTCGTGTGAGAATAATTTTGCCATTGTTTGTTGTCAAGAATCTATATAATCATGTTTTTTACATGAAACTTCCAGGAAGTTCACAAAAAGAAAAAATTCATTCTAGTTACCAGGGTAACTTAACTCTTTCAGTGCCAATCACAACTTAAAGAATAAGGTTTTGTCTGGGCGAGGCCAGGAGCAAACCCGTTCTTAAAATATATTCCGACCGGTTTTGCTACACCGTAGCTCATCAGGGAATGAGAGTAACGGCCGTTGGGGCTGGTTTATATAGTGAGGGGAAACACGGTTTACGTAACCAATGTAAACTTGCTTAAATACACGTCAAAGACCTGTGACGTGTATTGAAACGTATGATGACGGG
This sequence comes from Hermodice carunculata, assembly GCA_964020975.1. Taxonomy (NCBI): domain Eukaryota; kingdom Metazoa; phylum Annelida; class Polychaeta; order Eunicida; family Amphinomidae; genus Hermodice; species Hermodice carunculata. The sequence continues at coordinate 27,579,852 of OZ026622.1, read as the reverse complement.
TTTGATTTATTCGTCATAGATACGTTCCTCATAAAACAGCACTAAGAAAAGTACATTAACCCTGCCCCTATTGGGGTCCGGTATGTACCAAGATGACCTCTGGTCTATAATTCGATTTAATAGGCTTGGTATCAATTTTGATAGCCATTTCATTAATACTTCACGGCACGTTACCTTGTGGAAACAATTTTCACACAAGTGGAAATGTTGATGGGTAGGGAGCTCGGAAATGTAAAATTTTAGTATATCACTTTGCAAGTGAGCTCATCCAATCACAACTTAAGTTGACCTACTTAAGTCAAACTAGTATGAATTATCATTAGGATCCCAGATTCGTATACCTCGTAAAAAGACCTTTCATTCAAGTACCAGATTGAGTATGCTTATAGTTCCAGAGAGAGTATCCCAGGTGAACAGCTTTTCTCGGGTGTGCATTACACGTAGTACACCCACTGTGCACCGAGAAAAGCTGTTGACTCAGTCCAAAATTTGGCACTGAAGAGTTAACAGAGGAAACATGGTAAATGCTTAAAAGTTCCTGCCTCTGCTCCTTGATCTGTGACACGAGTCAGTGTGGCTAGAAGTAAGACAGTGACCTAGCATATTATACAGTTGCATACAACCGACAGTGGCCCAGGTCACGGGACAACTTTGCTGAATTTGAATCGAGGTACCGTCCCATCGCATATCCATGGCATTGTGCAGAAGAAGGGGTCAACCTGTCCTCTCATGTTGCATTGAAGAGGAATATTTAGCCTAAATTTGTCAAAGTGGTTATATGACCTACATGTAGGTGTCCAGCCCATGGCAATTAAGAACTGGTGACCTAGGACATGTTATCATGGCTGGTTTTATCAGCAATTCCAATTCAAATTGCTTTCCATTGCTGTTTAAATTGGGCAAAAACATGGAAGCAGATGGCATTTGACCACCAGCCAGGTTTTTGTCAATTTTAGGGGAGCATCGGGGCAGCAGGTCCCCACAATAATGTAGAACTGCCACTTATGCTGGCAATACACCATTTTCAGAGGGCAGCACTTGACAGTGTTATTTGCTTGTGATTTGCTCATTTGCACAACAATGAATACCCTTTGAAGTTTTCATCGCGTAACAACACAAATTTATGCAAATGAACACCATCCAGTGCTGCCATCTGGGGTCCTCAATTCTCACTATTACTGCATGTATTCCTTCCATGGAGAGAGCACCCCTATGCCTGATCCAGAAGTGGTTGCATTAAGCTAGTGGTCAGTCATTGGAGGTCAAATAAGATGGAAAAGATACATGTAACAGCGGGCATCTAATAGATGTGGTCACAAAAGGCAGATGGTGTCATTGGTTTGAGGCGTCAAAGACTACTACATCAGCAGAGACTCCAACCCTCCCGTTTTGGACAGGATTTATCCTGATTTTCGCCTGATTTTAGCAGTGCTCCCGTTCTCCTGTTTGGGAGACATTTCTTCCGTCTCGAGATTGACTGCACTGCACAATGTGGTGCTCTTCAGCTGGATCAGTAACTGAATTTCACCCTGAAGATTCAGGACTTGTGTTTCAAATAGAATGTGGTGCTGAACGTGCAAAATGAATGAAAGTGTACAAACTTGTTGATTTTATCACTGTTCTCTTATGTAATTTTCATAGAAATTACCGTGGAATGTGCTCTAGAATGTACCATTTTATCATCAAATTTCCCAAAATCTTCCCACGGGAGGGGAGCCTGCCCCCGTCCGAACCCTTCCACGTCTTGCGCACTGCATACCCTCGTCTCCCAGTTTGCCCACCAGCAGTAGAGAGATTCTCCCTGTCACAGACTATCTGAGCTGGGAGTCTCTGCATCAGCCTGTGCATGCAAGGTCAGCTGATAGGACAGTCAGGGCCCTCTTGTTTATTTTCAGTGGTTATATAATGGAACGTTTAGTTATGATGAGATTCGTTGCAAACAGATACAAGGACTGATTCATGGAAATCCTTAGCCAAAATTGACGCATGTACATGAAACCAAAATTAATCGAAAGTACAACCATGGTATTGGCATTCCAAACTAAGTGTGAAAGCAGCTTATAGTTTCCACATTGAGGAAAACCCATCAAATTTTCATACCAACAAAGACGGTATGCCTATGTGATGTATAAAGTAATTGCAATAAATGACAAGAACAAAAATTAAAAAAGAAAAAGGGGTCATCTGGCCTCATTATTGCAAGCTTTTTATATTTTTTTGGATGCTTAGTTGAAAAATTACCAGGCTGCGGGCCTGGCATGCCTGCTTTGTTAGCAATCGTGTTCAGGATGCGTGTATACATAAGTTTTCTGATCATGAAAGTAAGAAGATGATTCACCCAGAAGAAAAAAAATGTAATTAGATGCATTGTTGTGTGAAGAGAATGATTTTGTGGCCTCTGCCCCTTTAATCTGTCAGGAAATGATGAATTCTCATGTGGGCGGAAGAACAGCTTTTCTGGTTAATCAATCATGGATGGAATTTGTCTTCTCAACTTGGAAAGTCTTGAGTACCACAGCACATCGATCATTTGATACTAAGCCGACAATTGAACACATTGCAAACACCTTTATTTGGGGACCACATACCTTCAGATGTTGTATCAGTGGGAGTCAATTCTTCCCCTGATTTATCATTACATACTGTTTGATTGGAAAGAATCACCAGGAGATGCTGATAATTAAAGATTTTTTTCCCCTCTTTCACTGAGCTGTGAAAGTAATGAGATTAGGAGAAAAATTCTTAGACACCTGAAAGTAAAATTGGCCAAACTGTCCCAGACTGTCAATCATTTACGAAAAAGAAATGCATACAGTGTTTCGTGGGAAGGTTTGTGCAAGAAATGAATGCACCACCAGTCAGCCACTGATTTTCGTATTTATTATGTATTAATATTGTTTTGTAGTTATTTATAAATAAAGAGCACTTTAATACTCAAATTATTTGTAAAAAGAGCTTTCTTTCAAGTAGCAATGTGCCTGCAGGCTACAGTCCCCAGCAGAACTTGCCTGCAGCACAGACCAACCTCTCTACTGCACTTCAGTGAGAAAACACGGGAGATCAGTTTAGCAGGCAATGCCAGGGGTTGCCACAGCACACCAAGGCCACTGACCAAGTCCTTGGCATGGAACGAGTAAATGTGTTTGACTCCGGTAGATCGCATCTTGACAAATTGAAGATTTGCCTCACCTGACGGGAAATTGAAGCATATTGAACACCTTTTCACAATGTAGGAGGGAAACTGCCCAAAGAGACGTTCCCATGCCAATGAGGCTTGGGGGTTGCTTCAGGGTGCTTACAGGGGGGCTTAATTACTTCCGAAGCAGTGTACCCTGTTGGGACAGCGGAAATGGGTCTAAATTTGAGACTCCCTGGAGCACACAAAGAGTGGCTTACCGCAAGGTTTCACTTTTAGTATCCACTTTCACAGGCCCATCAGAGCAAATATTAAGAGTATCTTTTATCCCACAGGGTCATTGCATCCAATTACTCGCAGGGTATTCATTCAGAGAGATGTTAGGTTTAATGGCCTGCTATTACTAATTACCTCTGTAGGGGTCACAAGTGGGGATTGGTTTATGTTGTTTTGGTGGGTGGGGGGGAGGGGGTCAGAAACACAGGGATGATGTGGCACTGTTGCACTTGTTTGCATGACAGATATAGGATAAAGACAATATTTTTGAGACAGTCAGTCAGTCTTTGAAATGAAAATACTGTATTGTCATCATAATAATAGGGATTAGACGCTTTTACCTGCATGGAAGAGTCTCTCTCTCTCTCTCTCTCTCTCTCTCTCTCTCTCTCTCTCTCTCTCTCTCTCTCTCTCTCTCTCTCTCTCTCTCTCTCTCTCTCTCTCTCTCTCTCTCCTCTCTCTCTCTCTCTCTCTCTATCTCTCTCTCTCTCTCTCTCTCTCTCTCTCTCTCTCTCTCTCTCTCTCTCTAACAGAAATAGCTGGACTTAGAAACCAGCTGTTTCTCTTTGAAAGACTCTTAGATATGTTATTGTCAAACCTACTGAATGGTCTCATTGAGAAATTGTTTGCTTCCTCTCTTGTGTCAGAAAATCCACGCGAAACTCAGATCCTAAAATGGAAGAAAATGAAGAATTATACCTTAAAAATGCAACATTAATGAAATTATGTCAAATTTAATTGAAATTAAGTTTTAACTGAAAAAGGTTGCATGCATATGATGCTAAATTGACAATTTGGTGCCAAGTGAGATTTAAATACATACTCATTTGTTTAGTTCGACTGACTTGTCAGTCAGCTGAGCTTATCTTCTGGTCCTCCATCTGTTGCTGTTGTCTGTCCATCCATCGTCTGTCAACAATTCACATTTTTAGCTTTTCCAAAACTGTTGTCCAGATTCACTGCAAACTTGCTGGGGATGTACCTTGGGTGTGCCTCTACCAATTTTTTTATCGAATAATTATACTAAAGTGATGTTTGTATTTTTTATAATTTTTTTGGTGCTTATTTGAGGCAAATTTAAAAAAAAAAATCATCTTCTCCAAAACTGCTTATCGAATAGCTTTGATATTGCACACGAACACTCCTAAGGACTTGTAGTTCTTTATTTTTTCACCAGGTTGCGCTGCAATCTTCTTCAATTTTTAAATAATTTTTGTTACTAAGTAAGTCAATAGGCATTCTAATGCTAATTCACATTTTCTACCTTTTCTCCAAATCCGTCATCCTGATTGACTTTGAACTTGGAGGCGGTGTACCTTTGGTGGATCTCTATCAGGTTTGGACAAATGGTCATACTCCAGTGATTTTTGGATATTTTTATGATTTTTTTTTGGGGGGGGGGGAGATCTGTAAAGAAGCTTTAGTAGCCTAAGGAAGGAAAGTTTAACATGGGAATTTCTTGTAATGATTATAACTTAAATAATTTTGGCCAGATTTGTGTCAACCATTGTAAGGATGTACCTTTGATAAGTGTCTACCTATTTTGTGCAAGTGGTCATGTTCCAGTAATTATTGGACCTTGACCTCATTCCCAAGGTCACAGGACAACTGACATGAAATTTACTGTTCACGTGATAACTTGAGTTCTGTTTTGAGTTAGGACCTTGATGTTGTCACATGTTAATGTTTCTCTATGAGGGTCAGGCTTAGACACTACATGTGTGACCTTGACCTCATTTCTGGGGTCACAATGCAATATACATTAATTTTACTCTTTGCTGTAAATGGAGAACTTCTTAAACTGGGATTTTGATGTTGCATATATTAGTGTTCTTCCATAAAGGTCAGACCTACTCAGCACATAGGTGACTTTATCCTTTTCCAAGTTCACAGTGCCACAAGTGTGATGATCTCAAAATCAGCTGAGCCCAGGCTGTTCACACAGCCCTCTTGCTTTAGCTTTTTCTTATCATTAAAGTTATGAGATATATCTCCAATTTAATTTTTTTGAAACATTTTATTTCATTAATTTACTTTTAAAAAGCTGTTCATCTCAAAACATCTGTAATAGGAAAAAGTCGTGTTACATGATGCATAATGGGTCATGCAGCTGGTGCCAACATTACTGATGTGGCATTAGATGTGTATGAGCGATTGAAATTAAAAGTAAAGTAGGATGTTATATTTTCAATTAGATTAGTCATATTTTCTGTCGTAATTATTATTTCATGAAACTCAAAATAAGTTTTGAGCTTTTCTTCATTGTCTCCCGATTCAGGGCATGTGGAATTCTACAGGTGTTTCCCAAAATATGAATGCAGGTTGGATGCAGTTTACCCATTTCAAGGAAGGTTATTGACCAGGGGCATGCCACCATTATATCTTAATTTTCTGCTCAAAAATGTTTCTATTAATGTGAAACATAAGTACACTATGTAAAAACATTAGAACCGACGCCACTTGACATCTGGGCACTTCTGAGCAATCTGAGTGGGAAAAGATAGCCCTTTTCCCTGCGACGTGAAAGAGCTAGAGCAACATGAATTAACCGTATAACCACGGATTTTCAATTTTCAATGGGACTGTTGCTTTCTATGCCCCTCCCCCTGCCCCGTCTGGAGTAGGAGGCATATAGCAATCACTTTGTCCATCCGTTCGTCTGTCCACAACTTTTCCGCACTATAATTTCAGCAGTTTTTGAACTAAGGCTTTCATATTGCACAGGATTATATTTCTCTTTTAAGGTTAGGTCAAGTTCAAAGTTGGGTGACCTTGACCCAAGGTTACAGAGACCACATTAGTGAATTTGGTTTCCATATGATAACTTGACAAATTTTTGAGCTAGGACTTTCATACTGCACAGGATTATATATAGTTCTGTATAAGGACTAGGTTAAGTTCAAAGATAGGTGACATTGATCCAATTCCCAAGGTCATAGAGCCCCATTAAAGAATTTACTTTCTGTGTGATAACTAGAGGAATTTTTGGGCTAGGGCTTTCATATTGCATAGGATTGTAGTTCTCTACAAGGGCTAGGTCAAGTTTGAAGATGAGTGACCTCTGTCTGTCTGTCTGTCTGTCTGTCCATTTATATGTCTGTTCACAATGTTACTGCAGTATATAAACTCCGGCACATTTGGAGCTTGGACTTTCATATTGCACAGGACTGTAGGCCTCTTTGAGCAGATAAGGGCTTGGTCATGATCTAAGGTGGGTGACCTGGACCCAATTTCCAAAGTGACAGGGCCAAGTTAGTTTATTATGGTTTTCTGAATGATCACTTAAGAAACTCTAGAGCTAGGACTTTTTATCTCGCACAGGATAATAGCTGTGTACAAGCTAAGGGCTAGGTCAAGTTTCTAAGATGGACCACCTCCATCTGTCTGTCCACAATATTTATGCACTATAACTTCAGCACTTTGTGAGCTATGACTTTCATATTATACAGGATCATTATAGTCCTTTCGTAACGTTAGGTGAAGTTAAAAGTTTGGTGACCTAGACCCAGTTCCCAAGGTCACAGACCCACATCGATGAATTTGGTTTCCACATGATAACTTGAGAAGTTTTTGAGCTAGGACTTTCATATTGCACAGAATTATGTATAGTTCTGTATAAGGAGAAGGTTGAGTTCAAAGGTGGATGACCCTGATCCAATTCCCAAGGTCACAGAGCGAAATTAAAGAATTTGGTTTCCACGTGATAACTTGTGCTGTTTTTTTTTTTTAACCAGGGTTTTCACATTGTACAGGGGTATAGTCCCCTATAAGGGTGAGCTGAAGCTCAAAGATTTTGTATTCCACAGGTTTTATGTGTCTGGTCGTCCATCATTTCATCTCTTTATCAGTCCAGCCACAGTCCAGGAGAGGCGAGGGGGCATGGATCCACCAATCTCTGATTGCATTTTACATGTAATTCCCCGAGGATTAAGACTGAGGTCAATGAGTCAACAGCTTTCATTGTTTGTTGGTTGCATACCCAACCTATGCCAAAGAATGCTGTTGACCTGGGGTATACAATTCGGATATGTTTTTTCTGTAATTTTCATTTAATATCTTTTTCATTCATGGTACAATTAAAACAAAACAAAATAAAAACAACAAAAAATGAAAGAACATGGAAACACAGCCCGTGACATTTTATAGCTGGCTCCTTAAAGCATGTACAGGGTGAAGAGGTCTAGTAAATAATAGGTGGTACTTTACCAGGATGACTCCAACAGGGCAATGTATAATTTGATGTCTTGCACAGGGCCACACCCCCAAGGTCACCAATCAAGATATCAAAGACCTGCATTTATTTCAAGCAAATGCCACCGTGGATAATGAATCAATGGATGAGATCATCAAATCACACTTGGGTTCTTATATCGAGGACGCAATGATTAACTGTACCGGTTCCAAGGGAAATTAATGTCACATTAGCTTACATTGGTATAATTTGTATAAGTGGTTATGCCAAAATATATTTAGGACACAAGTAGACTGCATTTAAAGTATCGTATTTGATATCTCCTTCAGGGAGATCCCTATTCAAGGTGCTTTGATTTCAGGGGGGAAAAAGAAATATTGAAGCTTGATTACTGCATCCACATAAATGCTCATTGTAATCATATTTTCCATTCTTCTCTTGTGCATGAACAATTTTGATCTCTCTATGAGCTGTGGCTATGTGTCTTAGGATACATTTGATAACCTTGGCATGTACATGCAGTCAGTGGCTCTAGATTATTCATCCATTCAACCATTTATTCAATATTTCTTTTTTTCTTAGTTGTGTTCATAATATGGTTCCGGAATTGAAATTGATAGAAAAAGAGTGAAGCCATTCCCTGCAGAACTGAAAAAAACAAGAATGAGGGACTCAAAGAATAGTTATGTGAAGGATTTGATATTGAAATGCTTTCATTTATAATCCCTCCCCACCCCCCACATCTATTGCACCATTTTGAATTAGCTTTGAATGCATACATTGTTGGCTAGACTATTATGTTTTTGTGTAGTCTGTTTGTCCATCTGTCTGCTGGTGCTGTCTATTCAGTCCTTCTTATATTAGTTGCCATCTTTCAAAAATGTTTTGGACAGAGTTTGCTCGAATTTGGTACAAAGGCACATCACAAGACTCACGACTATGTCAAATTCATTCACTGGCTGTGACACATTATCTGGCTATCATATATCATGATAGTCCTGTCCTCCACTCCTGTTTGTCTTGATAATCATGATGTTAAATATGCCAGGACTTATTTTGATCAAATTTGACACAAAAGTACAGTGAAACCTCCCTATACCGAACACCCTTGGGACCGGAAAAAAGTGTTCAGTATAGTGAGGTGTTCGGTATAGGGAGGCTTGATAGCATTGAAAGTATATATTTGGGACCGAGAAATGGTGTTCAGTATAGAGAAGTGTTCAGTATATGGAGGTGTTTGGTAAGAGAGGTTTTACTGTACCACATAGGTGTCAGATTAACTTATGAGATTGCTGGGTTGTTTTGGCCTGTGTATCTTTCACAATGACAGACAGACTACAGTTCAAAGTGTCATGTTTATTCTCCGGTTATGTCATAAGTTACCATGCAAGATTTTGCAAAATGCTTGGGACAGATTTAACTCAAATTTGCCACCAAAGTATATCATAATGCTACAATGTAAATGTACTGATTTCAGAGCTGTTACACGTGGGCGGAGGCATATCATCACTTCTGGTGTAAATCGGCTTTTACACTGACAACCAGTTTGATTCATTGTATTTAAATTTGGATGTTTTACTCGTGCACATGACAGCCATATATTTATAAGTGTCTCTGACACTCAGAAATAACAGGCATGTTGATTAGTAAATCATCTTTTTCACTGAAATTGACAGCTTCACCGAGTACAACGGGAACTTTTCATTATGCTTGCATACCACAGATTAATATTAATGATCTCTGGTGTAATTTCTGTATTTGTGCAGAACTGAAGAGCTTGCTGCAACTGGAGATGTCAAGGTCTACACCATCCGAGATAAGGCAGCCAGTTCGTTGTATTTATGTGATAGGAGGGTACTTACAATCTCGAACAGGGTAGGTACAGATTGGGGACTGATACAGTCCTCAGGCAAGAAGACAAAATGTTGGAGTTATTTGGGGGGGGGGGGGGGTATAAAGTTTTGGAATTTTGGCAGTGAAAAGGTTAATTATGTCCGGTTTGGGTATGTATAACAAAGACATTGAATGCTGCAAATTCAATTAAGTTTGCTGTGCATGTATTTTTTTTTTTACTTATTTTGACGAAAGTTGTTAAACTAAAAACACTGAAATAGTATTTCAACATATTAGGTTTAACTCATTCAGTGCCACATTTAGATTGAGTCAACAGCTTTCCTTGGCATGCGTTGAACGCAATGCGCTCAAAATGTGCTGAGGAAAGCTGTTGATTTGGATTATTATATTCTATGGGACTATAGGCATGCTGGTACTTGAAGTAAAGGCCTTTTTACAAAGAATATTAATATAGTATCCATTTGATAATTCAGAGAAATTCATCTTCAGTACCTCAACTTCAGTCACAGTTGGTAGTGAAAGAGTTAATTGAAATTATGTCCAAAATGATGAAATGAAAACATCAGTCTGATCCCTGACATGTGAAAATAGTAAAAGTGACACATGTGAAAATAAGTTTACGTACAGTAATAATTTATTGGGGAGCAAAATTAAAGTAGATATCTTTATATGCATTAAAATATGTATATTAGTTACAGCAAAAAATTACTGGGGAGCAAATTTAAAGAAGTCCGATTTCTTTTTCAAGCTGACAAGATGCTTCACTTTAATTACCACTGGTCAGAACATTGGTGACATTTGACTGGTATTGTATACATATATTTATAGCAGGTAACAAAAGTAAAATGACATGTTTTTGTAATGTTTGGTATCATTATGAATCTCATCCCAGGCAATCTGCCCATGCCCCAAATTGAGGAAACACTACGCGGTGTTTGTTTTTCAAGAAAACTTGTTCATTATTTGGCCCAAAATAAAAATTTGTTTGCTGTGGTTCCCTCCATATACACAATATATATATACTATAGATATGTATTATAAAGAAACCGATACACATCGTAAAGCAACCAACCCGTAAAAATTTATCAGCTGCGCTCGATTTCTGATGTTTAAAAAATGACGAGTGTCTTCATTGCTTCCCGTACTCAAATACTGAGGTCCCTGTCTTGAGAGACCACTCCCTCTCCCATGATTGTCCACCTTCCTCAAAAGATCAAAAGACCACTTTTGCAGATACTTTGCTTAAAGTGGTACTTTTTATAGTGTTCATGCATCTTACCAAATACTGCTTGTCTGGAGAGACCACAATGCTTAGAGGTTGTCAGCAACAGTGTAACAGTATTTCCCTGAGCTCCCGGTATGATGAGGATCAATGTGCATCGTGTGACACCTTGAAAGTCCCTGAATTTCATTGTACCCGTTCTCCCTTGAATTAAGGGTGAGTCAACAGCTTTCCTTGACATGGGTGTGGCACTATCCTGTTGACCTGGGGCATGTTATCTTGAGAGGTCTCATATACAATTCTCTGTCAAATTATTATTCCTTACTGTTGAAATGAGTTGAAAACAATGAAGCAGAGGACATTTGCCCACCATCCAGTTTTGCCTGATTTAAGTGGGAAAGGGTTATATATTGTCAAGGCCGTGAAGGTACTCGAAAGTCAAAGCTGATCCTTGAAAGTCCTCTAATGAAATTGATGTTGAGCTGAATATTTGGTTAATATGCTTGTTTTCCTTTTCTAATCTTCCACTGACGCTGCAACTTGGGAAATTTAAGTGCTGTTTTGTCACTAGAGTCAGTTGAAAGTAACTTTGATTGATGTGACATCATTCCAACTTCTGACACCTCAATCTCAAAAAACAATAACAAATATTTAAAATTTGAGACATGGGTGTGTTAATATGCTGCACCTTCTACAGTTTGCCATGAATTTGATGGAGAAAGGAGAAATATTATGCGACAATGTAGAGACGCTGAACCAAAAATTTACATCAAAGAATGGTGATCACTTCTTCACAGTTTTATAATAGCTGTATAAATATTGCTCCCAAGATTATTACAGGTTTGTAGGTACAGAAAAGTATCAGTCCGCACTAAGATTGCTGATTACCTAACATATGATTATCCTGAAACGAAATTCTGTTTCAGACCGTCCTGTCCTAGACTCAAAACAGTGGAACGATTTAACCTCCAGTTAGGAGTGTGGGATTTTGTTGCACCCCTTCCAATTCTTGCATCGGGCATTCAAGCCTTCAACATACAGGGCAAACTTTTATGCACGGCATTTGAACTATGTCCAGGAGAAAATTTATCAGTGAAAGACCCAGAAGATGTGGGAGGAATGTTTGAATATGACTATCTTCATAATACATGGATCAATTGCGTTCATAAACTATCGGAAAGCGTAATGAACTGTCTCCATGATTGTTTACTCAGCAACGGCGCTATGACATACTCAGAGGCAGACAGTAGTATTTATACCGTAACTTCAAATTTTGTCCATCGTATTCCGGTCCAACAGGAGGATGGAGATTGTATAATGAGAGAGGTCGAGCGATTACCAGCCGTCATGGAATATAAAGACTTTGCACACAGGGACCATGCTGTAATTGCCTGTGGGGGGAATTTGTACTGTATTGGTGGATCGTTTGCGGAATCATTCAGTGAGATCTATGCTACACCAAATGTGTACATGTTTGATAAGATCCAAGGACAGTGGATGCCTAAGGCTTCAATGATGGAGCCAAGGTCCAGGTTTGATGCTGTGGAACTTGGTAAGTTTTGGAACTAACATGATTATAATTTTTTAGCTCTGCTGACCAAAGGTCCCAGAGCTTATAGCATCACACATGTCCGTCCATCTGTTCGTAAACTTTTGGTTTGTGAGTGCGATAATTTTAAAGGTTTTGATGTTACCCTAATATAACTTTCAGGACTTATAGGGTGTATGAAAATCTAGGTTCCTGTCCAAATTAGTAGCCACCATCTACAATATTATGTAATATAGGGGTCAAAATGTGAAAATCTTGTGAAAACTCTAGCATCTTCAATTTGTGGGGGATCTTTGCCAAATGTAGTGAGATTGTGCTCAAGGTAAAATCTAAGTTACTAGTAATATTAGTGGCACCACCTATAATCTGACGGAAATTATGAGCTTAAATGTGTTTTAAAATATAAAATTCCATATTTGAAAAAGTAATTGGATTAATCTTGCCAAATTTATCGGATATTTAGACCATGTCCAATGCTAGAATGTTATGTAAGGTTAGTGACCTTGATGTATTTTTGTGAGGTCGCCATGCCTGTAAAATTGAAAAGGTGATTTTGTAATGGCAGGGCGTAGCTTGGATGTCAATGGCAAAGAAATTTGAGCCTGTAGATAAAAATTGCACTTGATTACATAATACATAAAACTACTTGGCGACCTACGTTTTGGGTCACTGTGACCCAGTGATTATGGAGTTTGGCGCTTGTTCAAATTTATTGTTTTTCTTCAAAACCTCGAAAAGTTATTACGCGATTTGAGCAAACAGACTATATGGAAAGCTTGATGTGGGGCACATATTTTGAATGGTAACAATTTTTTGATCATAGTTAAAGGTCAAGGTCAAATGGACAGTTTTAATGTAGGGGCCATCTTGTGAATGCTCTGCACCCCACAATTTTTGAGATAACATAACGTTTAGGAGTTATAAATTGTGTAAAAATCTTTGTCGACATCAATGTTGGTGGGGCGACATATAGTATTATGTAATATACGGGTCAAAATGTGAAAATCTTGTGACCACAATACCGTCCACAGTTTTCAAGATAGCCCAATATAACTTGTGAATATTCTGCACCCCAAAATTTTTGAGATACCATATAATGTTTAGGAGTTATAGAGTGTATAAAAATATTTGTGGACATCAATGTTGGTTGGCCACCTATAGTATTATGTAATACATGTATACAGGTCAAAATGTGAAAATTTTGTGAGCACGCTACCATCCACAGTTTTCAAGTTAGCTCAATATAACTTTCAGGACTTAATAGGGTGTATAAAAATGTAGGTTGATTTTGATATGGGTGGCGCCATCTACAATATTACGCAATGTATGGGTCAAAATACGAAAATCTTGTGAATACTCTGACATCATGAATTTTTGGCAGATCTTCACCAAATTCGGTGGGATATATGTATAATATATAGACAATGTCCAAAGCTAGAATTTTTATTTAATATCAGTGACCTTGACATATTTTTGACCTTGATATTCTGTCCCAAGTTCACTGAGGACATAAAGTTAAGGACTCGCTCATTATTGTTTTGGCGCATGAGACAATATCCATCACAGGAATTACACAAATAAGCTATGATTACATGTGGAGCGAAGTGCCATCTGGTGGACTTTTTATGCACAAAATGTACATAAGCTATATGTTCAGAAGCCACTTGAGGGCTCACAACTTAGAAATGAAGAGGTGCATTATAGCTTGGGTGCCAGCAGAGCTCTGGGTTTTTTTGTTTTTGTTTTGAAAGGGTGAAACACGAGATGTTTGTTTTCAGGCCAAAGGTCAATGTTGATATTTTTTTAGTAGGAAGTTGTACTTGCTGTATTTGATTACACTTGCTGCCAAGGTTGAATAGTCAGTGGTGGTCTTTTATGGCAGGTAAAATCACAATGAGGGTGAATTTTATATCCAAGAAAAAGACAGATTTCCTAACTTGAATGACATCACTAATATATTTCATAGGCTTGTTGACATGGGATAATATGTACATGTAACTGGCTGTGTATGTATGTATCAGTGACCTGTACCTGATGGTATATTCGTCGAGAAAGTACAGCCACAATACAGTAGAATCTCCCTATTAAGACCACCAAGGAGACTGAAAAACTTGGTCTTTATGGGGATATAATTTAATTAAGGATTAAAAAAATGGGTCTGTAAATTGGTGATCTTAATATAGAAATGTTATGTGTATAGATGTGGTCTTAACCCCTTAAATGCCAAGCCCAGGATAGTCCCGTATGCCCCGGAAAAATAGGGAAAAAAACCCAAGTCTTCGAAAATTCAGTAACACCCTTTTAATTTTAACTTCCTTGATGCCAGGAATAATGTTTGTATACATTTTGTGTTTTCAAGGCATTAAGGGGCCTTTCCTAGACATTGTGTTCAATGTTCAGCTTCTCAACTTTCTGCATCCCTCACACGTGGTTTCTCCGACTTTATAACCTCTTCAGTACGGACAACAACAGATCACGTCACCAGTCATGAGAAAAATCCACTCCAGCCGATAGCGACCTCTGGTGGATGTCACATAAACTATTGTCCTGCATTGATAATGCCCCATTTTGATATATGCATTTTCCAAACTGGTCCACTAAACTTATAATATATGTAAATTTACCCATAAGGACAAATTTGACCAACTGCAGAACTGCTATATATGTGTATATATATTCACATTTTGCAGCCGAGTGATGACCAGACACCAAGCTCATAGGTTTGTGTACACATAATTGCCAAAGACTTTCGTTTTCAGGTTGCCAAAGGCCTGTGCTAGTCAATGTAAAAATGCTGAAAATATCTGGCAAAACGGGCGTATGTGACTAAAAGTGCCTGTATATTTCCAGCTCCGCAAGCTAGTAAGGGGTTAATTGGAGATTCGTCCATATTTATTGTTATACCTCCCAACCCTAGCAACACCTTCGCATTTTGTTCTCAGGAAATAACACGATTTTTTACATGATGATACAGTAAATATTTTACTGTGTGGCATCAGATTGCACATGGGGTGTATTACGGAGAAAATTAATTTATTCTTGGAGGTGGAGCACTGAGGTTACAGGAAATTTAATGGTCGCATGAGATCTCACAGCATACTCATGAATTATATAAATAGAGATGGCAATTCCTTCATCAGGGAAAATTTTAAAAAATCCTGCATTGATAAACTAGCCCTTTGCCAGCCTCCACAGCTGGCTTGACCTCGCCAGGCCAGACTTTGTTATTACGGTGAAAACGCCAAGCGAGGTACTTTGGATTCAAGACCAATCAAACCTTTTCTTGTCTGTGATCTCTGCTTTTATAATTAACTGCTGCAGGGCAATATCTTGTAAGACACACTCAGAAAAAACCCAATCCATATTGGAAAGCATGGAATAAATGATTTTTTTTTCCTGTGGGGATATATATGAGGCACATGACATGGAGTAATTCACATCAAGTCTGGTACAACATAAACAAATCCTGTCTGTGGTCACAGTCCTTGCACGTATGACACAATCACGGTTCTCTAATGTATTTTCACTTGATTGAGGTCAAAGGTCAAGATCCCGACATGACACCTGGGCCAATTCAAATAATTGGACTATTATTGGACACAGCACTTTGCTTTAATTCACCAGTAAATTAATTCAGTTTTTATCCTTTTGCCAACATGACGTATTGTCGACTTAGCGCAGAAACATAGAAAGGATCTTGGAATCACTTTCAAGCAATGGTGATAATGTTAATACACATTATTTCCTGTCATAATTGCTGTCAACTTGTGACTAATTTCACACATTTAGTCTTTAATTTTTGTCCCTTCGCAGTGCTGTACGAAAAGAAAAAAATAAATAAAAAAGGCCATGCATTATGCATGCTGGTGGCAAAGCCAAGATTACGGGATATGGCAGGAAACAAATGATTAACCTTTGATAGGACCCAGAGCTTGTATTAAGTGGGTAAGATTGAATTGACAAAGTGGCTTTGGCTATATTTCGAGCCTGCCTGGTGTGTGCTTCTCTGCTCTGATCCAACTCCAAAGAAAACAGTCGAACTCGAAGATCGTTATTAATCGGGTAGGTCATTTCCAGTACAAGAACACAACTGATACAGAAGCCTTTGAAAGACAGCTGCTAATTAGGCTTTTTAATTGCTTTCACAAAAGTGATTAGCAATTCAACTTTGTTTGTTCTTATCAAAAATGATTGATTCTCAGTCAAATTTGATTCCCAGTTAGAGTCTGCTCATGTACAAAAAAGTGGAGGTATTCAGGATGTATCACCCATCGTTCATTGAGGTGAAATTGGCACCTACGGGGGTAATACAGAACGTGGAGTTGCTGAGGGAGGACAGATGCATGATAGCCATGGTATAATGCTGCATGTGGTGAGCCTGGGTTTATGGTGAACGGTACCTCCACGATGGTGAAGGTGTGAGTTAAAGATTCAGAGAATCGCAGTGCATACACGCAGGAAAAGGTTTCAGTGACTTGCCTTGCCTGGTGTATTGTGTATGATGCATGGTCTGCCCTGCAGGTGAATCAGGATGTCAAACACATACTTACTGGCCTTCAGAGCTTATTTATAATGTATAATTTCTGCTTTCTTTGCTCAATCACTTGAAACTGTCTGTTTGTCACGGGCAAACCTTGACCCAATTCCCAAGGCCACAGAAACTTTTTACTGAATTTGGTTTTCACACGATAACTCAGAATTTTTTTTGCTTAGGGCTTTTATATTGTACAGTACATGCTTATAGTCCTGAATAAGGTCTCGGACGAGTTTGAAGATGGGTGACCTTGACTCAATTCCCAAGGTCACAGAGCCATTTTAGTGAATTTGGTTTTCACATGATAACTAAAAAGTATTTTGCATAGGGCTATCTTATTGCATAGGCTTATAGTCCTGCATAAGGTCTCATACGAGTTTGAAGATGGGTGACCTTGATCCAATTCCTGAGGTCACAGGGCCATATTTGTTGATTTGGTGTTCATGCGATAACATGAAAAGTTATAACATAGACCATTCTTAGTGCACATGGTTTTAATCCTACATAAGGTGTGAGACAAATTTTGTTATAGATCTAGCAATCCCTGATTGCGTTTTAATTTTTTCAGTATATGTACACCACAGACCTGCAATTTTTTTTTCTGTGAAGAGACAAGCTAGCAACACTGTGACTTAGAAGTGCACATTTGGATTCCTGGTCACTTCAAGACAAAATCCTCATTATTGTCATCAAATACAGCAAACAGCAAAAAAGATAACCATAATTATGCTAGACCCACAGGCACATGTACTGATGAAAGAAGTGGATCATCCTGATAGCCTATTGTAAGAGACTGTGTCACAGGAATATTTGTCATTGGCTTCTTTAGTTCCCAAAGAATAAATCTATCATCATCAGTAAAAATTAATAAAAATGATAACCATGTCTGCTACTATGAATAGGCCAAAATTCATGATAATATTAGTGCAAAGTTGATCATGGTGAAAAACCTACTTCAATAATATCTGGTAGCTTAATGTTTACTTTTCAGTCAGGACTTGCATGTTAAATAGATCATTGAAGCTGACATCATCAGAGTATCACTACAGTCAACACAACAAAATAGGCCTATTTTTGGTCAATGTAGGCCTACTTAGAGTCTAGATAATAGCTCAGAGTACTGTAGAGTTGGCATTTTTTATGGTTGTACTGATCATGAATTGCCTTAATTATGAAGCTTTGGGTTTTAGGTACATTATTACGTGCATAAGATTACTGTCAGCTGGGCTTCTCTGCATTAACCCCAGCCCACCACAGAAATTCACGCTCTTAGCAAATTGTAAGTTTGTTTAACTCTCTCACCGCAGGAAGCAACTGTAGTCAAATTGCCTGCAGGCTGTGGGATACGACTGTAGTCGAATTCCAAGATGGCTGCCAAATTATGTGACATTTGACCTTTAAAATGACCTTCTGACTTCTGACCCTGCAACTGACCTTACTAAAAAGTGCATGGTGTACGTAAGTAGTTTTTTTAGAAGATTTGAAATGACATTTGACCTTTAAAATGACCTTCTGACTTCTGACCCTGCAACTGACCTTACTAAAAAGTGCATGGTGTACGTAAGTAGTTTTTTTAGAAGATTTGAAATGAATTAGTTTTATAACATTTTTAGATATGATAGGTTGTTTTGTATAAAAGGAAAGGGTTTTTTCCCTGCAGCTAGCTTGCCTGCATACACTGACAAGGTTGGCATAAATTCCTGTGTAACACAAACGAAAAAATGCAATGTTTACGTGATATTGTTTATCATTATTTATTGTTTTTACTATAAATATATATGATTGATTCAAAGGAACAAAAATGCATCAATTTTTAGGTGGAATAAATAGCAGCATCAGATACATATCTTGGTTTGTGGGTTTTACGTCTTTTATTCCAAGAGAGCTGCCAAATGTTATGGCCTTTGACCTTGAAAGTGACCTTGAAACTGACATTGCAAAAAAAAACACCCCAGGATGTATATTGCTAGTGCTGACAGGTCGAAATAAATACCGTGAGAACTTTTCAAGGTACAAAATGTAATATTATCAAAATTGTTGAAAAATATGCTTAGAAATGTAGCAGTCAGAGGTTAACCTGGGATAAATGCTGCGTTGAAAGAGTTAAATGTATTTTATTCATATAGAATACAAGCAATGAATATAGGTTCCATGATAGCAATTGTGAAGAAGGACATAGCCCCATATACATGTAAAATCCCTCCTGGAAGAGAGTACAGATGCACAGGACAGACGGAACATCACACTGCAAAGTGTGATGGCTCCCGACTGAGAGCAAGGTATCATTGTAACAACAGTCAGTATAATCACTTCACTTCCACAGCTACTGCCAAGGCCTTTATGATATATATGTGTTAGGCTTCGTGCTACCCCCAAACATTGCCTTCCAGAGCAGATCAAACTCATTTGTTATCTCATTATCTCTACTACACCCAAGGAGTGTAGAAAGAAAGGCTGACGGTCTGTGTGGCGAGCAGGGATTCACCATTGTGTACCACAAATAGCAGGTACCAGTGAGAGGTAGCTGTCTCTACAAGGCTGATTCATAAAAGGGTTTGTAGACCTGCAAGTTTTTTTTTATTATTTCAGTAGTGGATATATCAACTGTGAACCCTTTCCATTGAATTAAGACTTAGTCAGTAGCCTTCCTTGTCCATCTCATGCCAAGGAATGCTGTTGACCTGGGTCATGTTTTCTTGATAGGTCTCACCTACAATCCTCGTTCAAATTGTTTTTTGTTACTCTTGAAAAGAGTAAAAAAACATTGAAGTAGACAACATGTGACCAGTGACTGGTTTTGGCAGTTAAAGAGGGAAATGTTAATGTCAATGGCAGATCGGCTTAATTTGTAACACATTCAATATTCCAACCTTGTTGAGCCATGCACACAACTTCAATGGATGCCTCAGTGAAAACTGTTCCTTTACCAATCAAAAACTGATTATAGCTAATTATTTTGACGTGCAATTACATTATGATTTTCTGCTTTAAGACAAATATGAATTATACATGTATAAGTGTGACCTTGAGGCTATTCTCAGGGCATATAGCTCACCGGAAACAGTTAGGTTTTTATGCTACATGGTATTATGATCATCTGCAGTTAATAGGGTGCGATATTACAGTGGTCCCCTTCTCATACAGCTAGCCCAAGTGTACCAGAACAGTGGTACTTTGATATATGAGGGGTCGTCTGTCGTGAGGAGGAAAATAAAATGAAAAATGAAAATGTTATTTATATATTTTTTGTATTGAGAAGTGGCAGGGTGGCTGGTCCTCCGCGGGGTGGGGGTGGGTTGTGGGGGTGATGGGGGGGGGGGGGGGTGGAGGCTTATTACAGGGGGACCATTATAAGCCAGCCTTTTTGGATGGGACTTTTCTTTGAAAAGTATGAAAAATTGCTATTTCACTTCAGACTTGAACATTTTAATTGTTGTTCATATGTAATATAATGTAATGTAACAGGGTAACTCGCACAGCATTAGCTAATTTCAAACATGTCAAAGGAGGTCCTGTGTGGTCTAAAACAGATTATATAAATATTTTAAAAATAAATAGTTTTAAATGGAGGAAAAATGTAGAATAAAGGTTGCAGTTCACGAAAAGCCTTATGTGACCATATTACTCATATTTATGAAAGAACTACTTTTAATTTATACATTTACTCTGAAAATTGCCAATAGATGTCACCGCTTTACCTGTTCAGGGTAGCTTGCTCCAGCATTTCACCCCTTAGTAGACGGAAGTCTGCTTTTCTTGTGACAGTTTTGGTTTGAGGCAGTGTCCTTATGGCTTTGTGATCCGGTTTTGTATAAATTTGGTACAAACTTAGAATGATTTAAGAGGTATTCTAGTCCATATTCAGATATTTAGAGACTAAAACACAATTAGGGTAGGTGATTCAGTCTTTGAACGGCATCCATTTGAGAGACTCTAAAACATTTTTAGTCGGAGTGTCACTGGGAAGTTGGAGAATAATTTCTTTCCCCCCCCCATTCTGCAGTCTTCGTAATCTCTTTGCAAAACAATTTCCTAGCTGTGCCATAGAGAGCATGACAGGAATCAAATAGAGGTAGATACGATGGCATTATACAACACCTTGGCAATATCCTTGGTCAGATAATTGGCCCTACTATATCCCAATGTCTCAGTGTTCCTATAGGAACACTGAGACATTGGGATATTTTTGTGCAGTGTCTCTATGTAGAGATTGATAGGGCTACGTTAGCATTAGCCATTAGCCAAATAGCCATGCAGCAGCAAAATATGCTGAAACATTCAGCCAACACAATTTGTAAGCTTTAGTCAAATTGGTCAAGTGTATGTCAGAATTTCGTCGAGCTTTGATGCACGTACATGAAGGGTTCAGAATAAATGATAACCCATGATTCAGGTTGCCTGGAGGATACTACATTTCATTTTGTAGAGAACAGTCTTCAGTTCTCCATAAATACATTTTCTTCAAGGAAAAGTTATAACAGGTTACAAATAGGTTACCGGTTTGAAATTTTAGGAGACCTAAACTCTGGTTTTTGGCTCTGGTCCCAATTTTAGGCCTATACATGTATACATGGTATGTTACCTAATTGATTCAACCTAAGACAGATTATCATGAAGCATCAGTGGCATACCCTGTTGCAGTTGTGAAGAACTCTTGACCAAAGTACTGTAAATTGCTTTAATTTTGCTGTACTTTTATTTTCGCTCATTTCCCTGGTGCAACAAAATCATGAAAATAAAAACCACAGTGAAATAGTATTTCGACGTTGTTTGAATAGAAATTATGTCCAGAACAGTGAAATCAAGTTACAATGAAATGTCAAAAATAAAAAAAAAACGTGAATATTTATACATGTGAAAATAAAGCGATTTATCGTGTTACAGTATTTAACCCGTTCCCCCATTAAGGTAATGGAGGAGATTGAGCCATGCGCAACAGTTTTGCGATTTTGACTTTTGCATAGATGAACTACGTTTCACATTTCACCCACAAAACCATACGTTTTATCTATTGTACGAATATTTAGATTCTTTAAGAACATCTGGATTTGTTAGAAACAAGTTTCATATTACTACAATAATTTTTAAGGATTTTATAAACTGGTTTACAACAGGGTATTAGGTAGCACATTTTGTCAGCATTTCTTAAAAAGTAATTGATAAAAAGGCGTATTTATGTGGGTAAAATTAAACATGTTAAAGTGTTGACCAACATGCAGGAACTGTAGTCTCTGTTCACAAATAAAATACACACATTATAATTACAGAAAAATTGATTCTTTGATCATCATTTTAAACATCAACAGTTAATTCATTTTGTGAGCTACAAAATTCTTGGAAGGAGGCATCTGATGGAAAAGCTAAAAAGTGCGGTTCCTAGATAATATATTTATCTTTCAAAAGACGATTATTTGAAGCAGATTGATCAATTAGCTTTCAATTGATGATGTCTACACAATTGATTTATAAGGGGAAATTTCATTCTGAGAAATTGGAATTGAAAGATTTGAAGACCCTTTTTTTCCCACATTTGTTGGCTGTAATGACAATGCTGCTCCTCAGCCTCAGTGAGTTTTGGTTGCAATACTTTGAAGATATGTCAATCAACATCTTTGATGTATAGTTTCCAACATACAATGATGTTTATTGGCATAAAAAGCAGTCATTTACCCGAATGACATCAAAGGCAGCCACACTTGCAAGCTTGTCACTGTGGTTTCCTACAGGACAGTGACAGCTTCAAAGGGGACTCGAAAGCAGAATAGCCACGTGACCTGAAGGTGCGATCACCTTGACCCCAGCAAGGTTGTTTGAAAATGGCACTGCAGCTTGAACAAGAAGGGCTTGCTGTTTCACGGTTTACTTTAGTGAGAACAGTGCTTGATGGACAGGAGTTGCTCAGTCATTCCTCCTCATCTTGGATCAAAGAGCAACATGTCTTTATTAACGGCATGGATTGGGCTTTGGCCATTCGTGGACTGATTGTGATCACACTCGAAAAAAGGGGAAAAAAGCAACACAGACTATCGTGATCCGGGACGAAAATAGAAACAAAAGCAAAGGGGTAGCATTGTGCAAAAAAAAAAGTTCCAAGACCAGTGAAGGAGGAGAGAGAGAGAGAGTGAGAGAGAGAGACAGAGAGAGAGAGACAGAGAGAGAGAGAGAGGGAGGGGAGGAGGCAGAGAGAGAGGGAGGGAGGGAGAGAGAGAGATTGTGTATGCATTTCCCATGTAACATACCGTGCTCAGGGATAAGTCAAATTTATTGTTCCTATCTGAACTCCAACTGTACAAATTATGTCTCCCTGTACAATGGGGGGACATATTGTTTTTTGGGTCCGTTTCGTCCACTTGTTGTTGTTGTTGTTGTTGTTGTTGTTGTTGTTGTTGTTGGTGTTGGTGTTGTTGTTGGTGGTGTTGTTGTTGTTGCTGTTGCTCTTCTTCTTCTTCTTCTTCAACACATTGTTGCATGCATTAAAGACGTGATAACTCAAGAAAGATTTGACTTGGGAAGGTGAAATTTTGTGAAGATGTTCCTATATAAAACCTTGCTTGGGATTGCAGATGGATGATCTTGACATATTTTTAAAGGTCACATGGGCATGTCATCTAAAATTGACACGGACTCAGCAACTCTGCAAGGATTTTTAGAGGTTAACATTTTGTGTGATTATGTTTCTATGTAAAACTTTTGTAAGACCCTGCTTGTAACTGCAGATGTATGACCTTGAACTTTTTTTCAAGGTCACGTGGGCATTTCTTTTAATATTAAAATCAATGTGGACGTGATAACTCAAGAAAGATTTGACTTGGGAAGTTGAAATTTTATGTGAAGATGTTAATGTATATAATATTGCTTGGGATTGCAGGTGGGTGACCTTGACATATTTTTCAAGGTCACATGGGCATGTCATCTAAAATTGACACGGTGGCAACAACTGTGCAAGGATGTGACTTGGGAGGTTGAAATTTTGCATGTTTATGTACCATAATACCAACTAAGTTGGGATTGTAGATGGGTGACCTTGACCTATTTTCAAGGTCACATGGCCACTTTTTAAAAATCATTGCAGATGCATTTGAGAAAGATTTGACTTAAAGAGGTTAACATTTTGTGTGATTATGTTTCTATTTAAAACTTTTGTAAGACTTTGCTTGTAACTGCAGAAGTATGACCTTGACCTCTATTTCAAGGTCACATGGGCATTTCGTCAAAAATCAACGTTTTTAAATGTCAATCAAGAGTGTACCTTCACCATATCTGTCGATTATTGGAATCGGTATGCCTATTTATAAAAATAAGGGTGACAATAGCAAGGGCGCACGGGGAGACATTTGATTTTCTGTTGGAAAATCTGCCTGTTCTAGTTTAGTAATTGTGTTTGGTTTGACACGATCTTTATTCGTAATGAAGCTCTGCATTTATAAGCAAAATTCACTTGCTTAGCTAATTCATTGTTTGCCACGTTCACATTTATTGATGATGTGGGTTGTCTTTGCTGAATATTTAGCCAGGACAAGAAGCCGCTATTCAGAGAGATAGCTATTGGTACAGGCTCCGAAACTTGTTCTGAGTAGCTACCCACAGAAAACCCTTTTATTTATTTGGGCTCATACAACCTATGTCAAAACTCTACAGATGAATGTGTGCAAGATGGACAATGGTGCTTCCATAATGTATGTGTAGGTTAGACAGTGACAGGTTAGCTTATGGAGAGTGAAGAGTTTGGACTGCGGAATAGGGTAATGACTACCAGGAAGTGGTTCTGGACAGAAAGACGCAAATAGAGTACCCAATGCGAGATGGGCAGTTTTCATACATCATGATCATGATGAGGCGACAACTGAGACAAGAGCACTGTTACTGACAAACAAACAACACTCCCAGGATGAATTAGAGTTTAAAAAAAAAAGTCTCAGTACATATACTTCATAACCTTGTTGATATGGCACTCGCACATTCCTACCTCCATTGAACCATTCGTTTTAAGAATGGGGATTTGGTCGAGTGGATATGTGCGTTTCCCATTTCAGCTAGGCGACTGGTGCCAAAGGTTGCAGGTTTGAGTCCTGCTCGTTCCGAACATAAAATATAGAAGATAAAACAGATAATTTCTTACATGTGTTGAGAATCCATTTGTTTCAATGTTGTATCAGTGCTACGACTGTGCATTGTTACATACGTGTATGGATATCCCACTTGATTGGTTTCCCAGAATAGTCTTTGATCAGACACTAATATCAGTTTACAGCAGCTAATAGAATACACCATGACCAAGCCCATGATGTTACAGTTTGTATGCATGGATGAAAGCTTCGTCAATGGCTGCTAAGACAAACTGTGTTTGCTTGCGCAATTCTATGCTTTTATCAGGTTTTGCTATTCATATAATAGAGCCTAATATATAATTACCCTCACCACATAAAGTTCTAGAGGGTATATTGTTGTCTCCTGCATCGTGCATCCGTCCATCTGTTAATTACCTTAAACACTCACTTCACAATCATTTTTAGTACATAAGTGTAACATACTAGAGATGTCCATCCATCTTGTCGGTCCGTCCATCATGTTGACGTTACCATGATATCTCAAAAAATGTTCACTGTAGCTGTACCAAATTTTTGTTATGGAAGGACCTTATGATGGACCAGGTTCCTATTAAAAACCAGCTTCCTGTGATTATTTCTAAACTATTTATGAAACTGTTAATATATTTATTTGAAGGCGGCCTGAGTGGTGTCAACCCTGATGGTGTTACCCCGTTATCTCAAAAAATATTGACCACAGTGTTACCAAATTTTTGTCCAAGATGCATCCTATGATGGACCAGGTTCTAATTAAAAATCAGCTTCCTCTTTGTATGTATAAATTTTTTATGAAACTTTAACATATTTATCTTCAAGGCCGTCTGAGTGCTGCACAAGGGGACGATGTCACCATAATATCTGAACAAGGCTCCAACCCAGCTTCACCACATTTTTTTCAGAGATGCACATTATAGTGGACCACATTCCTGTTGAAAACCAGCTTCCTCTTATTATTTTTAAACTTGTTTTGAAACTTTTGAAGTATTTATTTTATGGCCATCTCAGTGACACACAGTACCGTGGTCTGTCACCAGAACTTGCCCCAAGAACACATCCTAAAGAGCTCTTTCATTTCATAGATAACAATAGGGAAATTGTATGTAAAGGGTTCTACTGCGCAGTCTCAAAAAAAATTACAGAATTGAGGAAAGAAAGATTGTAGGCGCTGAGGGTAATCCATTCTCTGAACGCTATTTTTATTCTGTGGAGCTACATGAATGTAACCACTGTTGGATCATACATGAAGTTCTGCAATAAATGGGTCATATATAAAGTGGAAACTTTGTGACTGGGATGGGGTTGTAATGCGACAGATCACTCACAAACACATTTTACACAACCGATTCACTGATAACATTTAATGTGCAGAGCCACTTTGTAGTCATGTGCAAAAGCAACAGTAATGTGATTGTCATATCGTCCCGTTGGTCAAAGTTTCAAATCCCCCCCCCCCCCCACTCGAAATCAGGTCTATTTAGCTCAGTGTACTTGCTACACCCCCGTAAGAAGTGGACAAGTCCGTACATCTCAAATATGGCAGCCTTCCATGCACAGACCACAGATGATACCAAATCTAGCCGGGGTGCATGCTTCAAGCAAATTTACTTCGAGGTTTATATTTTAATGTTGTTTGTCAGTACATTTGCCGTGCATATTTTGAAGACTGTACACACATACCAGATGGCAGACCAGGAAAAAGCAAAGATGTGCCACAACTCCCATCCATTTCACGTCCATTCACATTTGGTCTGTTCCTTGGCCTGGGTTACTTAAAGATTTTCTAGAGTTCGTCAAGGCAGTCACAGCAACAGCACATTTTCAAACTGCTACGAGCAAAATTTTTAAGTTTTTATAAATTAGAAGGCATGTATTATTATTCATGCTGAACCAAATGTCTATTTTTGTAGTTCGCATTGTATTTAGGCCTATCTGTAGACAAGTAATCCAGTCATGTAGTGGGGATTCCTCGATTATTGTGATTATTATGCCCCCCCCCCCCCAGAAGGGGGCATATAGCATTATTACTTTGTCCATGTGTCCCTCTGTCCTGACAGTTTTCACGCGATAACTCGAAAAGGTTTTGGCATAGGACTTTCATAGTGTACATGCTTATAGTCCTGCGTAAGGTCTGAGACAAGTTTGAAAATAGGTGACCTTGGCCCGATTCCAGAGCTCACAGAGCCATTTTAGTGAATTTGGTTTTCACGTGATAAGTTCAAATGTTTTTGACATAGGCCTTCCATATAGCATATGCATATAGTCCTGCATAAGGTCCCAGATGAGTTTGAAGATGGGTGACCTTGACTCAAATCCCAAGGTCACAGAGCCATTTAGGGAATTTGGTTTTCACGCGATAACTTCATAAAGTTTTTGACATAGGCCTTTCAAGTGGCAGGTGATTATAGGACTTCCTATATAAGGTCTCAGACGAGTGTGAAGATGGGTGACCATGACCCAAATCCCAAGGTCACAGAGCCATTTTAATGAATTTGTTTTTTTATGCGATAAGTTGAAACGTTTTTGACATAGGCCTTCCATATTGCACATAATTTTATCACATTGACCCAAATCCTAAGGTCACAGAGCCGTGTTAGTGTTAACACACTTAAGTGGCAGCTGCCACTATACTGGCTATGAATGTTCATGTAGCACACGAATGACTCCAGTCAGTACTGACTGCTATACATGGATCATGGGGGGGGGGGGATAGATATAGCAATCTCTGATCGTGTTTTGATTATTTTTGCCACTAAACAGAAAAGCAAGTTGGTTGTGGATTAGGAAAGACTATCAAGAGGCTTGTTTGACTTTATAATGTTTACAATGCCATGATTCTGAATGACGATTGATGTATCGGTTGAAACCATGGAGGAAGAAACTATTTTTCTTCCTGGATGTTGAAGCCACTTTCATTCACTTTATGAGTCCCAGGTTGTTTGCCAGGCGCCATTTGACTATAGTCCATTCCCCCCCCCCCCAATCGCTATTGGAATAGGGAAAATCTAGCCCATGGATTTCATTATTTGGTCACTACAATAAACCAATTAAGCAGTGGTCTTGATCTTGTCAAGCAGTTCACACAACAGTTACCAGCAGCACAGGTCAAAGGTCAATGCTGGTTGCTTGCCGTTGCTATGACACTGGTTTGTGGAAACAGCCACCTGCTGTCCAAACTTTGGCGGATTACTTAGGATACCTTTTTCAAAAGGCATGCACAGGGCGGAGCCAGCTAAAACATGGTCATGTTTGTTCCCTTTTTATCCCATAAATTTTGCTTCTTTTGGGATTCATGATTCGTACACAAGAAAGGTAAGATGCCAAATTTTGTGAAAATGTAAAAAAAAGCCATTTTTGTGGTGGGTCATGATTCTAAACCAGCCAAAACTTTCTGGGGGTGAGATGTTGTCTGCTTCAGTGTTTTCAACTAATTTCAACAGTAATGAAAAACAGTTTCACAGAGAATTGTAGATGAGACCTAAGAAGATCACATAACCTAGGTCAATAGCTTTCCTTGGCGTGGTTTGGGCACTTATTGCCCATCCCATGCCAAGGAAAGCTGTTAACTCAGTCTTAATTCAAGAGGGAAAGGGTTAAAGCACTCTTCAAGCCAGGTAAAAATTTAAATCAGAATACCTGATGTTTATACACTGGTACCTGCTGTATGCAAAGACTGCCGTGAGCAGCCACCTTGCTTTTTGTGGTCACTAGGCTCAGACATAGGAGTCAATTTCTTTGTAAAGTTTACCGGTGGTGACAGGTCACCTGCTGTATGTGGCCACTTTTTCTTGTCAGAAGGAATGGCCACATACAGCAGGTACCACTGTACTGTAAATTGCTTTAATTTCGCTGTATACTTATTTTCGCTTACTTCACTGATGGCACAAAACCGTATAAATGAAAACACAGTGAAATAGTATTTTAACATTGCTTGAAAGGAAATTATGTCCAAAACAGTGAAATTAAAACTACAGTGAAATGTCAAAAATACAAAAACTGTGAATATTTATACATGCGAAAATAAAGCAATTTACAGTACCAAATATAAGAATTATGAATATAAAATGTATGCACTTGTATTCTGCTGTACATGTATGTGCAAGTGCTGTATTGTACTTGCATTAATTCCCTCACTATAAAATAAAGCTTATATATGTATATATGTGTATAATATATATATATATATATATTTTATATATATGTATATATATATATCTTGTATGTATGTGTATTGTAAAGCACATGAAACAAATATAGAATTTTATTCATGGTTTTTGGCTTTGGCTAAGATAATCAGTGTTTGACTATTAGAACTTACTGTTGCGGTAGCCAAATTGGCTATTGTGGTAAAAATCCTAGCTGCAAGCCAGATACAGAAAATGGAAAGGTCCTGAATTTGCACATCAGATTACTGAGTAAAGCTTAGGTTCATCTGAGAATTTAGATGAAAGACTCAGCATGGGTGTTAACTTTTCCTGAAAGAGAATCGGCTGAGTGGACAACTTTTCATATCACGGGATGGATTGATGAGTACCACCTTACTGTTTGGTGCAGTACATTGGACACTGTGTGGCAAGCTTTGGTCTCGTTCCTGCCGCTTGTTTAGAATTCATTTCCATCGTGACAGTGTTTGATCACAGTAGGGTTTTTTTCCCCATCAGTATTTGAGGTGTTACCCTGTCCAAAATACATTCATTTAGCTTATAATATCAGTTGTGTATTGCATGCTATGGCATTGAGCTGTATTTACCGATAGTGATACAAGTTGACAGAGCTCTAACCATTTATAACCTTACCAGAGAGAGAAAATATCTTATTAACACATCAATCATCAGAACTCACCATGCATACAGGCACTAAATCTTCATTAATTTGCATAAATATGCACAAAGTTTGGCAATCAAAGCCAGGGGGAAATTTGGAATGCATGATGGGGTGGTCACCCTGAGACCTAGGATTAATGGTACGTCTATAATACTGAGCAGCAAGCCTTCACTGATGACTCTGCACAATAAATTGCTACCAAAGCATGACTGTGCATGGGCCAGTTTTTTTAATGCAAAGATATATGACGTGGTAGAAATGTTATATGAATTAACAATCTGGTTTGATGAGATCGCGTGGCAGATACACAATCAAGACGATGTACATGTGCAGATTTAGCGAGCTTTAGGAGAGGCAAATATGCAAAAACCAAAAACCAATAAATCCTCTGGGATACCAATGACAGACAAATAAATTACAGAGACAAATTACATAAGTGTGACAGCCCTGTCTCAGATTCATAGTAAAAAAAAACAGGGATGCGTGCATGTATACATATAGATTTCATTTTGCTGCAGATTCTCCTGTAAATAAGTGCTGTCAGAAAACTGACATGCATTAGATTAATATATTTAGGTCCAGGTACTAGTAATAGGTTATGGTGGGTCACTGCTGTTGGGCTGAGTTACAGACAAAAAACAACAACATTTTTATTGTTGTTGCTTTATGGCAGATCAGAGGGAGAAAATAAAGTACATTTGGCATCAGATATTAAATCCCTGTCTCAAAATTTTATGGTGAAAATGTTTTGTTTTTTTTTTTAAGAAAAAAAAAAGAAAAAAAAACCCACTAAGTAAATTAATGCTTCTGATCAGGAAAAAAATGCTGAATTTGTGTTGTGATGAGATGCTTTTAAGTTTGCAATACACCATCATGGCTATTCAGTAGAGAAAAGGCGGGAGGTATAGTTGGTAGGCTGGTTGTGTGTTAAAGCTTTCACTTCTCTGAATGGTGAGGGTAAAAGTCTAACAATAGAGAACTGTTGTTCTGTCACTTGTTTGGCAGATCTGTTTGTTCCACTCCACATATCACCAGTCACAATGCACACATGCTGGCGTCAGCATGATTAAAGATGACTTCAGCATGTTTAATGATGGCTTCAGCATGATTAAAGATGACTTCAGCATGTTTAATGATGGCTTCAGCATGATTAAAGACTGTACAAGTCTTATCTTATCCTGGATACTTCAAAGGCCACCTACAGTGTAGA
>OZ026622.1:27313771-27548771 GCA_964020975.1 Hermodice carunculata | reverse complement strand
AATCCTCAGTCTGTTATGCAGGCAAGCAATTGAGTTGATGAGGAAAAGTGCAGCACTTACTTTTTTACACTTGAAACTAACTTTGATATGATCTCCCAACATTTAATCCCTCTGTAACAGCAAAAAGACCCAAGATGTGGGCCAGGTATTGCATACGCTACATTTTGCATTGCATGCCTATAGACCACAATCTGTTATATTTGATTCAGCAAAGTTCAGCATGCTCAACAAACGAACTTGAACTGTCATGAAGTGCCAATAAGTGTGGTGTGGTGAATGGTTTAACGTTTTCAGGGTGGGTAATTAGGTTGGACATTTTGTCAGACTTTGCATTAGGACTGTACATGTGGCAGTGAATACTGATAAACCAATGGCCTTGTCCCTTTTCCTTAGATGGCTTCATCTATGCTGTGGGTGGATTTAACACACGAAGAATCAAGACAGTGGAAAGATATGACCCAGACACGGATACGTGGACCTCTGTCGCCAGCATGAACAAAGAACGCAGTCACCTGCGATCGGCAGCCGTAGCTGGGAAGATCTTTGCCATGGGAGGTTTGTGTTTACTTTGTATCTGTGTTGTATCATGGGCAGCCACATGTATGTTAACCCCTTACCATGCTGACTTGGCGACTGACTCGACAGCTTTCATTGGCTCACTTTGGCTATGATGTGCCAAAACCTGCGGAGGCAGTCTGTTGACCTGGACAATTCTCGTTTGCTCTGGAAATCAATACAGGCATGCTGGTGTTTGAATAAAAGGTATCTTATGAGGCCGTTGAATCTTGAGTCATTATTATAGTATTCAATTTCATTTTAGCTTAACTCTTTTGTGATAAACATTTAAAGAGTTCAAGAGATGGATATTGGCACATTAAATCTTCAGTGCCAAATTTTGGGCTGAGTCAACAGCTTTTCTCGGCACGCATTGGGTGCAATGTGCACGATGCGCACCAAGAAAAGCTGTTGACCTGGAACACTCTCTCTGGAACTGTAGGCATACTGGTACTTGAATGAAAGTTGTTTTTTTTTTTATGAGGAATGCATATCTAGTATCCTAATGATAATTTAGACTAGTTTGACTTAACTTCTTCAGTGCCAAATTTTGGACTGTCTCAATAGCTTTTTTGGTGCGCATTGGGCGCATCAGCCCGATGAGCACTGAGAAAAGCTGTTGGCCTGGGATATTTTCTCAGGAGCTATATGCATGTTGGTACTTGAATGAAAGGTCTTTCCATGAGGAATACGAATCTTGGATCCTGGTGATAGTTCAGACTAGTTTGACTAAAGTAGATTGAATTAAGATGTGATTGGTACTAAAAGAGTTAAGTAGATCAAAATTAGTCTTGATTGGCACTGAAAGAGTTAAAACCCCTGGACGCATCTTCCCATTTATCTGAGCCTTACCATGCCTGCATCCAAAATCCAACACCCCGCCCCAATACAGTGGTACCTGCCGTGTGTAGCCACCCTCTCTGCCACTAAAAGATGGCCACATCTGGCAGGTGATCTATGGGGACAGGTGAGCCAACAAAGAAATTGCACTCTTGAGGCCAGAAAGAGTAAGTGACCAGTCATGGCATTGGCTGCATACATCACATACCATTGTACCTGTTGTCTGTTACTGTCTGGGGAAGGAGAGAGCCTGTCAAATTAATATCTACATTGTGTACGCCATCATCCATTTTTAAAAAAAAAGCTGAATTATGCTGTTTGGATTTTTTAAAAAGACGTTAAGAATATATCAATAAGGTCGTTCTGATGTTAGCTAAATAGATCACCTGATACTAATGTAAGGTAATGTGAAACCGAAAATGAAACAAAAAGTTAGTCGTCTTTTAAATTGCCTGCAATTTAAGAAGAAAGAAGTATTGTCAATCATACGGGAAAAAGTGGAAGTTCTAATCCTAGTAGAAATTGAAGAAATAATTGGAGGCTGTTCATACTTAAATGTAGCATGGTGTTCCACAGACTGTATTGATCCATGAATCCTAATAGCTAACATTGGAGAGATAGAATAAGATGATTTCAGCATGCTTAAAGACTGTGCAAGTTTTACCATGGGTACTTCAAAGCCAGCTTAAAGGTGTACACGTAGGTGACTTCTTTGTTCTCTTACCTGGTGCTCATCCATATCTGATCATTTTCCTAGTTGGCTTCCTCTTGGTTGCCTTGGAACATCTGGCACACATAGATAATGCATCGGTTTGTTGGAATCTGCCCAATATATACCCGGATTAGTTATAAATGTTTATCAGTGACGCAAGGGTCCCACAGCACAATTCCTGTTGGAATCTGCCCAATATGTGCCCGGATTAGTTATAAGTGTTTATCAGTGACGCAAGGGTCCCACGGCACAATTCCTGTTGGAATCTGCCCAATATATGCCCGGATTAGCTGTAATTGTTTATCAGTGACGCAAGGGGCCCACAGCACAATTCCTGTGCTATGTTTTAAAGGGATGTCACCAGCCTGAACTGGGTGTAAAACTGGAGATGGATGTTTTTTCGCACAAACTGACTCATTTTGGGAAAAAATAGAATCAACTCAATCATTGATGTCTTGAGGCTAAAAATGTCAGCAAATCGTTATGTATTGATTTTTGCTGAGCATACATTCTGCAAAAATGAGGAAATTACTTGACGCGTTTTTTTTCTAAAAACACCAGAGCATTGGCAATTTGTAACTTTGTGGCAGGAAAACAAACATGTAATATGATTATGTGGGATATTGATGATAGATTTGCAAGATTCTTACTGTCATGGGGCTGCATTGATTTATTTATGTGACATCACAGTGATACATTTATATGGATTTGAAGTGAGGTAATTTCATACCATTTATAGTATGTAAAACTGAAATTTAATCATTAGATAACTAGGTCAGTGTAATGTGTTCACAATTCAGGAGACACATCTGTATTGCTTGGCTGAGATTTTTTGTTGAAGGGCCTTCTAGTGGTCAGTAACACATGCATAAACATGTTCAGAGGACTACAGTGAATGTACACCATGATCAGAATTTCAAAGTTTTCATGATTTTGCCAAGGAATTTTTAACCCACTTTTGATATAGAAGTAAAGGAAACAAGGTCACCAAAATGTAATCAAATGAAGAAATGAGGTAAATTTTAATTTTCCTGTGACTGATAAGTCTGCAGATATCTAGTTCACTGACAAATCTCATGGTGGATGGAGAGAACCACACATGGAATCACTGATCGATGGAAAGCCCAGAAACATAATGAGGTCTTCCTTGGGATGGACCCATAAAAAGTGTAGTTTTTTTGTGCTAGCACAAGTGCCTTTGGCTGTGCCCAGGTAACAAATTCAACTGATGTCAAAGAAGGTAATGTGTAAAAGGGGAAAGAACGTCCATTTTAAACATAACTGTCACGTTTCAACAAATGTCTCAAGTTACCTAAGGCCTAACAAACATATACAGTGTATATGTATGTGTGTGGTTCCAATAACCCGACCGACCCAACTGAAAAGGCCCGAGTCCCAACCCTAAGCAATTTTTATGAAACAAAATAAATAAAAAAGTTTGACTGTTGACTGTTAACTGTTTTGTGCTGTTATTTTGCAGTAAAGTCAACTCAAACACAGTAGTTTATTTCAACTTGTCTGCAGTGAAGGGTTAACTTGGGCCGGGGGAAGAGCGTAGCTGCATAGCCATGGTGTTAGGTGAAACATCATGGCCATAGAGCCGGTATGAAAGATTTTATCTGGAAAGTGGCCGTCGTGCCATTATTTTGCAGTAAAATCAACTCAAACTCAGCATTTTATTTCAACTTGTCTGGAGGGTTAACTTGGGCCGGGGAAACAGCATAGCAACACAAAGCTCAATAAAGCATAGCCACAGTTGCTTGGTGAAGCAGCATAGGCCATAGCCCCATTCGTGTCAGCATTCAGGGGCCCATAGCCCACCTGGTTCAGTGATCGTTATCGAAATATTTCACTAGGTTCCAGGTGTCTATTTTCTGAGTTGGCAGGGCAAAGTTGGTCATTAAAGTACTTTTAAAACATGACTATCTTAACTTTAATCTGCCCGGTCAGTTGTGTCCGAAGCAGTTATCAGATCTCCTATGTTGCAAATCTAAATGTGACACGATAGACCTTGAACCAACCGGCACGTGGTGAAGGCCATTTTGAACACTGCGCAATGCCGCACAAAAATACATGTGATTTGGGTATCAAAGTGAATTGCGGCCACAGCATATATCATATCATTATTGATGCTCTGAAACATTTGCAAAATATATACTTTTGGTTTGCGTATGTTATAACCCCCTCTGCAGATCGTCCCATTCCTTTCCTCACTTACAAACTGTTGGGTGGGGAATCCACAATTTTCAAAATGACAGCCAAATGCCGGTGAGCCAATTGGATATTTTGGTGAGGCAGTATCCAAAATATGTGTGGGATTGGGGTTAAGGGAAGGTTAATTTGTAAATGTAATGTACAATATATAATGGGACTTTTCCAGAGTGAGCATTACCTGAAAATGTAAATACACCGCAATACAGATATCAGTTGTAACCAGCGGTGGGCCCCAGAGTAGGGATTTTGTATCAGATACTGAAGTCGCCCCGAGGCTACGAATTAAGTAGCAGCACTAGCAGGACCCGCCACGACCCCCTGGTGTGTGAAAGATGGAGCTTGGGTAAGAAGGTTGCCTGATAGTGGATACAGGTCCGCAAGTACTGACGGGGTTTTACATTAGTGGTAAATTAAACCATAGACACATGTTTTGCCAGCCAACATTACATGATGGGTTTTCAACAAGCACACCGTGAACTATCTTACATACGCTGAAAACCCATTGTAAGGATACTCAGATGTGTGACATTCACTTTTAATAGTGTCACAACTTTGGATGTTCGAGGGACTTCGGCCAAATTCCTTTGTTATTTGATTCTTTCTTATATGACATATTCTGGCATCTCTCACTTTGTACAGATGGTATTATTATAATAAAGTTTCACTATAACACAGTTGGGGTGCAGATGAGCAATGATTTGCAGAGTTTTGCTGCAGCTGCTCGATGCTGTGCATTATCATTTAAACATTTCCTGGTACACAGAGACAAAAAGAGAAGCGTTGGCACCGCTGCTGAAAGAAATACCCAGAGCACTGACAATGGATTAGTTAGTGACATTGTGTATACAAAAGAGGCGTTTAATTTGTAACTTTAATTGATATTGATTTATGATATTCGAAATGGAGAAATTTTGAAAACAGTGCAGTTATTATGCATACATGTGGACAAGGTCACATGATAGTATGAATACGGTTAATCAACTCAGCCGCACAGTATCCCTCCATTTCTAAGTTAATCACCTCTCTTGTGCTGAAGGCAAAGAGATGCCACATACACGCAAGATTGAATTGCCTTGCGTTAAAACTCTCCTGTACAATTATACCATACGTTACATCATGTAGAATTTGGAGAGGATTTGTTGTCCACTTTTTTTTTATGAAGCACACAGCTGATGAGATGATTTAGGTAACAAAGTTTTGCATCAAATTTGACTTTGGTATTAAAGTGGACTTAATTGGCTGAAGCGCATAAAAAAACAAGCACTGGCTCTGTGCAAATTGAATGAATAGTTCTGCACAGCGTCACTGAGCCTCTCCGTGGATGTAAATAACAACCTGGTCAGTTTCAGGAAGATGCACATTATGCTTTTTCAGCTGTCGCTGATGATATCAAGTGTGGCTTGTCTATTGAAACAGGTTTTTAGCTGGTAACTTCCTGATCTTCATTTGATTTTAGATGATGGACGACTGACTTGCTGTAGGTTGTAGATCTCCTCATGTAGCATGCTTAATGTTGTGTCTTTTTTATTGAAATATACATGGATCTTACATGTTTCATTGCATAGAAAGTTTCAGTCCGAAATAGATTTTATTATTATCATTTTTTTTTCTGATAGGGAAGAAACAGTCAGTCACTTGTGATTTTATGCGTAGTTATCGGGGCTTGATAAAAAAAATCCCATATTGTGAAACATGCTTGATCATAGGCTTCCTGCTGAAGACCTCTTGATAAATTCATGTTGCTGTGGAAACCCTGAATGAAGCCTCCAAATTTTTGCATTGAACATGATAATGGTGATTAAGTAAGGTAATATATATTAGACATAGATAGTGAGTGGATTGATTACAGAGTGCAGAGAGATTAGACTGGACACTCTCTCTCTCTCTCTCTCTCTCTCTCTCTCTCTCTCTCTCTCTCTCTCTCTCTCTCTCTCTCTCTCTCTCTCTCTCTCTCTCTCTCTCTCTCTCTCTCTCTCTCTCTCTCTCTCTCTCTCTCTCTCTCTCTCTCTCTCTCTCTCTCTCTCTCTCTCTCTCTCTCTCTCTCTCTCTCTCTCACACACACACACACACACATGTATATCTGTACTGTTGCTCCTGTTTGTATAATTGCCCTACTGACATAGATCCAAGGAGAGAAAAACAAAAGTGCTATTGAATAATAATGGCAAGATTTTAGTGAAAACAAATGTTGAAACATTAAGGATATAGCTTTTAGTTCTCCAATGTGTGGGGTTCAACTTTGGGGAAACAACAGACTCACAAGCCCCTGTCTGTGACTGAAGTGAGGGTGAGGTGTTGGGCTGGGGATGTAAAAAAGTTAGAACATATATATCATGTACAAACTGCAGTCTTTTCTGAGATACCATTATTAAATGCTAAGCCAGGGAATGTACCATTTCCAGCTCTGCTGACCATAGGTCTCGGAGCTTATGCGATCTTTTGTGTGTCTGTGAGTCACTGGGTCAGTTCATCAGTCCATCCACCCATAAACTTTGGCTTGTGAACCTATGTGTATTATATATATATAAAAAATAAATAAATAAATATATATATATATATATATATATTGGAGGTTCAATAGTGCATAATACATGTGACCTTGACCTATGGTCTCAAGGTCACAGAGGGAAAGCATATTAGAAAATCATTTTATTGTGATGCCCAAGACATTATAAATTGAATTGGAACTGTAAAACTTCCACCAAATATTCACTAGGCCAGTTAACGGTCAAATTTTGTGATATGTTGTGTGACCTTAACCTATTTTTCAAGGTCAACAAGCACTTAACAGAAGGACACTAATTCAGTATATTGATAAAGAACAATGGGAATGATACCAAATGTATGACAGATATGTTCATGTGAAAGTTTGATGTTGCGTCACATGGAAGACTTTGACTAATTGCTCAGGGTCATGGAAGGAATGCTTTTCAGGGAATGAATTCTTAGTGATAGGGATCAGATTATACATCAGCAGAGCAACAGGCCCATGAGCCTCTTGTTTCAGAGATTTCCTACAGTATTAAATATCGAAATTAAATCATGAAAGGGATTTTTCCTCCATTTGAGTAGATTCAGCAATGTCGTTGGTGTCATGTTAAACTTGTATCGTAAAAGGGATCATACATACATTTACATGTATGTGGAATTAACAATGTCTGGTTTTGGCTTCTGTGGACATAAGGCCTGCAACACAAAACTTGGGCAATGGCCTAACTTTATGTCTCCATCCTTTTGCTCTCAAAAAG
This sequence comes from Hermodice carunculata, assembly GCA_964020975.1. Taxonomy (NCBI): domain Eukaryota; kingdom Metazoa; phylum Annelida; class Polychaeta; order Eunicida; family Amphinomidae; genus Hermodice; species Hermodice carunculata. Next base: position 27,541,202 of record OZ026622.1, on the reverse strand, counting down.
CTATTTTAAAAGGCATCATGCTTGCCCAAGTTTTGTACCTTAATACTTTCCACCAGAAGCTTTAATACTGAAGGCAATCGCAAGGCCCATATCTGCTTTATCTCTGTAATACTATCGTCTTGAAACTTATGTATGTACATGATACAATAGTCTTGCTTTGGTCATAATATATTTGCTTAGCATGCTTATTTCTGTTTTATAGATTATGTAAACAATTAATATTGACTTTTTTTTTGGACAAGACACTGTGCCATATATGCATGAAAAACGAGTCTATCAATAGATATCAAATAAAGGATCTTAAGTATGTCTTGTGTTTTTTCCATTCCAGGCAAATCTTACTCATTCAACTGTGGGGGCGCCAGGAAAGTGTTGAACACCTGCGAGGTGTATGACCCAACAAGTAACACATGGACTTTCATCGATCCTATGATCCAGGCAAGATGCATGTTTGGGGGTGTAGTTCTTTAGGATATGTCTTTAACGTTTTCAGTGCCATGTTTTGGACGGCGTCAACAGCTTTCCTTGGAACCTTTTGGGTACATCGTGCCCATAGCGCGTCAAGGAAAGTCGTTGACCTGGACCATTATATTCTATGGGACTATAGGCATGCTGGTACTTGAATGAAAGGTCTTTTTACAAAGAATATTAATGTAGTATCTGTTTGATAATTCAGAGAAGTTTTATCTTAAGTACTTCGACTTAAGTTGCAGCTGGCAGTGAAACAGTTAAGATAGCATTATCATGATCTAGACTGAATGGGGCGAAACAAGAGCTGGCCATTCTTGTGTGTTATTCCTTGTACATGCATATACAGTGGAACCTCCAAATTAAGACCATATGTTGCATTATAAAATGAAGAATCCGGCTATATGTTGTGTATTTGTGTCTAGTTTAAGATCATGGTGTTATTTACTCTGAAGCTTTTCACCAAAATGTATGGTTCAGGTAAAGGTATTGGTTGCCGGAGTAAAATGGTTAAACTTGTCTTGAAAGATCCCGTAAGGAACCATAAATTGACAGGGCCTCTCAAGACAAGTCTTATTTTTTGTATGTGTGTGAGAAAATATAGACCTCTTTGTTTTACATGGGAGATCAAAGAAGTCAAGTATTGACTTATCGAGTCACTCTCCGCATACATCCTACCCTTTTCTGTGGTGGAGGAGACTGAAAGACTTGGAGAGAACCACTGGGCACCGCCATAGTGGCGTGCATTCTCTGTGCTTGCTCTCTGGGCTATAGGAATCAAACATCGGTTGCGGAGGGTAAAGGCGAGCGCATTGCCACTCCGCCAACTATATATGCCTGAGCAACAACACCAAAGGAAACTGAGCACAGTACCGTGTGATGGGGGTCCTTCAAAAAAAGGTGGTCTCTTATTGAAATGACCATACAAGAGGGACCACTGCACAAGATACCACATATGGTTGTGGAAAAGTCTGGTCATGCGTACTTTGCCCGATGCTGTCGTTTCTGAAGCGTTATGATGAGGTTCCACTGTCAATGCATAATACTTTGTATATGTGCGATGTGTTTTTTGACTGAGTGGTATGTAAATATAATGTGGCCATTGGCTGGATGTAAATTATTATATATTTAACCATATGGTGTATATATTTATGTTCGTTCTATCTATTCTGAGATGAAAGTTTGTATAATGTACATGTATTTTTATGAATCAAATAACTTGCTGAATAATTAACATTTACTGAAATTGTGTAAATATGTTTTGCTAGCTGGTAAAAATCAACAGGAGGATAATGATCATTTTATTGTGCACTGTCAACATGTTAAGCATGCATCTACGTTGTTTTTCTCGTGCAATGTGCATTGGGTACAAAAGGTTAATAATATGTTATTGTTTCATGAGTAAGGGTAAATATATTTATCAATCATTTCAAAAATATATACTGGTATGGAAAATATTTGAATTTTTCTTTGAAAAATTATAATGTTCCATGCCAGCAGAAAGGATCCAAACTCTTATCTAAATTTATTAAGGTTGTTTCAATACTACGTTCTTATCCCGTGTAACTTTTTTTAACTGGTCAAGTACATTTCAATCAAATTCATGCAATGAGTTTTAATTTTTCAGTTTTAGAAATTACAGGTGTTTGGAACGTTATGTTGCCGTGGTGACTGTCAACTGCCATTTTACTTTAGACAACATAATAGCTTGTCCAAGAAAGAGAAAAAAAAACATGAGTCAGTCCAAATTTTATATATTAGCCATATATTGTTTGTAAGCTTGTATGAACACTGTTTTATAATTACATCTTGAGGGATGGAACCCTCTACAACTCCTTACAGGCAGATATCAATGCAGATAGTGACAGGTACATTGTAAGTGTGATCAAGGTGCTGGTTTGCTTTTAGTTAAACTTTCCATATTCTGTTTCAATGTTTTTCAATTTAATCTCTCAACTATCCTCAAGTTTAAAAAGAGAGAGAGAGAGAGAGACTTTCTGGATGTTGAAAACACAAGCATGTTATATTGTGAAAGGTGTTTTAGATGAGAAAGACTCGTGTTATAATAGGCAGGCAGGGAGTACCCAATGAAGAGCTGGACTTGAGTTGTACTCTTGCAGCAGAATGTTTTCTTAATGTTAAACCCTTTCATTGCCGGTAGCTGAGATGAACTAATAGGAAGTATTCATGTTAACTGGGATACTGTGCTGCCACCTAGGCTGCAGCAAGGCACTTGACAAGAAGGAGGGCAGATTCATGTATGGAGTGGTAATAAAATGAGCTTCTCAAAAGAGAAGTCAGTTGCTCAGTTTCAAAGCATACAAGACCTTAACATGTATAAACTATAATTCCGTTTGTTAGAAAAAGTGTCATTTCTAGATGGTTAAGCAACATAACTGGTGTAAATGCCCTCATCATGGTGTCAACATAGTTCAGTTGCCGAACAACTGAGGGGACAGGAGTAGGTCTGCACTTAATATAGTTAAATATGAATACCTCCTATTAGATTTTAGTTTACTGTGACTTACGTACCCTTGCTGATTGCCAACACCAGACAGGCAGTCACTTGTGGCTACCATTTGTGTGAATTATTTACTGACCAATTTGAGTGTATGCACCATGCAACACCTAACTGTCAGTCATGTTTGCTACCAAGATAGACAAAAACTGCCAGGAGAGATTTGGCTCAAATTTGGCACAAAAGCATGAACTGTCCTAAAGCTAAGTTGAATCGATTAGATTGCAGGATCACTGTGACTTACTTTTACATTACTGTGAGGTATTTACTAACTTGCATTAATTATAAAACACCTACGCTGCAGTTTGTCAGTACCAATGGAGAGAAATGCTTGGGCCAGATTTTCTTCGGAGTTGGCACAAAAAAACTTGTGCTGTCATGTGATGTGGTTGATGTGAACTCTGATCAGACTCTTGGGGTCACTGTGACTTACATTGTATTTATCAATTGCCATGAATTGTTGAATGAGTGACACACGTTCAATTTTGCTGAAAGTGTCTGAACAGATTCTTTCAAGTTAAGCACAAAAATACCTCATAAGGTGTAAGATTTATTGACGTAAGATTACTGAGACTTAAGACGACTTGGGGAGAACTTATCAGTAAATGTGCACATTGACACTCCCCCCCCCCCCCCCCCGCACTTTGTTTCATTTGATTCTGGATGGCCTCTTCTCCTGCAACATATTGTGGTAAAATCTTTACATCCTACTGCAGGTTAGAAGTAATTGTAAGGGGTTAATATGGTTTTCAAGTTATTGCAACCATTGATGCACAACTTCGAAATGTGTGCATACAAGTATGTTGTATGTTGTATTGAAGCAAAATTGCATTCCAATGACAATAACTGTAGATAATAAAGATGCCTGCGATTACACTAATATTATGAAAACTTACGTATAAGTGCGGCCAGTATGCCCAGTAGGTGGAATGGTCATGGGCAGGCAGACTATAAAATTATGGACAGCAATAGTGTTTATTTGACAACAACAACAACAACAACGGGAGACAAGGCAATGCCTGTGGTGACAAGCCAGGGCAGTTTTGTTTCAAAAGAAACTCACAGGAGGCATGCAGAAGGTGTGCACTGCCTGGGTAATGTTACTTTCTGAACTCTATGTGCACATCATACAGTGGACAGAACAGCCTGTGTCTGAACGACCTGTCCCATAGTCCTGAGGGGGACATGTTGAATGATGTTTTGAAATCCCTGGTATGTCACATGCGTAATTAGCCAGTGGGTGGTAAGTTGCGTGGATAGTGTCAACGGCAGCTGGCCTCCCATGCCACAAGGGCAATGGGTGAGAGTACTCCCTTGCTGGGCACCCAAGAATGTTAAGCGCAGAAGCTATCTCAATGATAGCCCAATGGGAGAAAAATTAAATGAAGGAATTTAGAGCAGTCCCGTTTTCAGCTTGTGGAGAGGCTGACAAAAAAGTTAGGGCAGTGTGGATGAACAGGACCTTACAAATTTTAGCATAACACTTGACAAGCCTGCTTGCCTGCCCGTAACATTGAGGCCAAACAGTTCTGTGGTGCATAGTTGGTGGATCCAGTGTTTCTCTCTGTGTTAATATGGCTGTAGTGGTATGTGATATGTCAAGTCGGACGCGAAAGTGTATATCAATTAGCTGGCCCCAAAATGTCCAGGTAGACAAAAATGTCTGCCAAGGGATTGAGTCACATCTTTGTTCTTGGTGTTAATGTAAAAGAAATGTTAAGTCACTCATGTCGTCAGTGTGTGTTTGGTTTGCCCCACATATTCTAAGCTTTAGCTTCGACAGAGGAGTAGGTAAATGAGTTTTTTGCGTGTTCACAGGAATCCCCTCCTGCTGTCCTGTAAGGGCAGCTAGTGACTCGACTAATGTATTCACAAAAATTGCACCTGCTGAGCTTCATTGTATGAAATGACTGTTCTTCAAGAGAGTGTATTACTTAACCAGCAATTTTGTTTCTGTTTTAGAGTGAGTTTGGAACAACTTGGTAGTCTTTCAGGCATGGCTCAAAATCAAAGTTTCACTTGATAGGAAATCTTGCAATCATCTTTTTCCCGCTAAAATGCCCCCCCCCCCTTAACAAAAATAATCAAATGATGTCATCTGCTAGCAGTGTTCCTGTTTCAATAGAGGAGTTTAGGACCCCAGATGGCAGTACCTGACAGTGCTCATTTGCATAAAATGACCTTCATGACAGGCCAAAACTTCAAAGGATTTGTTGTTATGGAAATACGTAAACTATGCAAATGATCACCTTCAAGTGCTGCCCTCTGGGGTCCTGACTGAATCTTCTGTCTTCATTGTAACTTGAATAAAATTTACGAGTGGTATCAAGATAGCATACCCCAGGTCAACAACTTTCCTTGGCATAGGTTGCACCCAACTTGCACCAAGGAAAGTTGTTGATTTGGTTAAGCTCCTGCCAGGGAACTTTGTAATTTAAGGTGTGTGTGAGTACAGCAAGATGGACTTTTTCTTAGTTAGGGTTTCGCTATCTGATTCTCGTTAATTACAAACCACATCCATAAATGACAGAGATTTATCTGGTTTCATCTGTAACTGTCGCTACGTGATATGAAAGCACAGATGCAGGTGACACAGAGAAAAGCAGAGGATTCACATGCTGAAAAACAATCACAATAATTCTCTCAGGTTACGCGGAACAGAAAAACCATCTGATTTTAGATAAACAGATCAATACAGAAAGCTTTTTGTCGGATGGTCATACTGGGAATGCATGCCAAAAAATATCCATTATATCTTGTTATGGGAACATGCAGACCTTTTTTCTTTAATTGTGCAGCTGTCTTGCTTACTTCAGCAATGATTCAAGTGACAGTATTTTCTGTTCACATCCTTTGCCATGAAATGTTGGAAATGGTCACATGTCTAAATCTGGAAACACCTGTACCTGTACAGGTACAGGTGACCATGCATGGTAACCTCAAAACGATGTCGATGTCGTTGTACGTGTTCTTTAACGTTTTATGAGACAGCTGATCGAGCGTGTTTATGCCGTAGCCTGGTATGTCACATGGCTTGATCAGGATACATGTACAGCGATTTCTGTGTACAGTTTAATCAGTCCTCAGTTCTGTCAGATCTGGAGTGGGGGGGCTGATGATACCTTCACTTGGATCTGTAAGAGCCCTTATGCCCCTTATACATGTACAGCTGATGGTGTTAATGGCCCTGTGGAGATGACTTCACTTACGAGTGCCTGGCTTCTCTGATCCAGGGTCTCATGCAAGGCACTGTTAATCCATACCAGGTCAAGGAACTTCATCAACTTTTTGTTTGTTGTCTTCTCCTCTGCTGATAGCTTTCTCCTTGTGTCTGTGTTTTTTCATCTTTAATTCAGAAACAATATAAACACCATGCCAGACTGGTGTCTGGTGGCTAAGAAACCTCTGAAAATAAGTAAAAGTGAAAATTTATCAGCACAGTTTGACGCGTTTCACCTCCAACAGGGCTCATCAGGAACTGATTAGTTCAGAAAAAGAAATTTTAATTTGAGATTCTTGTCTTTTAAATGAGGAGACATGGAGTTTTCATAATAGAGGTTGAAACTTTGTCACATGATTCGCATTTCAACTAGCAGTCAAGTGTTAGGTTTGCCAGCTAAGTCCTCGAGAGGAGTTGCACATGTCACCATGTTAATGGAGAGTTCACGTGTAACTATCGGTTTTCTTGATAGGGGTTGCTTGAATTGAACAACAGAGGTTATAGCACAGTAGAAGGGTATTTCAATTTTCAAGATGAGTAGAAAGGTTTACTTTCACGATAAGAACAGGAAGAAAGGTCCAATGGACTATTTTCTGTTGTCTATCATATGGGTATAGTGGGTACTGTTCTGTTCTTATCAGCATAACACATACAAAGCACGTACATTGGAATAGATGATCGCTTAATGTCTCCTCCTCCCCCCCCCCCCCCCATTGTACCGAAGTAGGCTTTTCATCTGCTGGGGGTATGGAGCTCATCTGCTGTTAAACAGTTGCCTCCAACATGTAACAGGGTGCACATGCCATTTCACATGGTGAATAATGGTCTGCACTTGTACTATCTTGATATCATTGTATCATTAGCTTCCTGTACTTTGTATAGAAGCCCAAAAGTTAATCTAAAGCTTTGCCCTGGCATTTTGCACTGCACAAAGTGCAGATGCCACTTTACCTGGTGAATGGTTTGCACTATCTGGATGTCACTACACACGCTATCAAGTAAGCTACTTTGACCAAGGATAAAGCGTGCAGGGTGATTTTAAAAAGTGGTGAAAAGACTTGTTCTCTGATAGCATGGTGTTTAATAACATTTGTTGATGCTGACCAGGTGAGCTGGACAAAGTTGACAAACAGTACTAAACACCTAATGATGAGAGCACAGGTTAGCCTATGTGTGCCTTGTCCAGTTGCAACAGGACAAAACAAGAAAGCTGGGAAAACGATCTGTGCTCAGCTGACCAAATTATTCATATCTACATGTACACCAAGTCTGGATGGTATTGCGTTATTATTGTACTGTCCAGTACCTCTCACCATGGAGGAAAAAACTAGTTTCCTCCTCCATGCTCTCACTGAGTATGAGAAGAGCATAAAAGTTATGAAAATACCTCTTAAGGAGTGTGTGAAGAACATAAAAGATGATGAAAATACCATTCGGTGAGGGTAACCAGAACACAAGGGTCAATAGGTCTTGCAAAGCCTCTGATACTCTCGCAAATTCCTTAGGCTCCTAATAACCAAGGCAACAGAACAAAGCAATCTGGACAGGTCCTCACAGAGTCGCTTTCAACATAACATGACGTAACTGATTGCTTTCTCAAATCGTTTCAGCAGAAGAATTAATCACATTTTCCGCTGGGGAAAATTAAACACAAAGGGAACGTTGTGTTTTTTTGATTAACCTGTCACTCGAGATTCTTTTGGAAAAAACTTAATGCATGGTAGCTGGTCCCGTTTTTTTTCTTCATCTTCAGCCATGGCTGAAGAAAACGAATACAATGTAAGTAGGGAGACTCGATCTTCTCTAGCAAAAGATACAGAGAGAAACACGTTTCTTTGAGTAATCGTAGTACACCTGGTGTCAAACAAACGTGTCATGTACTTGTGACAACTGGCATCATTATCTAATTTAGCCCTACTGTCGACAAGACAGGGAGCCAGTATAATGTAATTGACATCATATGTTATGTAATAATACAGTTAACGTGTATGTTGTCCATTCCTGTGGAAATGTTATCCTGCTGTTTAAAAAGGCTGAAATATCTATTGCGGCATTCAGTTTCTATTGAATCACAGAGCAGATTGTTGGAGCAGAGACCAACTCCCTGCATATAGTAATAAAAAATATTTATGTTTGCTCTGGGGTTGAACAGAACTCAAATTGCTAGCCTCTGAGAAATCCGATTAAGGGTGAAACACAGTCGGACATCTTGGCACATCTTAATTTGTGTCTACTTTCATCAACGCTTGTTTCCTTTTTTTTTATTGAATATGAAATTATATGCCACTGCAACAGAAAAAAAATGCAGCAAGTTGCCTGCAGAATGGACCATTAAAATTGCAACAAGTTGCCTGCTGAATGGATCATTAAAATTGCAGCAACTTGCTTGCTGAATGGACCATTATGTCCATATCTTCACTTCTTCTATGATTGAAAATGGAGAAAGTGGATGCAAGGTGCCCTTTGTAAAATTAAAACTGAACTCATGTTCCTGTAACACATCCAACAACAGAATACTAACAAAAGTTATACAAATATATAAGAGAACCAGCACTGGAATGAGTATAAATATACAAAGGTGAAAGACCACCTTCTGTTCCCTCTGATGAAGGGGTAGGGAGACCTGAAATGCATCAGGGAGGTCCTCCACTGAACAGCCTTGGGACTGGAAAAAGTTTTCAGTGTAGTAAGGTGTTCGGTATAGGGAGGTTTGATAACATTGGAAGTACATGTATATATTTGGGACTGAGAAATGGTGTTCAGTATAGAGAGGTGTTCGATATATGGAGGGTTTAGTCAGAGAGGTTTTACTGTATCCTATTGTAGCTATTACAGAAATATATGAGTTCAGAGTAAAATTAAGATACAAATACATGTAAGTGTCCACAGGTTTTTAAGTGGATCAGCTCATATTTACTTTAACTTGCCATATCTAATGGATATACGTACAATCACTCACTAGGCAAATGACAACGCAGTCAGCATGGCACCTGTAAGAAAAGCTGATATATTCTCTCCACATCACACAATTATTCCTGGACAAAACAGTGGTGCCATAAAAAGACATGACTGCGGCCGTTTGTCTGTATTCCTCATTAGGTGTGTCATATGTCGTTAATACATGTAAGTGTAGGAGTCTGGCAGTGCCTTCCTATGACTTCACAGGTTGGTGTGCTTGGCACCAGACACCACTTAACCCATTCAGTTCTGGGTTAGACACCAGGTGCACAGCTCTGGTTGGCACACTTTAGGCATAATGCATGCAAAGTTTGCTGAGGACAACATTTGGCCTGGATTTTTTTTTTTTTTTACATTAGAAAAATAGGCATGCTGGTACTTGAATGAAAGGTCTTTATGCAAGGATTTATACGAGTCTGAAATCAATATAGTAATCTAGGTGAGCAAAACTGTTTGCTGTGATTAACACTAAAAGAGTTAATTTGTAGAGCCTTTTTTTTTTGTTTCCAGCATTGTCCATTAATACCCCTGAGTAATCATTTATGTATGCATCCCTTTGAACGCCGAGCATCACAGTTGTTTTTTCTGGACACCAGATGCCACTTTAGATCATCTGTGCATCGAATGCCATTTCCAAGTGTCACTGGTCCAGACTTCTGCATGCGCTTAAGAGTCCCAGTGGCCATGAACCACACCTGTCTGTGAACTCAGCTGGGTAAAACATCAGCGTTAGCCACTGCAGAAAGACATAGGCCTTTGAGATTTAAATATAGGACTTTGTGGGCAGTAGGACTGACTGCAATTTACTTTCTACAAAACATGCATGGTGATGCATTGCAATAGCCACTGTGCAGCTGAAAACACAAATGTAATTTTCTTGACCACATTTGGAAGCCATTTTCCAAACTGGCTAAAATTATTCAGAATCTTTTGTCACTTGAAACTGAGTGTTTGAATTTATTGAGGAGTGGAAGCTTTAGTGTGATCTTGAGAACAAAAGTTAACCCTTAAGGTGCTGATTTAAGACTAAGTCAACAACTTTCGTCGGGGCACTTTCCGAGGAAAGCTGTTGACTAAGACTACTTTTTGCTTAAGACTAGGCTTGCTGGCATTTGAATGAAAGGTATCCTCATGAGGAATTTGAATCTTTTAACTGTTATATGTTGAAAGGTAATGAGAAAACGAATATACCTGTGATTAGCACTCCAAGGGTTAATATCCACAAGAGGTTGGTGCTTAATCCAGATCGGTTGCCTGCTTGACGGGACACTTTCTGTGTTGTTTTCTCAACTGCACTTTGTCAGCCCTTTTGGCCGCATTATCACTGTTTTAGCAGTGAACAAGTGACTCAACTTCTAATTGGTGTACTTTGGTTACTGTAGAACGATTGAAGCAGTGCTTTGAGATTTGCATTAAATGACAGTCATTCAACATTTGAACAAATGTTGAGGGACTGGAAAACTACCCACCATGGAGGTTGAAAATGACAAGGTTAGGGTAATTATACTACATTCTCCTCCCATTTCTGTACAGAATCGTATTTTCACTGCTGGTCAGCAGTATCTGTAAATGTCGTGGAATATTGCTGGCTGCCTGAACTGTTTTCATTTACTGTGTCCTGACACTGTCTGACTTCCTTAATTGTTATGTTATTGCACAATTTGGAAACTGGGATCAGATTGAGAGTTACAGTGTTCCCCCTCTTGGAAGGCACCAGAAATGTGGCTTTACCAGAGGGGTGGTCTCTCTTGAAGGGGAAAATAAATGGAAAATATCTTCCGTGCTTCGTGGATAGGTGGGGTTTGTAGACAGGGTAACCTCTGGTCTGGGTTTGGCTGGTGGTTCTTACCTGAGGGGAAACACTGTACAACTTTTATTAGCTCAACTCTTTCACTGCCAACTGTGACTAAAGTTGAACTACTTTAACCCTTAAATTTAAGATTGAGTTGACTGCTTTCCTCGGGACACTTTGCGCACAATGCGCGCAAAGTGTCCCGAGGAAAGCTGTTAACTAAGACTACTTTTTGCTTTAGACTAGGCTTATTGGTATTTGAATGAAAGGTACATGTATCTTCATGAGGAATTTGAATCTTTTAACCATTATATGTTTTATGGTTATGAGAAAACGACTATAGTTGTGATTAGCACTTTAAGGGTTAAGATGAACGGCTCTCAATTATAATAAGGATGCTCGATTCAAATTTAATGTGAAAAGACCATTCATTCAAATACCAGCATCGTATTGTTCCAAAGAATATGATGGTGTGGGGGAACAGCTTTCCTTGGTGCACTTTGGGTGCAACCTGAGGAAAGCTGTTGACTCGGGGCCAAAACTCGGCAGTGAGAGAGTTAAATCAGTGATTTAGATACTGGATGTTGGGCAATAAAGGTGATGTATTCTCTGTTCTCTCCAGATGCTCATTACGGGCACTTGTTTGCGAACGGATCCTGGGAAGTAAATTTAGTTGGGTTAGGAGCCCCCAAGGTAAGCCTACACATAACAGCAAAAGGTAGCAGGCTGTTGGCATGGAGCCCGGCATTCCCTTGAAGCTGTGGACCTTGATTTGGGATTGTTGAACAAAAGCTCCAGGGGTTTGTATGATCATTTGGTTATCAGACTAAATTTGGTCCCACACAAATATGGATGAAAGAGTGAGTTCAGAGACCCAGACAATTGCCAGGCTGTCTTTTTCGATTATCATTTGTCAATGTCACTTCGATGGAGCCCACTACCTTACAAGTACATTGGGTGACTATTAACCCATGGCGTGTGCTGGGTGCAAGTAATTATACGTCTAAATGTCACTCCTGCATCCATCCAAATCTTGGCTACAATATTCATCTGAAACAACTTTTTTGCCTTAAGATGAAGTTGTGTAGCATGGTTATACATGTTCTTTAAAGCCCTCTTCCCCCCCCCCCCCAAATTATGTCTCCCGTTGGACCTGGTGACATGAGTATGTGCCTACAGGTGAGAAGGATTGTGGGGGGTGTACTTAGATGACCTTGACCTAATTGCCAAGGTCACAGGGTCACTTCTGTGAAAGCAGTTTCTGATCGATAACTATATGACAGAACTTAACAAAAGTTTGGTGAAAATTGTCAGAATGTGTGTCTGCAGTTGCTTTTGGCTGGTTTAAGCAGTGTTAACTCATATTCCACTCTGATGACACTTTCTCCTGCTAATATCTAAATGTCATCTGCTAATTGTACTTTACTAATTTTAGGGACTATTTTTCAAAATTTTGGATGAAACTTGCTTGGAAGATCATTCCAAATTATATGCCCATGGTCAACAGCTTTCCTTGGCATGCTCTGGGCACAAAGCGCACCAAGGAAAGCTGTTGATTCAGTCTTCTCTCAGGGTGGAAAGGTACATGTACATCCTTCTGCTGACCACCTCACGTTCTTCTTATACTCAGAAGACCAGAATATAACACAGTGTTGACAACCTGCCAAACTTAAAATCCGGGAGATAGAAAGTAAAATTACGGGAGATTGATGAATTAATATGAAACATAGAAGGGAAATATTGATGAATTTCCGGGAGGTGACTCAAATGTGTCAAAAATCCACACTTTTTCAAGAATTTTAAGCACAAAATTCCAGGTCTCTTCCGGGTAATCCGGGAGGGTTGGCAACACTGATAACATGGTATTTTATTATTTTCTTGGGATAGTGCCACAATCATGCCAAGTATAGGCCATACAATTATGCACTTCGGTTGTACTATAGTTATTCATAGTGGTTCAGGTTTTGGATAACCACTGCATTCTGGGAGTGCATTTTTATGTACAATGCACATGTTGGTTATGATAATATATAGACTGTCTACCACACTCAATTTCAAAAGTTAAAAGTGAGCAAGTAACTTTGGGTTGAAATCATACATTTAGGCATTCAAGGTCAGATTGTTGTCAGCAAGGTATGATTTACAGCGTACCAGTCTTGATCGAGTACTGTCTGTGAGATGTTTCTTTATAACCTTGTCCCTTTGGTATTGTAGGCCGGGACAAAGTGAAAATTAGCAGAACCCACACATAGGTTGTGCCTGAAAATTTTTTAGAAACCCTTTTGGTTTTGCATAAACCCATTTTGACAGTTCTCTATGTCTTATCATCAAAACATGCATAGACAGGAAATGGGTCATGCCACTGTTAAACTGCAAGCAGTGCATGAAAAAAAAAACATGGGTTACACAAATGTGTCCAGGTAGGCTTGGATTGAGACTTAGTAAACACTGCCTTCCCAGAATCCTGTCTAGTGCCAAGTGTAGGGCTCAAAAGGTTAAAGTAAACTTAACAAAGAAAAGAAAAAAAAAGTGACATTTGACCAGCAGGTGGTTGGAGGAGGAAATGGTGGTTGATCTGACTGACATTACTGCAAGGCTCGAAAGGTTAAAGGTAACTTTGTCCTGCCTCCATGCAGAACTTGAGTCTCGATAACTCCAATTTATCAAGGCCACTGAGCTCTCTGGTGACCTTATGAAACAATCAGTCGATCCAGTTTTGCAGACAGGATGCATCTGAAGGGAGGTTTTGTGGAATTTGTTTATCAATTATGCTTTAATCTGCTTTGTGCACTCAAGACTGTGTTGTACATGTACATATACTCCTTGTGTGTACATCACAAACTGAGAGTGAAGTCACCGGGAAGGCTGAAAAGGCAAAATATCTGGTGTTTAATATATATAGTGGAACCTCATTAATACGGACCTCATTAATCCATATGTCTCATTAATCTGAACACTTCTCCTGGAACAGAATTGTTCGTTTCAAATAATAGTGATTCAGTAATCCAGATGCTTCATTAATCTGAACAGTTCACTGGGGTACAAAGGTGTTGGAATTAACGAGGTCCCACTGTATATTTATACAGTCTGCTTCACTGAACTTATTTATCACAGTCATCACTTCTGACATCATTTTTTTTGGGGGGGGGGGGGCACCATTATCATGTTGCATGCACTTTTTGGAGACACTCGGTGGTTTTAACTTGCATACATGTATGTCACCCCATTGATGTACTTATGTAGCCTCTCCAGTGACTATATGTGCATTGTATTTGTATATATGTTTGTTGTCACAAAGGTACAAAGTTGTACACTCATATATATTATTAGTGCATACAATACATGTTGATGTGACGGGAGCTGAATTAGCCAAATGTGCTTATGTGCCCTGCAAAACACAAGTACAGGTAATAAGTGGCGAATGTGGGCAATATTTAATGCATTTGAAGAAAGAATGATAACATTTAAAACAAGAAATACTAATTAAGCATAGAACAAGAAGATTAGTGATGCTGTAAACATAATGATACAATCATACAAATGTGTATTGTCTCATATTGACTGTTGACTCAGATGATGTTTTGGTAACATTTTGAATTTACAAATATTGCTGGCCCTGCCTTTTTGCACCGGTATTGTGCTCCAGAATTCACTTCTGACAGCATACGGAAAATGAACCCAGATTTGCCCTATATAACTCTAGGTAGTATGACTGATTGTCCTGTATTATACTTGTGGACTGATGTACAATTGGACCTCTTAAAGATCAAATCAGTATTGATGAAACACCCATTGATTTCATCAGCCACAACTGCAAGTGGTGCACTCAAGATATTACTGATGGGAAAAACCTATTTTCCAAAATAATGTCAGACCTACATGTAGAATTCCAAGATTGTCTGGCTTCTCACAGTGGGTCATACTAAACCACAAAACCATCATGGATAAGTTTTGTGCCTGCCAATAGCTTCTAAGTGGACAAATGTTGTCTATTTATCCATGAAAGTTGCTTGTCACTGCATGACAAAAAGATGCAGCGATTTCAGTAAATTTTTGGTGCTCCTGTTATGCTAATAATGGTGCAGTGATTCTGGTGGCAATGTTGATCTTTTAACAATGTCAAATCCATCTGTAACTTTTGCAGTCATGGAATTTACGGCCCATGTATAAAGAAATGCATACTCGTGGTCTGATAACCAATGTAATGGCACATGCTGTGTTCATATTTTGACAGGATGAATGACAGCTTATCGCAGTGTTCATCTTCTAACCTGAAATCATTAAAATCAGTGATGTCAGTCTTCAAGACAGGTTCTATACTGTGTCATGTGTTGGTCATGGGATTTTTACGTTGCATGGCAAGTAGGGCTCCAGCTGCCATGTGGCTATTTTAACTCCTTTAGTGCCAATCATGTCTAAAGTCAATCTACTTAAGTGAACCTAGTCTGAATTATCATGAGGATCTCAGATTAGTATTCCTCATAAAAAGACCTTTCATTCAAGTGCCAGCATGCCTCTAGTTCAAAAGAAAATATCCCAAATCAACACCTTTTCTGGGCATGCATTAGATGGATTGTGTCCAATGTGTGCTGAGAAAAGCTGTTGACTAAGTCCAAAATTTGGTACTTAGAGAGTTAAAAGTTAGGTACACTCCAATGCAAAGCACTGACTGATGCATGCACCTTTCAGTGACCTTCAAAACGAGGTCAAGGTCACCAAAATGTAGTCAATTCAAGAAATGGTGACATGGTACATTTGAGGTAAATTTGAATTCAGGTGGGTAGTAAGTCTTGAGATATATTCACAATCAAATGGTAGATGGACAGAACCACGAAAGGGCAGACAGACAGACAAGCCAAAAACATAATGCTCCCCCCCCCCCCCATGGTCTCATACAGAGCAATGATTCCTAACTTACAGTCCCTCAATGTTCTGACAAAATATAACTAAAACAAGATTAATTAGGCTATTCTTGTCTTTGAAACATTGTCAGACTGTGTGGTGATGACCTACATGCTTGTCAAGAGCTTACCTGCAGATAGCTGAAAAATGCATAAATTAATGATTTAATGCCAATCCAACCTGCCACCCCCACCCTTACTAGCATTCTTTCACAGCTGTTACAACTCGCTTTGTCTCTATCTCCCAGAATTTCAACCTCCACCAGGTTGCCAACACTGTCCAGCTGTTCCTACAGGGGATCCATCATTATTGCCATATGGAATGAGTTAAAGAAAGGTAGTTGGGCATTCATCCTTTGATAGTAGTGTCCTGGTATGTGTAACATTGTTTCTGTTTGTTGTCTTGGCAGTGAGGACCTATTGAATCACGCGTTGCGTTAAGACTCTGACAAGGTGATTTCCTATGAACTCCTGTGTTAACATGACATGGACAACATGGAAGGGGTAGACCTACTACCCCGCGGCTCAGTTAGCTCAACAGTCATGCTCCAAGGTCTTCTGTTTGGAGACCACGCTGTGTCCTGTATAAAAGCAAAGAAAGCTGTGTGCATTGTCTGGCCACCGCCTTGGACATGTGTTTTATCTTGTGTCGTTCATTGTTGGAATTGTCTTGTACAGTCAGTATTCAGGTTGTCACAATCGGTTGCCGATGTTTCCGTGAGTTTTACAGAGAGACAAATGAGAAGAGATCGTAAAGGGGTATGTCAGGCGGTAGTGGTGGTAGATTGTGATTGTTACCAGGCTGTTCTGTCCTCTCATAGGAGTTGTGTGTCTTGTATGACATGGCCCAGGTTGTGAAATAGGAGCTGCACACACATGAAAAGTTCATTAAGAGTGCACCAATCAGCAAGCAGCTGGAAGTAATAGAAATAGCTGTAGTTAATTGAAAAACTGGTTAAGGATATACGGCAAGTTAGCATTGTTTTCAGTGATGAAGGGCACTTTTCTTTTGATAACATCTCTAAATACCCTCAAAAAGTCCATAAAGTACACATTTTTGGAAAATAATCAACATAAAGATTAATTATGTGTCACTGTAGTAGGGTTTTAATACTAGCTACAATGTTTACACAGCAATTATCAGAGTGTATAGAAGTGACTACAATTCTTTTATACAAATTTGGCTTCAACTCCTACATTTTAATAGATTTTAATATCATATTAGTGGTAAACTAAAGCATACCCTACAAATGTAAAAAGGGCGTCTCAAATTTTGAATTTTTGTTGTTGCTTCTCACATACAGCTGTTTGAAGTTGAAAAGATGAAACATCAAAGGCAAGCCACCTTTGATCAAGTCTGGTGACAAAAAGGAACAAAAACTGCAAAATTGAAACACTCATTTTTTGATTCAATACATACATGTAAACTTTAGTTTGTTGCAGATTTGAGGCCATTATGTCTAGACTTAAATAAGTTGATGCAATATACTTGTGCTAAATTATAATAATCACTTGTGTAATTGCTAAACAAACATTGCAACCAACTTACAAAGTCAAATTGAAATGAATGGCATCCTTGGTTTGTTAGCTTTCTGAAAATGTATAGTTTACCATGCATGTACTTGACAGTTGAATCCAAAATTATACTCGGTAATTTTGAAAGTCACTGCTAATTTGCCATATATCCTTAAACGATTCCAACATAAGAACCTACAACTCTCAGGTCATGCAGGCAAGTCAAAGGGGCATATCAGATACACTGTCATTGCGGAATTCACAAATAAGCTACACATACATCGCTCCAGACACTTTGGCAGGCGAGCTCTTCGAAGGACTAACAATATGAGACTAAATAGGCTCTTTTACATGAACCAGTGATCAACAGCTGTCCTCAAATGTGTACAGGCTAGGCTTGACTTTAAAATTTGTTTTCTAGCATTTTAATACATACTGTGAGTTAAACTGTATGATAAAACAAGGGTTAAGATGTGCCGTTGGCAATGAGGCCTTGAGTCTGGCCCTTAGTCTATATGGGAGACCAGGCACCTTTGGGATGCAGCTTTTCTTGAACTCTTTCAGTGCCAGGTTTTTGGGCCGAGTCAACAGCTTTTCTCGGCATGCTTTGGGGGCAATGCACCCCAAGTGCACTGAGGAAAGCTGTTGATCTGGATCGTTATATTCTGTGGGACTATAGGCGTGCTGGTACTTCGATGAAAAGCCTTTTTGCAAAGTATATTCAGATAGTATCCATTTGATAATTCAGAGAAGTTCATCTCAAGTACTTCGACTTCAGTCACAGTTTGTATGGTGAAAGAATTAACAGGTATTCATCACTTCAGAAGGCATATGTGTGTGTGTAATAAAAAATTATAGATTTGATGTAAACACGGTGAAATCAAGAGCTTCAACAAACAGAAACAAGTAATGTCAATTCATGTGAGAAAAACCTGATTAAAAAAAAATTCTTTTGGTAACTCAAATGATACAGGTGATAGAGCTCACACTGCTATGTCGCTCTGTCACGCAGTCATAAGTGTTTCTATCAGAAGAACACTTGCCTGATCTCTGTGAAGGTGTCAATTACAAGGCTGATTTTAAGCAACTGAAGGTTCATACATCAATTCCTTACCATTCTGTCTCGAGAACTTGTCAATTGATTCTGCAGTGATATCATATTAGGTTTTATCTCTCTAAAATGGCCTGCTAGCTAAACTCTTTATCATTTTCTCATGCAGTCTGGTAAAATTTGCATGTTCTTTTTTTGTTTTGAAATGTAATATGATGTAAAAGTTTTTGCTGAATTATATAGTATTACATGTTTACAATATACATGTATGGAGACACCAGGGTCACTTAATTGTTATACCTACAGCAATAAAGATGGATGTGGGTGTATCAGGTTTACGATACAGCGAAAACTCGTTAAAAGACACTCGTTAAAAGACACCATCTGTTTCCTATGAAATGTGTCAGATAACTGAATATGTCAGATAAATGGATCAAATAAGATAGAAAATAAACCTTTTCCGATGAAAATTTTTGTCAGTAAACTGAATATGTCGGATATCTGAGTGTCCTTGTAATGAGGTTTTACTGTATTTGCTGTGTTGGGTTAACACCCATCTGTTAGATGATTTCCTGGGAAAAAACCATGATGGTTGTATATTAATGTTTCGATATTGACCCTTAAAGCACTGATTTAAGACTGACTCTACCGATTTCCACGGGACACTTTGCATGCAAAGTGCCCCGTGGAAAGCTGTTGACTAAGACTACTTTTTTGCTTTAGATCAGGCTTGCTGGTATTCGAATGAAAGTTATCTTCATCAGGATTTGAACCTTTTAACCATTATATGTTTAACAGTAATGACTAAATTACTATAGCAGTCATTAGCACTTTAAGGGTTAAGTTATCTGCTAAGATTATTGTGGAACTGATCATAATAGGGACTTTATTTGAATGAATGGTTTTTATATATAGGAAAAATCATGTTTCTTTACATATCAGATATGTTTTATTGATATTGGTCTCAGTTTTGTTTCTATGGTCCATTGTGGTTGATCGTTTGAGGGTGAGTGAGAGAAGACTGCCAGGCAATGCCTGACGAGGGAGTGTTGTGTTTGATATATGAAGCAGTGCTACGTTTTCAGTGAAAAAGGGATGGTATTTGGTCTTTATTAAATGAACCACAGCAAGTGCATGGTTGCTTTTATGAAGTGTGCCAAGTCTAGGTATGTTTATGAGACTGGCTTAATTGTCAAGCCAAATGTACGATCAACCTCATTTTGTGTGCTTATGCCATTTTATGATGTATATGAGGTGTGTGACTGTTGTTAAATGATGAAATATAATTGTATGGAGTTTTCCTCGTCTGTGTTTAATTATGTATGGTTGCTTTTATGAAATATGCCAAGTGTAAGAACGTTAACTTTATGAAAATGGTTATAAATGTATGGCCAACCTCAGCATGTGTATCTCATACATGTATGTATATTATTACTATATGTCAATAGCAATATGTGTAAAATGCAATACATGTATCATATGTAATAAAGATATTTATGAACTTATTGATATGCTTTTGTCTTTGTAATCCATAAACCTAACTATCACCGAGGAATAAGATGTGGATAGTGTTCAACCAAAGGCAGCACCCTACAAAATTCCCAATTATATGAGTGTGGTGCACCTGGGAAGTGCAGTCTCACCTCTGATAGTACAGTGTATAGCGAGGTGGATTGTGTGCAAAGGCAATACACCACAAAATTACATATTACAGTATGAGAATGGAGGACTAGTTTTTCTTAAGACCCTTTCCTAGTTAATTTGTTATAAAACAAAAGCGCTAATGCATATTATTAAAATAAGTGAGGGGGTAGTCATAGCATGGAGCTAGAACAAGCCAGACCACAAAGCAGTCCCGGAGAGGAGTGAAGAAAGGGTCTTTTAACTTTTGCAGGGTTCCAGTAGCATCCATTTGGTGGTGCTGCGTTGCCAGTCAAAAAACACACCGGCCGGGCAACAGCCCCCTGAAACAGGCAGGTACACATTGATAACACTGTTGCAGCAGGTCTACGGCTGGTCAACAGTGTTGGAGGACCATGAACTGCGCTGGCAGCTCAGGAAGTTTAACACCATCACACTTAGCAATCAGAATTTTTTTATGGCTTGTAGTCCTTACCTGCTCGATGTGTCTTTTGATGGTTTTGTGTGGCTAATCAGTCTCCGTTGGTTAATTAGTGATGTTTGTTAAAGGTCTGAGAAGTGTTTCTGTGCAATTTCTCCAAAACTATTACTCTTACAGATCTGAATTTTTTTTATGGCTTGTAGTCCTTACCTGATAGAAGTGCTTTTTGATGGTTTTGTGTGGCTAATTATTCTCCTTTAATCTGAAAAACAACATAGCTTGTATTGTTCTTACATGCCAGATGTGCCTTTTCATGGATTTGCCGCCCGTCCGTCCATCTGTCTGTCCCTGCATCGTCTCCGGGCTATTTCTCCAAAACTATTACATTTGGCAATCTGAAATTATGGCGTGTAGTCCTCACCTGCTAGATGTGCCTTTTGATGGCTCTTTGTGGCTAATTATTCCCCTTCGTTTGTTAATTAGTGATTTTCGTCAAAGATCTCAGAATGGTTTCCCGGCCATTTCTGCAAAACTATGTCAAATATGACATTTTAAGCCTGGCATAGCTCCTTGGGGTGCTCTCTCAAGTCGGGACAGAAACCACTGTATAATGTATTATGGTTGCCTGGGCGCAAAATATGGTCGGCGTCACCGTCAACTTGTTTATTAATGTTTGATTTCCATGTGCTGTCTTTGTCAGGGATCAAAGGCATAACAACAGAAAAATACCAGAGAGGTAAAAATACCGCTGTACCAATGTTCATCGTTACAGTGATCAAACTTCGACAGAGGCGCGCAGTAATACAATCAGCAGCATGACGGTTCAGCAATACGGAAGACAATTTGTCACAGTACAAGCGAAAACCACATCACATAGAAACACATGGCTGACTTCTTCGTTACCCATTTGGCATTTCTGATAACGAAATGGTAAAAATAACGAAATGAGTCTAGCGGCAGACAGAGAAAATACTGTCTACATTCTGATAATCGCGGCACGCACCTGTAAATAAGTTGCTATTAGACAGGTCGAAGCTCCGTCATGCGCTTGCCTTCTGGCTATAGCAGTTGCCATGGTGATCATATTACACACCATAATACGGCAGAAAGACATTCTTTTTTGTTGTTTGTTTATCCCGAACCGCTCTAAAAGTAAAAAGCTTCGGGATCCCTTATTCCTAGGACAAAAAGTATCCCTGATAATATCAATGTGGAAACAGAAAAATGTGACTGAGACCAACAGGCCAAGTCCTTTTGGAATACCCTACACATACATGGATTTCGCCGTTAGTATCCATGACCATGTGTGTGCCAACACCCTTGTGTGTTACCAGGTATGTCCCGTTTCCCATGTCCATATCCATATTTTACAGATTCTCTTCTTGGCGTTCCTCAAAATGTGTGAATTATGTTTATTCCAGCAAGCCGAATTTCAGACACTAATCCGGCACGAATGTAGCACATGTTTGGCTGCAAATTCAAAGGTTCCAACCACCTGTCAATGTCATTCAATTCCAAATAGTACTAACAAAACCTCGTTACATTTAGCCCCCAGTTGGGAATGATAAGCTGTCTCTGTGTTTCAATGTTTGCAGTATTACATTGGATCAATTAAGACTGATTTCCAATTAGTTTGATCAATCAATTGTACAAAAGTAAAACTACCTTAACTTAATAACGCAGCATTGGCAACAGCGTTCTATTTCCGCATTGCCTGCTTGTAGTTCCATATTAGTAAAGACACAGAGTAGATCAAATGGCGACGGATCAAAGCTGAATATATACGCGATAAGAACTAAGTATGTAGTGCAAAATGCATGCAAGTGAGCATCCGCGAATTGTGGGTAATCTCTCTCTCTCTCTCTCTCTCTCTCACTCTCTCTCTCTCTCTCTCTCTCTCTCTCTCTCTCTCGTATACATGTGATTATGTAAGATACAAATTTAGCTTTACAACTCTTCCTATCTCCAAGAATCATAATTAATGTAAAGTAAACGTCCATGTAATGTACAAGACACAAAATTTGGATTTTACAAAGCTTCATATGTCATAGGAAAAAATGGACATTTTTCACTGAGAAGTCGAATCGTTTAGGTTTCAACATTTTGGCTCCCTTTCTGGATTTGGGGATCAAAACAGCAAGTTTGGGGCAAATTAATGCACATACTTGGTGTCTTTGACATCATCACTTAAAAATTGACTATTTTTACGCATGGTCAGAAAAACACTGACCATGTTCACTGAAGCGTAAATCCCGAAACGTTTTTTAAAGTACATAAAAGATTAGTTGCATCACGGAATTTAAACGAATGCTCCGTATGTGAAGTACCAAACTTTAAAAATGGTCATCAATTGAATTCAAAAGTATAGGAATTTGTAATATCCGTCATATTAAATTAGAAAGCTGTCACTAGACTTAAAAACGTTAGCAGCTGGCTATGAAGTAAGCGCTAAGACGTCTGTTCCAAAATTCTTTGTGATCGCCTCGCCATTAAACCAAATATGCCCAATGATATTAACTTGTACATGAAATTCATTTGCGTGGGTTCCTCTGAGGATTTTTTACCAGATAAGTCTCTGAATTAAAATTCATGAAGAGTGACGGTACTCAGAAACAGATACATACTCTTGGCTTCCGATTCCACTACTTTGTGCAAGCGTTGGATCTGTTGCTGCCCTGCATTTTCCTTCCCTGCTTTGGTTGCTAGAAATAGAAAAACGCCTGGACCGAATGTGTTGGATGGGCGATTAAAATTAATTGTACATTGCTGCGGCTGGTAGTCAGCGAGGGCTTTTGTTTCATGGGGCTTTGCCCCTGTCATTGCAGACTAAGCTGGACATTTCTTTTCACGGCACCCAGTCTGCCCAGTTTCTGCTACCCTTTATATATAGTCAAAATTACAAAATTTCATGGGAAGCTTTTGTCCCCTTTCCTGAAATGTGCACTAAATACTTTAACTTGTCTATCCAGCTATAGCTATGCACCCGGCATATAGTAAACTTCCTTCAATCTCGCTATACAACTAAATAGAGTCAGTCACATCTTGTTTCAGGCTTCATTGCATGTAAGAGTTAGCCTTGTCAAAATGCAAGTGTTTTTATCGATTTGAAAATCCATAGAAAGCGGATTGCGTTTAATTGCCTTGTTCGATTAGTCCACGATAGTGTAAAACATTATACATATTAACAAGGGAGGTTGCGAATAATACTGTATCGATAAGTTGACATTTCTATGTGCCAAAATATTACATCTCCGGATATTCCTATGAGACAAGAGAAACGTTAAGGTGGAGGATCTGAAGCCGGCACATTTGGATAGCCTCTAATCACTTTTTCATATTTTTGGATAGTCTGATACTTAAACTACATGCTCCTAAAAACTCAGATGTGTGAACATAAAATTTATATGAGATAACTGATCTCAAATCTTTTGTTTATATTGAAAAGTTTAAACAATGCCGGATACATGGGTTTGTTTGCATGGGCATGATAATGGACCATGTCATTGCTTTTACAGTCATTACTCAATGACCCCTGGAAACCAATTGAGCTATTGACAAGGGTCACTCACAGGAAACCATTAGCCGTGGAGAGAAGAATGGGCAAATTGAGACTAATCACTACCATGGTTCTGATTACTTTGAAATTCTCTATTGATGTGAAAACAAATTAGCACAATCCACTTACTGGTCCCCAAATATGGAAAGCTGCATGTGAACCCACACCCCAACAAGATAAGTGTGGTGTTCCCAAGTTAAAAAAAGTCGAGATTTAAGCCACAAAATATACTTTTGTTTAATGACAACATCACAGAGGTAAAGCTACAAGTTTATTTCACACAATAATTAAAACACAGGACAGAAGAAATGAGTGTGTCATATTACAGCCATAAATGTGCAAGAATTGGCAACTTTTTTTTCAGTGCGGTTTTCTCGGAACTGTTTTTTGCTCAACCTCTGCAAATTGTATCTCGCCTCACAAACGTACGAATTGCCTTATCACATTAAAATCAACGGCCATGAAAAGAAAAATATCATATCCAGGAACGGTTCCCGGGATTTTTTTTGACTACCCTTTCCGTGACTTCTGGAACAGTTTATAGAAGGAAACTGAACAACCTGTCAGGACTAAATTTAAAATTATATAACTTTTCATTTATGCTATTTCAGGACTAACCATTGAATTCGATCCTGGACATGGATATATATTTTAAATTTCTTCTGATTTCGACTGAAAAAAAACACAATTTTGTGTGACGTCTGTGCGAAAAATGTGAAAGTCCTGCCATGTCAGAAAAAATGCTATAAAAGCTCAAAAAATTCCAATCATGCAAAAAAAAACTCTATGGATACAAATCTATGGATATAAGTAATCAGAAAATATATAGGTTTAATGTACTTGTGAAAAAATTAAATGGGTAATTGTGATCCAAAGTGACTAGTCTCACTGCGCACTAGTTTTACAGCTTCCACCTTAACCCGACTTAAGCCCCCAAGACAATAGAAGGATTAGTGACAAGGAAACAATGGGAAACACCTGACGCAGCAAAACAATATATACCCCCCCCCCCCTCCAAAAAAAAGGGAAGGGGGGAACCCTGACGTTGTCCCAGACAAATAAATGAACAAACACAAAAGTTCATGAGCAGGATAAAAGACAGAGTAAAGGGGACAAACGCTTCCCATGAAATTTGTTAGCTTGACTATATGTAAAGTGTAGCAGAAACTGGGCAGCCTGGGTGCAGTGAAAAGAAATGTCCAGCTTAGTCTGCAATGACAGACGCAAAGCCCCATGAAACAAAAACCCTCGCTGACTACCAGCCACCGCAATGTACACTTAATTTTAATCGCCGATGATCGAGACTTGCGGGTAAGTAAACATGGCCTTCGTAAAGTTTGACAAAATATCGCAACGTCAAGCCATAGGGCGAATGCAACGGACAAAAAAATCACCATTGGCTGCATTACGTGAAGGCAGCCACCAGAGTAGAATTTAACATAGACAATGCTGGTTCCGATCTGATCAATTTGCAAAAGACGCACACATACATGTAAAATGTCGCATTAGCAAGAATGACGGTTCCGCTATAGGTGCTGCAGATAATGTTGGTCCTGTGAAATTGAGTATAGTCTATGGTCGGGAGGTTCAAGTATACTGGCAAAACAGACTGGTGAGTGGCGGACGATTGAATCCATACAAAGCATTCCTGGACACGGTGCTGAATTATGCTGAAGACGCAAAAGAAATTCGATTGGGAACTCAGCTGTACTTTAAAGACAATGCAGATTACCTGGATGAAACAGACCCTCTGGTTGGTCTGAATTTCGGATGACATTACGAAATTCCTACACAAATAATTGTCAAAGTGTGGAAATGACGGGACCCCTGTATTCTGACACGTTTCAATAACCTCATCTGTTACTCAATGTGTTGTACAGACTGTATAATACCTCCGGTCCATGCTCAGTGGCATTCCAGTGATGGTCACATTGACACCTACTTCACAAGCATTCCGTCTGATGAGAATGGGCACGGAGAACTACAAAGTGGACATTTGAACGGTGAAACTGTGGACATGTACGGTCAGTTTGGCTCCCCCCCCCCCCACACACACACATGGAGATCAGTCGACGTCTGCAAAATACCACTGCCATGTATCCCATCATGAAGTCAGGCCTCATGACACATACTGTGGCCGAAGGTAATCCACACTGTCATATGGACAACGTATTCCAGGATCGTGTAGCTGCACAAATCCTAATTGGCTTGTTGGCTTCTGAAGCTGTGAGGTGAAGTTACACCAAGAACCCCTTCAATTTTCAACATTTTAACCTGAATTACCTGCAAGTAGATGGCAATCCCTACCCGAGAAGAGGACTGGAACCAGACAATACAAACAAGCTGTACATGGACTCTTACTCTGACTTTGTTCACGGGGATTGGGAAAAGGAATACCAACTAGAAAAGATTTACTTCACAGCAAACCTGTCTCGGTGCCTTCAGAATGAAAACAGTTTAAAATGCTACACTTTGCCATTGTTCAACATAACCTGACTTTTGTGTATTAGCCTAATTTACATAAATTAAAATGCTACAATTAACCTTGGTTCTTAGTTCATTGGATGTGACAATGTCACAAATTTGTAAACTAAAGTTTAAATGGCACCACTATCTACTGTAGTTTTGAAGCTATTCAACATTTTTATTTTGTGAATTTGCCTGATTTGCATAAATTAAAAGCCAATAACTTTGGTTTATGGTTCATTTGATGGGATATCACATACCTAGAAATTGAAGTTGGAGTGGCACCTCTGTGTATAATAGTTTTGGAGGCATTCAAAATTAAATTTTGCATATTCATCTTATTTGCATAAATAAAAATTGTACAGTTTTAAATCATGGTTCATTGGGTGCAGCTATGTCACAAACCCATAAATTGAAGTTGGAATGGTACCTCTATCCACAATAGTTTTGAAGCTATTCAAGATTTAAATTTTTTCATATTCACCTAATTTGCATAAATTAAAATTCCACAACTTTGGTTCATGGTTCATTGAATGCGGCTTTGTCACAAACCTATAAAATGAAATTGGAATGTCATCTCTATGCATAACAGTTTTGGAAATATCAAACTTTTAGCATTTTTTCAGTGCTCCCAATTAACATAATTTTAAATATTACAACTTTCATTTACTGTCCATTATATATGCAGGTTTTACAAACCCATATATACATATTGAAATTTTTGGTCTATCTGCAACAGTTTGGAAGATATGGAGCTTTTAAAATTTTAATTACCCCTAATTTCCATAATTTTAAACATCATGACTATTCCAAACCAGATGCACAATTTCACTGGTAGGTTGGCCAGCATGGTGGTTTTGGAACAATAGTGTCCTTGAAAAACTCCAGACAAATTTGGTTGTAAAAAGAGAGAGGGAGAGAGAGAGAGAGAGAGAGAGAGAGAGAGAGAGAGAGAGAGAGAGAGAGAGAGAGAGAGAGAGAGAGAGAGAGAGAGAGAGAGAGAGAGAGAGAGAGAGAGAGAGAGACTTGGAAAAATCAAATATCTGGGTTGGCACCCAGACATAGTGATGAAAATAACATCAATCAAGATAATTGTCCTAACGGGTATTGTCTTTATTTGTTCAACATTGACCCACCTAAACAGATGCAAGATGTCATGCCTCTAAGCAGAAAAGGCAATACCAAAGTAGAGTATTATTTGCTCAGTCACTGCCGACAACAGTACACCTGTTGATCTATGCCATTTTTCCAGAAGTCGTCGAAGTGGACTATACTCGTAATGTATATCTCCAATGAATAACTATCAACCAAGGTCTGGGTTGCTAAAAAATTGACGTGTCGAGACGCATTATTTACGGTGTTTACCCTTCAGACAGACTGTGCATGGCAATCCCTACTCGAGAAGAGCACATCTTTCTTTGGACGCATTCCAGCCTGCTACCACAAAAACTTTGTGGATTTCTTGAGATGAATGGAGAGAGGTGTCAAGTTCAACAAGAAGATACTGCAGGCACGCAGCAGTCTTGTGTGTGGACCATTTTGCCTCTCATATGCAATACACTGCTGTAAATTCATGGGATACCTATGTACAAGACCATCAACTAATTTTAAATAAACAAGAAAAAAATGACGCCATAGTGTTCCATTTCATTAAAAAATCTTCAGACTTTAGAGAAAAATAAAGTTATGAAAATGTCATATTACACGTATCTGTTTTTATTAACATCAAATGTGTGCGCGTCTGTGTGTAGGTCCAGTCGCCCAGGGCCTACAAACGCCCTCCGGTGCCTTACAAATACCCTACAGTCGCCCTCAGATGCCCTAGATTGCCACAGATACCCTAAGATGCCCCATAGATGCCCCACAGATGCCCGACAGACGACCTCAGATGCCCCACGGACGCCCACCAAGCTATTTTGTGAATTTGACATCAAAATCTTATAAGTAGGTTGAAGTTATATGAAATAACCTAAAGTGACCCTTGATGGCTTATAGATACAAACGCATGTGTCCCGTTTGTCAGAAATCAAATCTCTGGCAATCAAATACACTGACTGCAAGTAGGCCTACATGGTTTGAACGCCAAGAAAGACAAAAATGGTTGAAGCAAGCTACATCCAGTTTTAACCACTTAAGAGAAACTTCAAGTCACTCTTTGGAGGCCAAGGATACTCATTGGAGGACACAGGCAACTAAAGTATAGACACATTTGTTTTACGTGGATTGTGAAAGAAGTCAATCATTGACTTATCGAGTCACTCTCCATGGCACAGATGTTGGCGTATACTTCCTACCTGCCTAGTGGAGGAAACCGAAGAACTCGGAGAAAACCTCCGTGCACGGTTAAAGTGGTAGGAACTTTTTCCACATGCTGCCCAGGACGAGAATCGAACCCGGGTCGCAGAGGTGAAAGGCGAGCGTCTTACCGCTCAGCCAACCGTGCACCTCTTGTGATGGCCACGGGCCATCTAAGGACACGTCATCATATTTCACTTTTAAACACCCTTATACAATGATCTTGGCGGGCCCGACTGGTTTTGGTAGGACTGTATACCTAAACGAACTTTTACAGAGAGCAGGCATGACCATTGAAACATCGCTGAAAAGAACTATTATCTGTTTCTCACATTGGCAGCGCTTGTATTAAGAAATGCAAGACAGTGTTCCAAGTATAGAATTCCTCCAAAGTATACCTTTAAACTTGGAACATGATAGCTTTCTGGACCCGAACACACAAAAAAAACTTGATTGTATTTGACGATCTGATGAGCCATATTAGCAAAGAAGAAAGGATGACAGATTTATTCAACAAAGGAAGCCCCCACTGTAATTTGAGTGTTGTAGTGCTCATGTAAAATTTCTACGAGCCATGCACAGTAACCATGCGTCAAAATTGCCAATATGTAATTTTAGGCAACATGCCAATGGATTTACAGACCATCAAGATCATGCGTCAGTGCATGTTCCCAGACAAGTGAAAGTATATGATGGACACGTACAAGGAAGCCACTTCAAAACCACATGGATTTCTGGTGATTGATCTAAAACTGACAACACCCACACGTGAACGACTGAGAAAAAAAAAACTATATCACACACATCTCAGCCAGCAAAATTATCAGCAGATCAATTGATATCCCTTATGTCCATCTCTGATGATTCTGTAAGTGATAGTGAGGAGGGTGACATGGGGTAGGAAGTACAGCCTGTCATAAAGACAGACACACTGCTGCATATGAAATGGTTACAAAGTCCTGACGACAAGATAAGTCCAGATCCTCCACTATGGGAAGAACTCCGCAAAGCATAGCTCATCGCAGTGATAAGGAAAAATCACTCATCCGGAATAACAAAGCATTGTCACAATTATGCCTGTATGAGTGGAACCGCGTGAGACCACACCATTACATACCTTGCATCATGTGTCCACAGACAACAGTTGCTTTTGAGCTGATTGCGTTTGAGCATTGCGGGACTATTGATACTTATTTACCGCCAAATACAATGAACTGGCGGCCTACATGCAAACTATACGTGAAGAAGATCCAAAGATGATGACAAATATTCGTGCATTGCCCGACTAGTAAGAAAAAGTCTGTTGGTAAAGTGAAGAATGCCTCTGTGAGAAAAAGATGAAAGTGGAGCATGAAAGATCGATAACATCGATATGGAACCTATAGACTGAAAAAAGTAGCAGTGAAAAAATCTGTAAGTAACAGGCCATCTGGGTATACTGTAAGAGCATGGATTTTTATGTACTACTGAGTAGCAATGACAGTCAATTGTCATACCCTGGAAACCATGGAAACGATTTTCGTGTACAATTACCACAGGAATTGAATTTATCGAAATAGTGGGAATTTGCTGCGAGTGATATTCATATTGACCAAGTAGGACAAACAAGTCAATGGTTGCTGGTGTGTCATGACATTGTAGACTATACTATAGTCAGGAACAGTTTGAGCCAAATATTATAAGGAATATCACCATAGAGATATTATACTGTATAATATCTCTATGATATCACCATCAGCCAAACATTTTGTCACAGAACAGTTTACCCATGTTGTGCAGAATCCCGTGCAATAAATACATATTTTCATATCAGACACTGAGGGTGAACCAACAAATATTCGTTGCTGAGGGTCAACCTACAAATATTTGCTGCTGTGACGTTACATTACATTTTCGTGCATCTCCATTATAAATATGAAAAGCAATATACCAGGGTTTAGAGCCTTCAATGAACCATGGCAGCTTTTTCGTCAACAAAAAGGAGGAAAGTCCGAAACGTATTCAAGAGAAGCATCACGAGATTACCAGCATCACTGCCCAGGACCTCTAGATGAAAACGAAGCTACAAAAGACGAAAGACAAGAACTGCAAGAAGACTAAACCTTATCAAAACCTCAGGGATCATGGCATTTCCCTGTAATTGAAGAGGGTATTGATGATTATTTGTAATGAGAAAAGCTTGTTTGTTTTTTTTTGTTCATTATAAGTATACTTCTAAAACAACACCTAAAAAAACCTACCCAGGTAAAATGGCCCGGGGTACAATAGCTGGACGGTCACTCACAATAGTTTGAGAGGAACTATAAACCTACTTTTGCCCAGAGAAAGTGCAGGTCATGACTTGTATCACATAAGTTGAACTCTGTACATGTAAAGACATGTATACTGACGTCACAGATCCATTCCTTTCTGTGGGGATCAGTGACATGGCCTGATGCACCACCCGTGTGCACTTGTCCACCTCGATTTCTGCTGTTGTAGGTTGTGTACAGGTCCAGACTGGTCATGGATTTCTCATTGTATGGCACTACATGTAGATAGTCCCTGGTGATGTTTGTAAACAACAGCCAATATGCCTTGACTTGTCACTCAAAAAAAGCTGATCTGGCTAAAAGTGCCCACAGCTGATATGGTATTTGTATCCATATTTCGACAGGTCTTGGAGATACTGTCTATAATCTTAACCCCTGTCACACACCCTGTTTAGACACGTCGGGGAACAACGTCAGGGTTTTTTTTGGGGGGGGAGGGGGGCTATATTTTTTTGCTGCATCAGCTGTTTCACATTGTTTCCTTATCACTAATCCTTCTATTTTCTTGGGGGCGGGGTGGGGTAGCCAGGTGAAAACTACTGACAAGCTTAATAGTTGCTACATCTTATTCATCCATGCTTGTTCAGGGGCTCAAACCTTCAATGGGAGAACCTAGAGAACTGTCGTGACTATAAAATGCTTCCTTCTAAGATTACAAAATTGAACGATAGCTATATATGGTCCTGTAGGCTCTGGGATGGATTTCACAGGCTACATGTACACTGAGCTGTATGAAATATAAAAGATGTCATAATGACAAGCAAAACATGTAGCATGGATAATCAGAAGTCTTAATGCGCTGCCCTATTATATATAGAAATAATTGACACTTGTGTTGTCACAATCCTGGCATTTTTAAGATTGGATTTTGGGCTCATATTTCTGAGTTTCAACTAGACTTTTAACAACGACTGACATGACATAGGGCATCTTAATTATATTTGAAACATATTCCAACTTGACTTCCCTCAGTATGTAGAGGGTCGATTACAATTATTATCGTTTACAAGGGGAGGGGTCGGGTCAGAATGTGTGAGTGTTGTTTAGATCCTGGAACAATGTTGATATTTAATACCAGGTGTTTTGCAGTCACACCAAGTTTATACTAGACACAGCTCCACCATTTTGCATAAATTAGCTGGGGAAAACAGCATTTCCATTAACCCCCAAATAAGGGTATACATGTCAAAACATGAAATAACCTCTGAGAAGATTCTAAAGGATCACTAGTCTCATTTATTTACATGTAAATTGTTGAAAATCTAGGTTTTTTTCTTGAATTTTCCTTCTTGTGACTCCCTGAAGACTTTCCTACTAGGAACACAGGAAAATAGTGGGAAAAGGGATTTAAAACCCAGATTCCTTTGTCAGGATATAAGCAAGCATATGCATAGGTGTGGAATTAAAGAGATGTATTAAACGAACATTCCCATCACATGAAACTTGGTGTTAATATAAATTTGAATGGCCTTACTCTTCCTTCCCGTGTGTCAAATCATGAGTAAAAATTAATTAGGAGCCATATATTGGCGAAAACTGTGGCCAGAATTTCCAATTCAAAAGTGGTACCATGTTTCCATATTTAGTGACGTCAGTCTTGACAATTCCCTTTCCTGTGCACTGCTGTAGAGCTCTCCTATTGAAAAAGGTAACGTAAACAGGAAGTTGATTTGTTTATCACATGATCATGGCAGCACTAGGCGATGAGTAATGTGCGTTTCCTGGGGCTGGGGATCATTTGTGTACATGTCTGTCTTACAGAATTACCTTGTACTTGCTTCATTTCTTTCTGGAACAGGGTATGAATGGGAACATATTGAGTGCTATCACTAACTCCAGCACTTACCCACAGCCCTTGAAGTCCATGCTGGATCAAGATAGGTCTGTGATAGAGTAAGGAAACCATGATACAAGTATCATGTGATATGACAGAGCACACTCTGTGCTTAGCTATGACAGAGTCCAGTGCATAAATGGGTATAGGTATATCAGCTTCTCCAAATAAAGACTCCACATGTTTTCTCCCAACTGGAATTGTGACACATGGCCAGCTCTTATGTTCTCTCATGACCTGCCCAACAAGAGTTTGGTGGTGTGTTGTTCTTGGTTTACTCTCACAAAGATGGCTATAAATCAATTTCTCTAAAAGCAGCTTATTGTTTTTGCTTCACCAGAAACTTTCCATTTCTTTTGACAGAGTGGTTCCTGACTCAACAGTACTATGTTCAATTGCACAAGTTTCTGATCATCTCATTCTCTCTATATCTTTCACACTTGGTTCATCAGACTACAAGTAATAGACACAGTGGGATCGTCCATATTGACGATATATATCTTTCATAGATGAAAAAGCTGTTCTTAAGTCCTGAAACTCTGAAAGGCCACTCAGACATATCTTATGAACAAATGCCAGTGCATCTACGATAAATGAAAGGTTCCTGTGGTGTCTGTAGAAATAATCCTTGGGTCCAAGTCGGTTTCAAGCTCTTTGGGTAATTGGCTCTTATCTGGCTTTGTCAGCAACCCATCCTCACTGACCAGAAGACTGGAGATGGAGACATCTTCACTTCAGTAGTTCTTCTGTAGTAAGTCCGTGATCATGGGCGATGTCAACTGTCTTCTCAACTATATTTACCTCTTTCATGTCTGTCTTGACTGTCCTTTCTGGTCTGTTTCTGATAGCTGCCATAGTTTTCAGATTAAGTTTTGGTGTGCTTTCATTAAGCCTTCCAGTTTTCATAGTGAATCTCTGAAGACAGAAGCTCCTGTACCTTTGTTACTCTTTAGCAAAAGCATTAAATATATCATCCCTGATGTCTTTAGACAGGAGCTCCTTTGCGACGAAATTTTGAAGAATGGGAGATGCATTTGATGACAAAGGAATCCCTTCTCAACAATGAAATCGATCATAGCCTGGATAAGAGACTCCCTGTGCATCGTGAGGACTTGAGATAACTGATGATAGCTACATGCTTTGTGCATTTTGTCCATTTCTCCAGTCTGTTAATGATGAATATGTTTTACTGCCATCATTTCATTCTATATCAGATCCCAGTGAGCAATGTATTGTTTCTGCTTGGCATGGCCAATCAATCCATAACTGCATTTAGAAGAAAGGTTGATACTCTGTTCTAACTTTTGGTCACCACCAACAGCAGTGAAATGACCAGGTTTGTCTTTGACTGAAAAGTTTCCATGGGAAAACATGTCATGAACTGATAGAGCAGTTTGAGCTAGGCATCACATATCTTTCAGGTAAATGGAGCACCAGTGTAGGTAATTAGTACAATCAAATGCAGCAAACAGATAGAGATAATGATTCTTACTTAGAATGGAGTTTTGGAAAACAGTAGGGCCAAAAACACCCGCCTGCAGCCAGGTTATGTCAGCTCCACTTCCCGCCAATGCTCTTCCAATGTATTTGAAGACAATCTTCAACAGATGAAGAGTTCTCAGGACTGGTAAAAGTGTTCTAAACTTTTCTGATCTCATCATTGGTATTTCTCTAACAATACAATAAACCTCCTCGTCACAATACATGGGATTTCTGTTTGGAGAAGCTGAAATCTAATCTGCATGAAGTTACTCATAGATGAGTAGACTGTTGCATATTGGGTAAGAGAGTAGGGTAAGACAGGCAGAAAAACCACAACTTTCCAGGGAATATTTTCTTCTATCCATAGTGCATTAGCAGCATTCAAGGAAGGCATTGTTTGTGACACAGAGTACATTGACACTTTGTTTTTGGTAATAGACAGACAGCTTAGACATGGAGCAGTATTACGCTCTTTCACTTCATCGGTATTTTCGGAATTGTAGGTATGTTCAGGTACTTGGTAGAATGTAGGGATGTCTGTATGACGTGCGCGCTTGTGGAACTGCTGATAATACTAGCACTCACTTGTACTGGATTCACAGTATGCATATCTCAGTGAACTCACTTGCAGCTTTGTTTGATCCAATGAAAATGATCAAAGATTTGCTCACGGGCTCTGGATATGTGAAATCTATTCAATATCCAAATTGATTCACCAGATTATTTTCACATCTCTCTTTCAAAAGTATCAATATTATTCAAATAGTGTCTAATTATACTACGTACATCGCCTTTGCCATTTTTTAATCCCTGCTGTAACTCTGGTACAGCCTGATTCCATGCAAGCTGTTTTGAAGTTAGTTTTTGCATGGCATCTTTATCGCGCATATCATACTACTACATATTCTTAGTCATGCATTCCCTATGGTAATATAGATCAGCTCCAAACAGAATGTGGATCTTGCAAGTCACATATACGTGTAAAAACAGCATCTTGAAAGAAGTTGACAGCTACAAGGAAAGTTACAGCACTGGATTCACTAATATACCTCTGGGGGGTGTACACTTTCTTGTGTGCTTTGTTATCACATATAATGCAATTTACATCTCGCATTCCTGTGGCCGTAGTCTCTGTATTAGGTGAGTAGTGTGAAGCCTAGACACGAGGTGGGCAAATACTTCTTTCATTAGATCTGATTTGGTGCAGTAAAAAGACAAGGCTTGACCAGAATTCTTTTGTACAATTCTTTCTAGGTCTGATTTCATTGTATACCTTTAATAGCAAGTACTAGTCACATGATATACACAATAGTCCTCTTGAACAAGCCTTAGTCGTTTTGAAACTATGTCATTATGTATGGCACTGGATTCCCGAATCCTCTTCGGCCATTGCTTGTGCTTACAACTTCACCATTGCTCTCAGTCTGGCAGATGACAGATTTTGCTGCATCATCATGTCTTTGGGAGCTTGCCACGATGTTACAGGCTATATCTGATTGGCTTTTAAAGCAGGCAGAAGCGAGATATGGGGCTACTGCAATTTCGACACGAAGCGTAACATGGCATATTAGTTTGTATATCTACATTTGTATACAGTCTGCTGTTAGTATTATCACCACCACAAGACCAACTGAGCAAGAAGTACTACATCTATTTCAAGTATTGATGGGCAGAACACCAGTTTCTGTACTACATCTGCTGAAGCTCTTGTAATAGCATGCTGGAGGCCAGGATCAAGAAGGTATCCTGTACTTTGCAGGAATAAGGTCTGGCTGACAGCTACACGCTCATCAGAAGGAATAATTCCCTTAAAATATACTTAGTACCGGCGGTTCCGGCTACCCAAAAGTGTAACGCGAAGATCACACACATAAGCACTGATGACATTTGGCCCAATTACTGTTGATAAGTTGGACAGGTTTTACAGCAGTGCTCTCATCACCGCAACTTGCAGGTGGAAGCTTCAGAAAGTTATGCCTTCCACCATGAATATTTCTGAATATTGTTCAATTTCCTTGAATCTGCAGTCCAGCCTGGTACTGCAAAATGGTAAACAGGCATTTTTTCCTTGTAGCAGAAATATACAGTTGAAAGCTTCGTAAGCAATTCCGAGGTGTGGGCTGCTCTAGGCTGTGGCAATGGCAACAACGGCAGCTCTGGAATAGATGTCCCACCTGTGGCAAAGGAAATATATATATATAGTGTCTGGATGTATGATGTCGTCTACTTCAACTTTCTGCTGTTACATCCTGCTTAATAAGGTGACGAAATAGAAGCTGTTATCAAATTCAGATATTACACTTTAAGAGCCTCTTATCTCTCTCTCTCCAGAAGCACATCTTGTTATAATATATTGTTCTAATTGTCATGACGTTTAAATCAGGTTTCAGTGTAAACATTGATAATTTTGCCAGGGATTCCTCGTATCCATTGTTTTACTTAAGTACGATAAAACAACTTTGGCGAATCAGGATTAGCTGGCAAGATTGCATATTGTATTCAGAGAAAGCTGTTTACATATTGGATACTATTTTGATAACAATCGTTAGTAAAATTGTGATTACTAAGTATTCATAAAATTTTATCACTTTGAACCATACTTTTATTGTTCTTACCAGTGGTTTCTTTTTAAATGGTTTAAGCGAAACAACCGCTTATTTTAATTTGCCTTTGGGAAAATTTGCGTTAGGTTGACTTAGGCTCTTCAGATGTTCTCCTCACTTTCCACAAAATCGAAAATCATTCGATCCTATGGATTTGAACCTGCTTGCCTCTGGGAAAGCTTGTTCTTTGAACGACCTGTCTTAACCATTATACCATTGGCTCCATCAGAGCTGAGGAACCGTTGTCTTTGTGTTAGTTGAACAACCGGCACAGGTGCATCCAAAAGGAAAAAGTTACACATGGAATGTATTGCAGATTGAATATTACACTTAGTTATGGCTTCTCAGATTGTAGAGCAACATGCCGTTCAACATACAAACAAGTGCTGGTCTGGTGAAATCATGCATAAACAGCACGATAAAACCAAGAGACAGAAGTCATTCATGCAGTGGCTTATTCTTTGTCAGAATCAATACCATACCAACCCAGGCTCCGCACGTCGCGTTTTTTATGCCTTTTATAATATCTTATATCTTAAAAAGTCATCTACATAAATTCGGTTAGGGATGCGCATAGGCCATACCTGAGATTCCTCATGAATGCCTAGCTGTAAAATAATTTGCGCACTGGATTCCTGGTCCATTTTATGGATGATGTAAATGCAAGATACATCTGCAAATTCAAGCAAAATAAAATAAGTTTGCGATTTTAAATATTGAAATATAAAGGAAAATCTATGATGTAAATATATGGGTAAATAATTAGTGGTTCAATTACTTAAGTTGAAGAAATCTATAACTTAAGCAGAGCTGATCTGATTAGCATGTTATAATTACTATACTTAAAATGTACAAAAAGGGGAAATCATATGGCAAAGCCCTATACCTGTATATATTTGGAAATTGCATCAATAAATTGATATATTTGAACAAATGTGACCATATTTTATATACTTTATGGGTTATCTGATGGTGAAATCTAATTTACTAACGGTTTAAGATGTACCTTATTTCCTGTATTTTTTTTTATTATTATTTTATTGAACCTCTGCGAACGGAGAAATTAAAAGTACATTCAAATGTGTACATCGAAATGATAAAGACAGATAAAATACACCCTTCAGAAAACAAAAAACCTAGTCTAGTATTTAAAATGAATGATACAAAACAGTCTGATAAGAGTACAAACCGACATAGCTAATGCCATACCACTGCTAAACACACATGATTGTCAATTACTGCACAAGTTTTTGATCTTTGATTTCTAGGGAAACGTTACCATAGTACACATAGATAAAACGACACAATAACACTCAGTAAAACATCGAAAATATGCAAATAAAAATATGAATCGATTGTAATGTCATGTGGGTTTGCACAGAGGTCCGGCCGCTACCGCAGGCCCACTCTGGCGACCCGAGGAGAACCTAGTCATGATATTGACATTATTATATTTCATTGAGCCCCTGTTTCTTGGAAATAAAAGTAAGGTAGGTCTAAAAAAATCCACCTGAGAGTAAAATACAGTACACCTTATGGTCAGTAACATACTAGATCATGAACAGAGTAGTAACCATTAATGGAACCATAGCATGTTTTTCAGTCCATGACTTTATATAATTCTCAGATATAATACATATGATCAAAAATATATGTAAAGTGAACAGTGACCATTAATGAATTATTTTGAGCTGCACCACTGGCCATATGTATACTGTGTGCCAAAGGTAATTTATTTCCTGTGTTCTGCACTGAAGCATTTTTATTAACTATACCAGTGCACCAGGACCCAACCCCAATCACTATTTACAGGTGCGAACTGGGCTTGAAAAGCTGTTTACAGGGTAATCTTCGGACAAGGTAAGATGCAAAAATATTGAAATGCCTAGATAAGACTGAATCAATAGAAGAAATATTAGCGATGTTATAAAAGATTGCTCAAATTCAACCGAGATGTTCCCAACTCATGTTTGTTTGGCAAGAAGATTTGTTTTGCGAACAGTTGATTCTACCTATGATAGGTTTCCCCTAAATAATTCTTTACAAATCCTAAATTGTTTATCCCAGGAAAATTAGGTGCCATTACGGAGCTGTATATAGAGAAACCAATGGTGGATTGCAACAGTCTTGTGCATTGGTCTAGCATTCTACAATGCTAAAAGATTCTATGGAGTGATTCTGAAGGTCATTCTCATAAGGCATGGTAACAGTACAATATGCCATCACTTTCTTCTAAAAAAATCATCTGGAGTTAAAAGTCGCAGTTTCAGTTGAAAATGAATATTCAAGATACTGCGATCAAATATGTTGATCAATCTTGACATTGCATTATATAAACTTAAAGGAATGGTCATATTTGTGTCATCTGGCATTGAAGTCACTTTGCGAAGGTTACTACGAGGGCTGCCTGAAAAGTTCTAAGTCTAACTGGGATGTCTCAATCGGATTTAAACAAACTTTTGCAACCAACAAGTACAATCATTTAATGAATTATGGATGTAAGAACTGCAACTTTCGTGTGATTAGTGTCTTTGTACCTTCCCATTGAAATTACCAGAAATGGACAAAACTGGCTATATGGCAGTCAACAAGTACGTGCAACTGACAGGGCTAACTCCAATACAGGTACATGTCGACATGGTCTCCAGTTTAGGGGAAGATGCCCCTTCCCTTTCCACTGTTAAAAAGTGGGCTGTGGAATTCAAGCGTGGCAGAGAGAGCCTTGACCATGACACACATCCAGGAAAGCCTTCAAAAGCAACCATTCCGTAAAACATGACCCGGGTGCATAACATGGTGATGGCTGATCAAGGATTGACCACTCGACATATTGCTAGTATTATGGGCATCTCCCATGAGAGGGCTGAATTCATTATCACCAAGGAGTTGGAAATGACACATGTTTCTGCAAGATGGATGCTATAGCTCTTGACAGCAGATCAGAAACGTGTCAGATTCCTAGCATCCCGTGACAATTTTCTGCTATTTTGAAGCAGATCCCGATGATTTTTGGCCCCATTTGAAAGGTTGATTATACCTGGATTCATCACTTTGAACCAGAAACCAAAATTCAGTCTAAACAATGGAAACATCCAAGATCACCATCACCCCCAAAAAGTCCGTTCCCTATGCTGGAAAGGTGATGGCTTCAGTTCTTTGGGATTCCAAGGGTATTATGCTCAATGCCTATCATGAAAAAGGCCAGACTATCGATGGGCGATATAATGCTGACCTACTGAGACAGCTGCATGAAGTTATCAAAGCTAAGTGATAGGGAATGCTCACTTAAGGAGTCCTGTTCCAACAAGCCAATGTTCCTGTTCACAAATCGGTGGTGGCCATGTCAGCAATCCATAATTGTGGCTTCGAACTCATTGATTACCCCCCCCCCCCCCATTCACCCAATTTAGCCTTGTCAGACTTCACCTGTTCCTCAAAATGAAAGAAGAATTAGCTGGTCGCCATTTGCCTTGTGATGATGATGTCATTTC
The DNA here is from genome assembly GCA_964020975.1 of Hermodice carunculata. Lineage (NCBI taxonomy): Eukaryota > Metazoa > Annelida > Polychaeta > Eunicida > Amphinomidae > Hermodice > Hermodice carunculata. Next base: position 27,500,678 of record OZ026622.1, on the reverse strand, counting down.
TGTTGTGAATAACTATTTTCAGGTGGCTGAAGAAAATTTCTTCTTGACCGGCATCCAGGCCTTGAAGCATTGCTGGCAAAAGTATGTGAACCTGGAGTGGGGCATTCTAGAGAAATAAATGAAAACCATCGACTTTGTATTGGTCTTCCACAGCTAGGCTTAGAACTTTTCAGCCAGCCCTCGCAGGTTTACACAGTGTTTTATGTATTATTCCTCTGTCATTTTGTGAACCAATTAAGGGCTTCCACATGGGTCTTCAAAATATGGCCGTTTCCCATTTCACTTTTTTTTTAGATATTTTCTTCATTTCACTTTTTATAACTGAAAGTTTGTTTCACTTTACTTTTTAAATCAGATCTGCTAATACCACATGAGGGTATTGAAGCCATTACAATGATCCCTCTCTTATGAGGCCATCAAAATGCTGCCTTATATAAGCTCTATAGGCTGTCCCTTTATTCCTTTCCCAAGCAAGCACCGGATGTAAATTGTCCTCTGTCTACACGTCTTTACTTTTAGTTTTCGTTACTGCTAACTATTTGTGCTGAGATTTGTGTCAAAGACTATTCATGATTATGTCCTAAATCAATATATTTCCCTGGCATGTGTTGAGCGCAATGTGCCTAACCCATGCCAAAGAAAGGAATTGACTCAGTCATACTCTCATCTGGTGTGGGATAAATTTCATCATGTGCAGATGTGTGACACGCCAGACTTTAATATGCGTATAGACAGACAGTGAAAATGATCCCAAACTTTGCTCCACTTCTTTTAAGAGGTCAATTTTGATATTCACTTTGTTACAACCCAGACGCTTCACTCCTTGCACTATTCATAAGTTTCTTGTTTCACTTCATACACCTTATTTAAGGCCAACTGAGGTTTTTTTTTTAGCTTTTAGAATTATGATTTTGCACTACGTTTTCCATCTCAGTGGGAGCATAATCAAATGAACTACCCACTAAAGAAGAAACCTCATGAGATTTTGTGACCGGGCATATAATCTGGATTGATTAATAACATATTTTCATTGGAACAAGAGGAGCCTGTAAATTTTGATAACCATTAACGTGTGATGAGTCAACAGTTTTTAATATGAAATCCGCCCCTGATATTCATATGAAACATGGAGTCACAATGAGCATAATCGTTGGAGATTGGGAGCATTATAAATCAAGCGGACGACTGGCTCATACCAATATATTGACAGAATTCCACCATAGGTCTTGTCATTCCTTTTAAATAATAAACTGTGTGGGAAGTCGTCTTTTCCTGACTTGAGTCTTACTTGTATTTCAATGTCAGGCCTGCAAGACCGCCAACATCCCGTCCCTAACCAATGCACTGTTTGAACCTAATTGAACAGAATGGTTCTTCAACACTAGATTTGCTCATTTCCAATTGAATATCCTTCAACATGTACACGTTGTTCCGAAACATAAAGCGATTTCAAATTGACCATTCTAGTGCATGGGCGCTAGACAGAGTGCTTCTCGACATTGTCAGCAGTGCAGGGCATGTGGCCCTTAGGATTGACTGAGGCGTTTGTTCACATTGCCTCATCCTGCTTATTTAGTTCAAATACAGTCCAGTATGATGCATTTTACATGTACCATAATCATACCTTTCTGTACTACACACACTTCTTTATTATATACTGGGGAAAGGGGACATGTTTCCACTGGGTTAATGTATAAGCGTACCAAAGTGTATTGGGAACCAAGAGACAGGGGGATATATATTTAGCAAATACACTCAGAAAAAAGTTTTTTTGTCCAATCAAAATAGTGGAAAAAATGTGGGTTTTTTTCTGGCTGCACGCATTTCCATGGATATGTCACACCATACATTCACAATACTGCTAGAACTGGCCTTCTGTGGTTAAACATGCGAGAACTTGGTTTGGAACATTAAGGCCACTGACATGAATTCATATGTCAGTTTAATATGGTCTGTTGTATTTCAGCCTCGAAAACAATGAGAAAGTACAGGTATAGTAATTTTTTGCCGATATAAAGTGCATATATATATATATCGATGAAAATTGTCTATGTGAAGGAAACTCCATTGTTTTTACGTAAAATGTTTAAAACAAATTATACAGCACTAGATACCATATAAAAGCAGAACCAATGACCAAAGTCGACGAGTCTTTCCATGTTTGCTTCAATTTTCACCCACGCACACAAGTGTGAGGTGTTTCTACTGTGGTATTTTATTCACACATTTTCACAAATAAAAACAAACTGCCATGAATCTTTTCCAATGCCAACTGAAACTTTGGTTAAACTACGTAAAAGGAAGTGCTCAATTATAATTGGGATGATAGATTCATATTTCTTGTAAAAAGACCCTTTATTCAAGTAGCAGCATGCCTATAGTTCTAGAGAATATAATAGTCTGGGTCAACAGCCTTCCTCGGTGCACTTTGGGGCACTGTTGGCTCAGTCAAAACTTGGCACTGAAATAGATATGCCAAAAAAAGTTACACACTATTGTACATTTGGAATCCTGCAGTACGGCAGTATTGTTTTAATGGTTTAATTCATTTAATGTATAAAAAGCCTGGTATGGTACAAAATTGGCACAAAATGTGTCTGCCATAACTTCTGTCTCTTTTTGGACAACTGTATGCCGGCCCTTGGTTACATGGACATATGTTTGAAACCTCGCCTAGACCTGCAACTAAGGTTTCTTCGCCATAGAAGCAACATCTGCATGTAGTTTTGTAGTTTTACTTAAAACACAAACTGACAGAGCAATCCCATTATTTTATCCAGAATGGCACAGTTTGAACTGGTCTTATTTGGAGCAGTGTGCACTGTTTGTAATCATACATGTGCATCATGAGTGGACTACAAATACAAGCAACGTGCCAAGAACAACATATATCTGTGGTTTCACTCTGTGTTGTGCTTTCTCGATTTGCCCTTTGCACTCTTGAAAAAATAAACTGAAACTTGAAAACATATATATAGATCTTCCTTGGAGTAACATATATGGGACATATAGGCAAAAGATGGAGCGGAGTGCCACAGTATGAGAAAGTTTTGTACTTCTTTGCTTCCCTGTTGAGGTCTATGGAGAGGATGATGCCTTCACTACAATAATGCTAGCAAATAACTTGTTTTGTCTGCAGAAAAATTCTGGCAAACAACCGGTTTTGTCAGGAGAAGGATTCATAAATACTTGCAGGGTCTTAGTTAGTCTCCAATGTTGCGGGAGCTGTAGTAAGTAAAATGATCAAATAGCATAGAAAAACATTACCCTTATTCATAAATGTCAACCCAACAATGACAGGAAAGAGATTCAAGAGTTAGCAAAACATCAACATTTACTTCCAATACCAATGGCAAGAAACGAATTCCACTCCTGACGGGAGACAGGCTGTCACCCATGAAAGGTAACTGGTGGTTTAAAGATGCAGCATACTTGAAATATGCTTCACCCACAGTCAAGAAACCTGAGGACCTGGTGCAGTCTCATGCCTTTGTAGATATCATGTCATTGGCTGCCATTATGGATCAAAACGTGGAAGTGTCAGGCATGCATGCCATATTTCATCTGTTCTGCATGTTACAGTGGCTATGGACGAAACTGTATGCTTCAGATTTTAATAAACGATGTTATTGTGGACACATCTTGTGTACTGTTGTGAACAAACAAGGAGGGGTTACAACACATGCAAGATCAGGTGAAACTCCCCAGCATCACTTTGAATACAGTGCCAATCCAAGCCAATTGGTAAGCCTTTTGGTAAGGTTGAGAGCCTTACCAGTACAACCAAAAGAGGTACCAACCAAGAACGAGAACCAGTCTCATTAGCGACAGAACCAGCCATTCCAGCAAATAAAATGATAACCACAAGGGTGGTTAACACAACAAGCCAGACCCGAACAAGAAGCAATAAGAGTGCAAACCATTGCCCAGGGTTCCATACTCATAGCCCAAGCCCCCACCACTTACACTACAAGAGATCCATGGATGCTAAGTGTGGCAAGTATTTCATTTGTTGATTTAGGACTCCCACTCCTCCCCAAAACACCTATAGCCTTCTAGTCCCCAATGAAAGAAGATGCTGTTAAGTACTTCAGAGATGTAACTTCCTAGCTTCCAAACAAGGGAGGTGGCATTGGAGGCCAATGATAGATTTGTCAACTCTAGATAACTTTCTAAGAAATAAAAACTTTTAAATGGAATCCCCAGCTCTATCTCAGGCACTCTGGATACATTGGAAAAATGCACAATCTGCCATCAGCAGGCTGCATGTATTAGTTCGAGCCCCTCCTCTTTTGGCTTGTGCAACACCTAATGTGATTGATTGAGTGGCATAGTATGGACACAAACACAACATATGAGTGCACATTTATCTGGATTACCATATAATTTGGCCACTTCATCCCTCCCAACAGACCAGGTCATGGCATCAAGTCAGATAATTTGTATGAACTTGGGCTTGGTCTTCAACATTGGCAAGATCTGCATGGACTTGTTCAAGAAATTTTCCTTCCTATGTACACATGCTATAACAGTACCTTTGCAGTGGAAGCCCTCCAATTAGGGTCTTGTTACAGAGGAGGCTTGTCCAAATCAATTTTCATGACAAATGAATCAAAGACTCTCTCACCAAGATGAGCTCAGTCAACCCTGTATATAGGTATATCCAATCTTGACTCTTGACGGATGTCAAGCAACAACTTCAAGCCCATGGACCTTTAATATCTTTTGCCATGAGAAGTCCGAATTCTCTGAAACATCTATGACTGGGTGCAAAGCACTCATGAACCATCAGTGTCCTGCACTTGGCAGTATCAAAACATAGCAATCAATTAGTCAGAACTGGTGACCAAGAGGCCAGCTGTGGAGACTTTGCAGTCCTCTGTCAAATACAAATGTCTTGCTTATGGTGGGCAACCATACGTCAGTTGGCTACATGAACAAATGGGGGGAAGGGCTCAAGTCAATGTGCTATGCTCCCACACAGGAAAAAATAACATATTGACCTGGTGCCAGGAAAACAATGTCAAAGTAATACATCACAAACTACAGGGTTTCTCAACATGATTGCTAATATTCTCAAAGGACTAAGGCAATCAATGCAGAATGGTTACTGAATCTGATCTCTTTGATCTGCCCAGTGTCATCCACAGGTATGCCTGTTTGCCTCAGGGCCTATTGAAAGCTGTGAACATTTATGTCTTTATTCTTGGATGAGCTGACATTGGCAACAGACAACCTTTTTGTGCCCTCAGAAAGCCTTCTCCCCAATGCATACCCTCTACTGCCAGTGCACACAAAGATGGCAAAGAAAATTTGGGAGGGTATTCAATTGATTCTCATCATATCCTGGTGGCCAAACAGACCATGGACAATGAGTCTATTGATGAAAATCTGGTGCCTCCCATATCATTGCCCATGTGGGAGACTTTTGTGCCTAAAAATCTGCCAAACTTTTATTTTAACTGAGTTCAAAGAAACATGTATGGAGTCTAGCATACAAAGCATTGAAGCTTCAGATTTTGTGACAGTGAAAGTTGCAAGAGGCAAATTACTGTCCATTTCTCTGAAGGTCTTTGGCACCATGTTCTCTTAGTGGCTACAACCAAAGGATGTTCATCTCTTTTGCTGCTATTGTTTGATTTTGAGAAAATAGGAGTCTGCATGATGGTTTGGCAACCTCAATAACACTAGGTGTGAGGGCATAAAATGTGGTGGTGACAAAAACTTGTTCCACCTGATAATTAACTATATTTTGATAGGCCAGTTTGGATTAACGTTTTCTCTGGTTTCACAGAATGGTCTTGTAATACATGATAGGCACAGCTGAAGTTTCAATGAACATGCACATTTATAAAAGAGTCTTTCTACTAATGTTGGCTTTAGGTTCAAGGCATGGACACATTCATTCAATAGGAGGTAATGACGCAAGATCCGAAGTCTCCTTTTGCTTCTTCAGGGCTTCATGGTAAAAAATTAAAATCCTTTATTATCCTGTCTATCAAGGCGTCATCCATGACAGTCGACTGAACAGTACCAGACAGGACTCTCTGCCTATTTGGGGCTTTAAAGCTCGACTTGAACAGGAATGTCAGAATTCAAATCTTTCTTCACGTAAGGGAGACAGGGCTGGGTATAATCGCCAGAAATACAGTTTTCTGTTGGATTACCAAACATACCTGTGAGGTTGTGCATAATGTGCCAATGAACTCATGATATTTGAGCATTTTTCATGTCTTGAAATGCATTCAGCAAATTTTCATAGTGGACCTTATGGCCTTTGGCAATGATGGTCAAATGGCACCACCTTCTCGCCTGCTCTTTCCACATAAGATATCTAGTGTGAGCTGATTCTTGGCTAATAACATTGAAGAATGTTTCAGCCCCATCTATGTGACTTTTACAGATATAAATTACAATTTGAGCCTCCAAAGACTTACTTTCCAACCAACTGAACTAACCGTTTATCAGCTTTTTCTGTCAGAAGATCCACTTGTTCTCACTGTGATAGCGTTCTTCCTTGAGACTGTTGGCATGTCAACTTGTTGTTACCAGAAACATAATGTATTGGGGGCATACATATAAGGAATTTTAAATGTTTTCCCGATTTATTTGATCTGATTACTAAGAAGTCCACCCAACCTACCCCACTTTTAAAGTTTTTTTCGACTTCTGAGCTAACATGAGGGAACACTTGATAATTGTTTTCACTTCAATGGCTACTGCCAAAGGGTGTGTATAGCAGATCTGCAGGCTGGGGACAGGTTCCAGTTTAACTTTTTTGAGGTTTTCACCAAAGATTTAATCTCACAAGATCAGCCTACTGTATTTAACAAGGCTTTTCCAATAAATAAGGAAATTGTTTCAAATTCCTCATTTGAGTAACCTCTTTCAATAAGGAAATTGTCAAATTAGGACTTCAATGTTTTGGGGGACTCCTTAAAGGAATCAGGACTTAAATGTTTTGTTACTATTTAAGGGAATCATTCCACTTCACATGGCAATACTTTCAGGTTCAATGCTTCATTTTTGTGCACTTATCCAATCCCTTCGGAATTAGTGTTGTTTCTCTTTGGTGCTTACACCGCGAAATCAATCAATCATTTTCAGGGTAAATTATATTTTCCTGATGCTACAAGGACCGCCTTTATGGAACATAGGACCGGAAGATCACATCAGAAATTTAGATGCACTATGTGTGCCAAGTTAGACTTCGATTTATCCTACCAGGTCAGCAGCAAAAAGTCGATGCATGACCCAGTGTGTATGTCACTTACTTGACAGTTGACACGCGTAAGACCCAGACAGCTAATGATGGAGAATACTAACCTTATATCATGACGTGAAAATGATGAAATTCCCATCCCCTTTGGATATCGCATTATATAACATTGATTTTACAATAATTTACGTATCACACGACGTGGCAAATTGGTTTCTCGATCCGACCTGTATCTTTACGGGACAAAGATTACTTCATAATAGTTCAATATCTATTCATCAAAATACGTATCGTGACTAAGCCGATTTTTGTCAAATGATTATTTCTCTAAGATGCCTGGATTCGCTTGGGGTATCTAGGTCATCGAATTAGCTCCCATTGAATAGAACTATGGTTTATCATTTTAAGGTTTGAGATAACACTGAATTTGCATAACAAGATCTTTGCAGATCAGTGTGCTTGCTTAATGACATGGGTGTAATTGCGGGTTTGCACGCTTAGTCCATTGGTTGCTTTGTGCAATGGGGGCACCATATCTGACACACTCACAATGCAATCAGTGGAAATAAATATTTTCACTTGGTGAATGGGATGCAGGCGAAACTCCACATTTCGTAAGACTGCTGGTATTCCATGTTCATATGTGTGCTGCAGATACAAGAATCTAGATATACCATCAGTTCTAATTTCTGTTTCTTCCACGCCTGGAAAAGCTTGCCATTGATTGATATGCTATGTGTGCAATATCAACACAGCAGTACCTGAACACGCTGCTGAGACTACGACTTTCTGCCACAAGTGGGGTCACCGTAAACCGTTGATTTCTCACCTCGATTCCCTAGAAAGAACCTCTTTGCTGCGATAAGCCTGCTTGACTGTATAGTTTTAACCTAGATAGCGCCTTAAAAAGTCTTACTTGGAAAACTAGGCGTGGCTTAAATTGTAGCCGAGCTGAAAAGACCCCAAAAGGGAAATGGAAAATCAACTGCAGATATCTGCATATATTGAAATTATCACAATTTTAATGCTGTCAAAATGTACTCACTTCAGGGGCACCATTAACTGCTCAGTCGATTGCCTTTACACGTGTTTTGATCCATCGACTATCTCTTTTTGCATCGGGTAACCAGACTACTGCTTTACGCTGAAGATGAAGGTCGCATGGTCTTGTCACGCAGCCATAGAGTACGTCAGCTCAGGATGCACGTATTTATGTCCCAGAGATATAAATTATAAATGCAAATATACTTGAATAATATGTTGGTTTTTGTCCTGTAACGCTCGCGAACGTAGCGGTACATTGTCACTGAAGTATTGCTGGCAGCCTATATATCAAGAAAAGGGCCACTTCATATAGTAAACTTAAGTTGGCAGTGAGTTATTTACTACTTCCCGTTTCTAAGTGTCACTGAGAATTCGCCACGGAAAGACACCATTTTTTCCCGCAAGACATTCGTTTTTTTGTGGGTTTTTTTTTCATATTTAGCTGTCACTCACGATGGCTAATTCATGTGATAATCCTGAAACCTTTTCTCAAGTTGACAAGCATAGACACTCTTGTCGCAAATTTATCGTGATTTTACAGCTCAGCTTTTGTATGTGTGGTTGTGAAATTGGTATAAAACCTCATATGCATGTATCTTGGCATTTGGCTGGAGCCAGCCTCCATCATAAGTTTCTAAAACTGTTAGGTTGTCTTATGTAGCACCAGTAAATATACTCACAATTTAAATTACACCAGAAAGTAGGTGTAGAGTTCATGTTATTTTTCTAGGAAACGAAATAGATCTCTGTCACTTACATATATGATATTCACAATCATCTATTCCAATCATTGAAATGTCGAGCTGCATTCTTATAATAACATGCTTTTCCCCCGGAAAACTGCAAAAACACAAACCATTAATATCACTTGCCAAAACAAAAGTTTCCAAAAAGTTGAAATTTATAGTGTTTGGAATAATGGTGATGATGATAAATGTACTTTTCCAAAAAATTCTATTTGATGCTAGTATAGACGTTATTTGCTTCAAATTACAAAAGCTTCCAAAAAGTTGAAATATATAGTGTTTGAAATAATACTGACGATGATAAATGTACTTTTCAAAAGAATTTCTATCTGATGCTGATATATTATTTGCCTCAAATTACTGAGAACACTGGTGTTATTAGCGTGCAGATCGCTTTGCTCACAAATGTCTTCCCCGCGATAACCTCTCCATTCACATGGATGTAAGAACATGATATGCTTGGCTGGCTCTGCGAATGGAATGTAGTCAAAATTTATTACAACCAAGAAGAAGTATATCATAAAGAACATTACTTCAATTGATAAGACGGAATAGGATGAAAAAAGTAATCAATAAAATACTCCTTAGCTATAACAAATATATCTGCTTTACAGACACAACTAGCCAAAGCGAAGCTTTTGTTTTTGAGACTGAAATGTTACCGCTTGGAACTCCCAGTCCACCCCTAGTTGTTGTTGGTGCAATTTCTTCTTTTATCATTTTCCCTTCATCTTTGCATTTCCACTGTTGACGGTTCACCCTTCACATATTTTTTTCGCATCACCGTCGGCACTATATTATTGCCAACTCTACTTTTACCACTGGCTTTCATTTATACACTATTGCTGTTAATTTTCCTTTCTGACATCACACATTTCCACTTTTATGGAGAGATCACATGATCCAAAAGGGACAGGTGAGTACAGTTAAAATTTCATCACGTATTGTAAATCTGACCTTTTTATCAAATATCATCTGATACCGAAATTAATATCAGATAAGAAGGGCATAACAAGATCTTGAAACTATAATAGAAAAAAGACTAAACAAGCTTGTATAGACATCGCCGTTTGTCGAGTCTTTGTGAGTGTGTGTGTGTTATCTCTGACGAAAAAAATCAGAATTAAGGCTCTTTTCCCTGAGGAAAATATCAGTACAAAAGTGCTGAGGGAGACAATCTGGGTCTGCTTGAAAACTTTGGTCTCCTAAGTTAAGCTACCTCAATCTGACCAAATCTGTGAGCGAATTCGACTGAATGGATCAGGGGCATCTATATTTAATCTAACAAGGACTAAATGGCACAAGGATTAAATCCAACTAGAATATAAATATAACTGACCCATTATACATTTCTCTGGAGGGATCTTGCCCACAGCAATCCAGCATACATGGATGGATATGTTATCTGACTTTTGGAATTGCAATGTAGCATGAGATCAAAACTGTATATAAAATTCATGTCTTCCCATCAGCAGTCTGCAGCAGGGCATAGCGTGGTGATGGTGTTATCATTTCTCTCGAGGTAGAAAAACCGTATACAAGATAAAATCTAGAAACCCTTAATGATGCACTGCAAACGTCTTTTTTTGTTCTTTGTTTTCTCGTACCGCATGAGCATTTTTTTTAAATATAAACAGAAATTTGTGTACAAAGCTAACCCAATTTAGACTTCAGTAAATACATATATATATATATGTTGATATATTCTTTTTTAATGATATCACTTAATGCATTTAGTGTTATCATCAGTGGCATTGAATGGTATAATTAAAACCACTTCATGATAAGTCGCCTGCAAGGGTGCGTGGCGCACAAGGTGCATGATCTGACAGGACAGTAGTTTAGGCCTATTTCTTCCTGAAGGGGAGGTGGGCTTTTCTCACTCAAATTTATGAACTACAAATTGTACGTTTTTGCTACTCATTTGGTATGGAGCAGCTTACGTAATTCCAGGAAAAGCTGGATTTGCCTCTTTCGTCTAATTATGGTAGATACATTAAGGATCATTCCATGGCCAAATCAGTCTCCTTCCCAACATTGTTCCACTTCGAGCTGTATCCTCCCGAGACTGGCTCTCAGCGGAACTGTTCCGGGTATGACACAGATTTAACCATGGAATAACCTCTCTCTCTCTCTCTCTCTCTCTCTCTCTCTCTCTCTCTCTCTCTCTCTCTCTCTCTCTCTCTCTCTCTCTCTCTCTCTCTCTCTCTCTCTCTCTCTCTCTCTCTCTCTCTCTCTCTCTCTCTCTCTCCCTAAATGAATAAAGCAAAATACACACGCATGCATAATTACTTCAAACGGTCTGAACTTAAAACACCCCTTTACATCATTTTATCAATGTTTGGCTATATTAACAACAGACAGAGAAAAAGTTTTGCTTGTGTTTCTGGCTAAAGAGTGTACCAGTTGTGTAACATCGTTTGGCTTCAATTTAAATAGAGCAACGATATAAGAATACACGTAGTTTGATTGGTTACATTTCTAGTGCTTACACGCGGTCAGGTTCTTCTATGACTCCTTTGTGTAAGTTCAATACAAGGCAGTCATTCTCTACTTTAAACCTTTGAGTAGCAAGGTCTATTAATTCACTGTCCCCTGTCTCAGGATGTACATGAATGTATGTAGAATATTTTTCTCCGAATAGTACATGAATATATATGGAATCCTTTTCTCGGAGTAGGTATAAATTTGAATTTTGGTGTTTATAATGGTGCCTATACTAGTTCATATAAGTTTTCTAAGTCTTTCCACCACAGGCGTATGAAAATATTTTGAGTGCGAGAGCCCCTATGCTCCTTATCCAGTGGTATTAATGGATAAGGAGCATCAGTTCTCTCGCACTCAAAATATTTTCATGCGCCTGTGCTTGCCACCATAAGCAAGAACTTGTGATGCATTTTAAATTTATGTATTTGCAATTATTATTTTAGGTGCGAATAGTCTTTAAATTCAAGTGGGTTGTCTCTGCCAAAAACAATGCAATTAAAAGCAGCCAGCCGCCATCACGAAAGGAGCATGAGGGCCAATTTAAAGCTGCGAAAATTTCTCGCTGACGACCTGTTGATACATTCATATATTTTATGTTCGGAACGAGCGGGACTCGAACCTGCAACCTTTGACACCAGTCGCCTAGCTGAAATGGGAAATATGGTTATTGACGCCTTGAATTCTCAACATTTTTGCCACGAATGTGATAACGGTGATTATTCAGGGTACAGTTTCAGACACAGACAGTGACTGGATTGGTTATGGACTGTATTGAGAGAGGGTTGTGCTTTTTTCAAACGTGAAAGATGTGCCACTGTTGTTCCTATTTGTTTAATATGTGCCTCTCGTCTTGGTCTTCAGTGGTATGTTCGGAAAACTACATGGATCTGAAATCGAAAAATTCTCAACGCTCTCGTTAGAAATGTGACGATAGAGGCACATAGTATTGACGCAGTCTTAACGCTAGCTTGGGGCATATTTAGATTTAACCAGATTCACAACAAGTAATTCTCCCCTCTGCTTTTCTTTGTGCCATTTAATTAAGACACCAAATGAAGTAGGGGTGATTGGCCAATAGATGTCTATATTTAGCGGCTATTAAATTATGATTAACGGCATATGTGAAGCTTCCCAAGGCGAAGCCGCTCATTGCTTATCAGCGACGCAGGTCACGTTCAGCATTGACTATTGTGGCGAAATATCACACTGAAACCTGGCCATATCTGGTTTCGAAGTATCACCTCTGAATTTTCTAGTTTCCCAAAGTCACCCAAGGTCATCCGTTTTGGCTGATAGTACTTTCTTATTGCACCTCTGCGGACATCTTTTACCTGACGAATGTTAAAGACCTGACATTTTTCAGCTCGCCTGCTGGTAATGAAAAAAACCGATGCTCGCGTTTCTACCTTGGTGAACTGAAAATGAAAAGGCAAAAATGCGTTACCGCAGGTTTGGGGTATGTCCAGCAACCTGCGGCATGTCAGCATAATGCTGGATTTGTAACAGAAGTGACGAGGTGACCTTCACGTGACTAAATATGCATGGAGGAGATACAGGTTCGCGCACGGAGCGACAATTCTCTTGATAACCTGCCTGGTTTCTTGATCCATGTGAGTGTTCGGGTTACGGAGTTCAAAGTCTGTAATGGCCAAAGCAAGACAAGCAGCCAATAACTGATCTTCTACTTTTACAGCAGTTTTTCATTTGCGCTTTCCGAAAAATAACCGCCCCACACCCACTCTCACTCTCACTCCCACTCCCCTTCCCACCCCGACCTCCGTCCCCTAACGCGATATTAGTATTCTTATTTGAAAGCAAAATACGACTCCAGACGTCAACAAGGAACAACGAACAACAAACGGGGTTCATGGATTCCAATACACGGGGCAAATTCACACACGTACTATGGATGCTGTTCAGCCGTTTCCACGCGAACTATGTGTTTCAACGGCAAAACAAAGTCGCAATTTGTGTCTTTAAAACTTGAAAGGGACTTTGTTCAAGGAATGGAAAACATATTACCACTAATAGGGAGGACAACCCAAGGGTGGAACATGCATCTTTATCAAAATCGATAGGGACATAAATGAGGTCGTCCTTACAGCTAGTATACAATCTTTTGAACCGGTTTCTTTGAAGTTTAAGCCTTAGGAGCTTAGTGTCGTTGCCAAGATAGTCCGCTTTAAGCCGAATAATGCCGCAGCGAATTGATTGCCAGGGGAAAATACACAGTTTATGAAACTCATCCACTTGAAAGAGAAGACCAGGTAAATGGCCAAGACAGCAGACAATATTTTCTAAACTGTCTATGCCTGGCGGACACTTTGTGAAGGTATGTTAAGTGCATGTGTGTCAGAAAAATATTGATACCCTGGCTGTGACGGCGAATTTTATTTGCCTCGATATTTGAAATTGATTCAGGTTCTATTATATTGTCATGAACTCGTTCGCAAAATATAACGAAGAATGGTAAAATTGTAAATTTGTATCTTGAGATAAGGTTGGCTATCTTTATACCTCATTGTTAATACCCTGACTCGCAATTATACATCCTTTCACAACTTTCAATCTATCATAAGCTAAATCACCATCTTAGCTGTCCATGCTCGGTCATCAATTCAGCCCTACCGAGGTAACATACCATTGAAGGAAAAAAATATAATAATTTATCGTAGAAAATAACATTGGCTGAACTGAGAAACCGCTAAGAAACATGTTTGAGAAAGCTTTTGCTTTGATGGAACTGTTTCTCGTATCTGTTGGTGTGTTGAAGATTCTGTGAGATTATTTTCATAAAAGTAATCCACAAAGTTTTTAACAGGGAAAGGCTTAGTACTGGTTAGATAAGAATCTGTATTAATAGGGAAAGGTAATAAAAAAGAAAGAAGCTGGCAAACGAAAAATAAAATAAGTAATAATATGATGGTAAATGTCTCTCTCTCTCTCTCTCTCTCTCTCTCTCTCTCTCTCTCTCTCTCTCTCTCTCTCTCTCTCTCTCTATATATATATATATATATATATATATATATATATATATATATATCGACCGGCCAATCCAGCTCAAGGTGACAGGTTTATTAAATCTGACACATAATTTCAAATTTCGAACTGGAGTTTGTAAATAATTTGATACCTACAAAGTGTAAGTAATAAACTTTTTGGCGGACTATTAAAAAAAAAAGGTGAGACGTACACTTAATCTGATATATCGTTTTAGATTGGAGTTTGTAAAGACATACTGAGTGAAAAGTGAAAGTCAATTTCTTACTGGTAATAATAGTCAATTAGTAGATCAAACGATTATGAATGACAAGAAAACTTCTCTCTCAAATTGCTTTAGAGGTCATGGATGAAAAAATAACGATTGTGAGCACAAAAAACAAGTTCCAAATATGTAAATCCACATAGACAAGTATCATCACCAGTATTTTAGATACCATTCCAGTTTCACATATAATAATAATAATAATAATAATAATAATAATAATAATAATAATAATAATAATAATAATAATAATAATAATAATAATAATAAGATCATACATCAGATATAAGGAGATAGTTCGTAGCTGTTGGTATCCGTTGACAAAACGTCATGCCTGCGTAATTAACAATTATTCTGCAACACAAATATCATTATTGGATTCATCCGAAAGGTCAGTCCTACCACTTAAAATAATTACAATGAGTATCTGCGAGGAGATTCAATCATAAAATTGGGTGAACACCAGGAGCAAGTACATTAGTAACAGACCTCAGCAGTTTAAGTCCAGGTAGTTCATGGAGGGGACAAAACAGGAAAAAGTGACTTGTATCCTCTTTTAAGTACGTTGCAGGAGCGAGCTACAGAGGGAAAATGTTTCTATAAAATAAATGATGGTTCAGTTAAGAGCGTCCAAGGCGCAGCTGAGTGTGCATAATATTGGCAAAACGATCGCCAGACATAAAGTGTTTTGGAATTTTGTGGTTGAAGAAAAAAATATGGTTAACTTTGCCTTGAAGATAGAGAGTGTGGGAGACATTTTAACGTTGTCATGTAGGTTGTTCCACAGGCCGATGCCGGAGGGCAGAATACATTTGAAATAGTGGTCAGTCCTACACCTGATTTGTCGGACTTGAACGGAATGGCGGAGTAGGTGGCCTGTTCGCGTTAATATGTAACTTAGAACTAAGTCGTAAAGGTAAGAGGCGTGAGGTTATTTAGTGTTTTTATACAGAAGAACTAGTTTAGAGAATTTTCTGCGAGTGTGCACTGGCCGAAGCCTATTTCAGCGAGTAGCCGGTCACTTGATATAAAATTCATAGCACCTGTACAGATTCTGGCTGCTCCATACTGAATTCCTCCCAAAAGATCAGAAAGCTCTTGACTACAATTATCAAAAAGGACACATCCTTATTCCAAAACTGGGCGGACCATAAACAAACACAATTTTTCCAAGGGTTTCCAAGAAAGTTTCAATTTAAGTTTTTGAAGAGAGAAGATCGTTTACTTGCTTTAATGACGATGCGATTCACGTGTAGCTACCATTTTAGGTCAGAAAAAGTCATGCCTAGGTGGGTGTGATTTGTGGCCTGGGGTATTGCAGACCCGTAAAGGTACAAAGTCTGGTGTTTTTTTGCTCAGCTGTCAGTCAGCTGAGCATTTGTGAGGGTCTGTCGTCAGTCTGTTCGTCGTCTGTCGTCTGTCCACAATTCACATTTTCGACTTCTCCGAAACCGTCAGCCAGATCTATCTCAAACTTAGTGGGGATGTTCCTTGGGTGGGTCTCTACCAAGTTTATTTGGTCATGCTTCAGTGTTTTTTTTAAATTTCTTTTTGTTCTTTTGGGGGGCAAACCCTAAAAGACCTTCTTATCCGAAACCGCCCACCCAATTGCTTTGATATCAAACAGGAACACTCCTAAGGACTCTTAGTTCTTAATTTATTCACCAGGTAGCGCTCTAATTTTTTTCTATTTTTTTTGGTATGTTTTCATTATTTTCAACTTCTCCAGAACCGTCCCTGAGATTAAGTTGAAACTTAGTGGACACGTTCCTTGTGGAAGGGTATATCTAGGTTGTTCAGCAGGTGGCACTGCTGTGAATTTTTCATTTCCAGTAATTTTTTTCCAATTCCGGCATTTATCTGTATATGCACCTTTCCTTTTCATTACAATGTCAAACTTGGAAGTGATGTACCTTTGATAGGTGTCTACCTATTTTGTTTTATCCCAAGTTCACAGAAACACAAGCGTAATGAATCTCTAGGTCAGCTGAGCATGAGCTGTTCACACAGCGCTCTTGTTTTTGTTTTTTTGTTTTTGTTTTTTTTGCTTGTTTTTTTGTTTGTTTTTGTTTTTGTTTTTGTTTTTCTTACAGGAGAATAAAACCGAGAGAGATTTAATGGCATTGAAAGTCATGGGCCACTCCGACCCCTGGTGGACAGGCAACCAAGATCAGCATTGACGCGGGCACCAGAAGCTTTGCTATCATACATAATCTTAATAATGCTGGTGTCATCAGCAAAACACCTGATGTCACATGTTATATTATCAACGATGTCATTGATGTAGATTAGGAATAGAACAGGCCCAAGGATAGAGCCTTGGGGCACACCAGTCTGCATGGGTAACCATAAGGGGCACCGAACGTACGTGTATGATAACCTTTTGTTGGCGATTACTGAGATACCTATCGAACCAGTTGATATTGGGTAGGGTGATACCAAATTGCCGCATTTTAAAGAGAAGACTAGGATGCCATACACGGTCAAATGGTTTACAAATGTCGAGAAAAACCATCCTAGCCCTTTCGTCAAAATCCGAGCCATTGCAGATTTTATGAACAGTTTGGAGGTTTGACCGTCCCTTTACCAAGTTCATAGGTTTTGCATCCAGAGTAAAATCCATTGGCGAACTACTAACTGCATGCACACACACACACACACACACACACACACACACACACACACACACACACACACACACACACACACACACACACACACACACATATATATATATATGAGAAAACTTTCTGGAAAAGGCGTCAATGTTTGTCAAATTCTTCTCTGATACGCTACTTTGACAGACGCGTACTCACACCCGGCTTAACGATGCAAAGTGATATCTGGTAAGCACAATCGCGTTTTCCCGTGGTCAGCAAATTCTAATTAACATCCAGAATATTTAAGGAAGTGAAAAATAATTATCTGGTGAAAACTCCCGTGAGAATGACATACAACAGTGGAGACTTGTCTTTGCTAATGCTCCCCCCCCCCCGATATATGAGCCATGGCTGTGTTCAAGCAGGGACCTGTTACAGGTCCCTGGTTCAAGTAATAGGATGTATTCATATTTAAATGCCGCCCTACTCTAACACCTATTGAGCAAAAGAGGGAGCCACCTGCATCAGGGCAGATCCATGTATTTAGCATGGTCAAAAGCACTTTCTCAACAAAATGAACAACACAAACACACAATAATATTAAGAAAATGTATTAACATACGCCAACTTGTGTCGACAAGAACCTATTATTTGGTCCATATCCGCATTTGTCATTTATACATCCCAAACACTTCTGAAATACTCAAGTCAAGGTAAATGTAACTTTCTTTTTCGAAAAGCAGTCGTCTTATACCATAAGAGGTGATAGTACATGTCAGACACACCCTTCTGTATGGGAGCAGCCCCTGCTTCCTTTGTCTCGTGACATTTTCATCCAATGAATGAAGCAGGTTTCGGGTGTCTTCAACTACAATAGGTCGTTGCTAGAGGAGAGTTACTTGTAGTGCCACCTACAGGCGACATGCCCCACTAAAAGACGTGCATTCAATGACGTCAAAAGTTTTTGCACCACAAAGCTGAGTACATTTTGCAGCCTGCACTTTCTGCTGATTATGTTATATCAGAATTTTTTCAAAAAGGGCATAACCATTTATAATTGCGAAATATAAAAGAAAACAAAACGGAACAAAATTCTGGCAAAAAATGCCTTGAGCATGTAAGTTTCTCTTTTCGAAGTAGTGTTTCCTGGCGATGACACGTTCGCGTTTGCTGTTGGCGTTCCATTTTTCTTCCCATCTTTTATCCAGCTAGACTAAAATTAACGTTTACTTTACCCTCTGAGGCTTGAGGTAGTTGCCTTTGCTAAAAGTATACAGTGAAGGAGGTGCACCGCAACAAATGACCTTCACAAAAAGCAACTGCGCACAATAGCTCCTTTTGTTTTAAGGAGGATATTACATTCTGGCCGACTTTTAATTGAAACCTGGCTGAAGACCTTACGGTACAGTTGTGAGACGTACGTGAAACAGGATGGTGTATGTTTTCGGGAAAACACTACACGTTGCTTTAGTAAACCGACATTTCTCTTCCGTGTACTTCATGCATATTAATTCCATGTGACTTTTCAGCTCTGCTGACTTGTCAGTCAGCTGAGCTTATCTCATGGTAGTCCATTCTACCTTATCCCTCGTCCTTACGTAAGTCCGTCCTCCAACAATTTAACATTTCCAACGTCTCTAAAACTGTTCCCCAGATTTTTCTTCAAATTTGGAGGGATTTGCCTCGGGTAGGCCCCTACCAAATTTCTTCAACAGATCATGACCTATCGATTTTTCATATTTTTTCTATAATTTTCATTGCAAATCTTCGAAGATTTTTCTGAAACCACCAGGCCAACTGCTTCGAATTTTGTAAGGGAACACGTCTGTGCACCCATTCCTTCACCAGGTGTCACTCGATTTTTCTACTTTTTGACGATTTTTTTTCTTCATCGTAAAGCTATTTTGGATTTTTTCTTTACCTCAAAACCACAGATTTCTTCAAAAATATTTCAAATTATGATCTAGCCATACGCAGGCACTCTTGCAGTGTTCACACTTGTTTCACATCAAACCAATATCTTGGCATAAAAGGTTGATCGCTGCCTTTTCGCAGATGTGTTTAGTTTTTTCAGCATTTTATCCCTTATTTATAGCTTTATTACCCGAATAAGCTGAAGAATACAGACTCAGGATAGGAGGTGATATGTATTCATAGGCCACGTTTTTATTCATTTTCTATTTTTGAAATTCTGGTCTATAGTTTGCATGTGAAAATACCCTTTGATCTTATTTATTTTCCTATAACTTTAATTTGCAGCAATAATTACTGGGTAAAAATAGAACTGGTTGCGTTGCGAGTACTATTCACCCGACTGGCTAAATTCCAGTGTGAACCCGGCCAGTGTGATGAACAGTATTCTCGACTTGGCCAGCTATGTTATTGTCTAGGGGAAATTACTAAGAAATACATGAAAGAGATTTAAAAAATGGCAAAATACTTGAATAAGCGTCATTCTGCATGCCCGGGTCTCTCTCCATTCGGATCATGTCAAAGGAAAATTGTTGTATCTACTAGCATGTTATGACCAATTTACAATGCGCCGGTCAAAGTTCATAGTGAAAAATAATGAACATTGGCTGGTTATGCATGTCCACTCCAATGCTACGGAACTGGAAGGTAATGACACATGTACCTGTACGAGCGCCCAGCTTTTCGTCTTCCGACGAGTTACCAACGAGGCGGCAGGACAAATTGGGCGTCAGAACAAGACTGGTTGTTTACAGTATAGCTCTTTTCCACAAGTCTCAGTATTAAACATCTGGGCCACGTCTTTGCACCACAATAAGCTCAAGAGACTAATTTTTGGCTCGTGAGGCAAATTAAAGAGACGAAAGATTTGGGGTCTCATTAACAGTAATAGTATTGATTATTTAGACGGAACTCATGAGCAACCATCATTACTACATGGCTCCTGTTAAATAAGTCCTCCCGATCTTTTAATTATAACTGCATGCCGAATTGGAACTGTTTATGATATCCAAGATTAAAACAAATGCCTGTCGGAAATCTTGGAAGCCTGTTGTATCCCTGTACTTGAGAATTTTTCCAGGAATCTTAATTTTACAATTGAACATGGAAGAATGATTTCCCGTGAGCTCTGTTGTTAATACACTAAAGCAATTTCCTCGACAGCAAGGTGGTTTCCATAGGCCGCACTGAATATGGGACGCAGCAGTCTTTTTGTTACAGTATATTTAAACAGGGGATTGTTTATTCCTACAATACAGTTTAAGACCCAATCCCTTGCCACACCACTGATTGCAAACAATAATTAATTTCCCAAGAAATCGACAATAATACCACCTCCTACAAAGTTTTTTTCGTATTATCCAAACTCCTTCCATCATTACCCATTTTGATGAACGAATCCCGCCAAGCATATATTCATTTTAAAGAAAAAATATTGCAAATAATAAATGGTCAGGCTGACGAAAAAAAAGCAAAATGAATTAAATGTTAACGCCCCGGTGATTCTCAGGCATTACGATATTATGAAAGCACAATACATGTAAAGAGAGTTCCTGTAATTGAATGAATGTGCATGCATGGTAATTTTTTACAATAACAAGCAATGCTGATTTTGCTGCATTGAATAAGATTGAAGAGCTTAATAATGGGTTATTGTTTTGTTGATATCAAAGTGTTCTCGATGCAAAAAAAGTAGTTCTTCGACTTTGTTCTTGCTTGTGGTAGCCTGACTGCGGCTATCGTTAAGATTGATTTATCTGCATTTATCACACCTGATACCTGCTTAAACAATTCTGCCGCAGCAAACGTCTTAGCCAGCAATGTTAGTACTGCCTAACAAGCCATGTTGATGTTTTTGCACAATGCCCTAGCTGGCAATGTAAGATCCACTGGACTTACGAATGGAAATGCTGGTATTTGAATGACTTTTTTTTTTAAATAAAGAGTCTTAAATTAAGCAAATACATGGGCAATCTGACACACTGAAAAAAAAACATAGCAAAACATCGAAAGCTGGGATTTAATATTATTGACAGTTGAGATCCTTAAGTCAACAAGCTCGCATTAATTAATTAATTAATCAGTGAGAAAAAGACAAGACACCTTCAACTGACATGTCTGCCACGGCTTTTCTGTCCTTACTTATTCAGCTGCGGGGCCCTACGGCCCTTGACAATTGTTGCACCATTCTGGCACATAGTCAAGCACATCAATCGTCGTTTTTCCATTATAATTGCTGATGATCCTTAACGGTACACCGGTCATTTAAAACGATTTAACCCTCTTTTATAATATCTCTTATCTATTTATCCAGGTAAGATAGAAGATAAGGTATTATTTGACAGAACGTCTCAGGCCTGAGTCCCGTGGAAAACTGTACCAGCGTCTATGGTTCTTGTGACCGTTCGGACAAATTAATGGTTTTGATAAGAATGTTTTAGAGATTTGTGTTCTCATTTAGGTTAAGAAATCTACCAGAAAGTAGCTGTGACCCGTAGTCAGTAAAAATTACGTATTTATGGAAACCAAAAAAGACGGTAGTTAATATTACGGGCAATGGCTCATTAACGCAGTCGCTAACCTGTCGGCAAATAATTTTGACCGCATGTGGCCGCACAATTCAAATTGTCTCCTTGGAAAAAAATTGCATCAAGTCTTGTAAAAGCACCACCAGCTTGTAAACATTTAATGCAGACTGAGTCAGAAATTCCAATCAATATGCTGTAATACTGAAACGTGAAATCTGAACGGCTAGTGTGAGCCCACAGAGGGGAAACTGCATCTTACCCAAAACATTCCTTTACTTCTTCCCCAGCATCATCAATCATCGCGACATACGCAGACACCAGTTTTCTGTGAAACTGATGGCACCAAACCAAAATTGATTTCTCGGTGATTAGGTTTATGTATGAATATTCCCATCAGTAAAACATGTAAGAAGTATCCCCTTCAGCACTGTCACTGATTGTATCTATTCATCAAGTGTGAGCTGGGAAGGTGTTATACCAAAAAAAATAACACGTCCCTGGATAAACGATGAATACAACCGGTTTGCTCAGAGATGGGCTCACAGGTAAAGCTCTGCCTTTCAGTCGTATTGTCTTTTCGTTGAGTGATATCGTCCCAAGAACTAGTTACCAGCGTTACAAATCCTGACAAGGGTGAGACACATGCATTTTTAGGGCTCACAGGTAAAGCTCTGCCTTTCAGTAGTAGTATTGTCTTTTCGTTGAGTGATATTGTCCGAAGAACTGGTTACCAGGGTTACAAATTCTCACAAGGGTGAGAGTTATGCATTTTTACTTTGTTCTTCATTTTATTTTTATTTTTTCCCACAGTTGCATATCCGATAGAAACGCAATGCGAGCGTTTAATACTGTAAATTCACGTAATTACGTCGTATTATTATTTTCGCTGATTTTGTTGATGGCACAGAACCCCTGAAAATAAAAACGCAATGAACTACCATTTTGACACAATTAATAGGAACAATACCCCAAAGTAATGAGATTAACTCTTCATTAAAACCCCCGAAATGCAAAGACGTCAAAAACGTATGCATGTGAAAATAAGCACATTTACAGTATACAACAAAGCTTCAAGACAAGGCTTGACTTCGACATCACAGACTGGATTTATTTGTAACACACGGCACATTACGTTTGAATGTATATCACTGCTCATTGTAATTAATTTATATGTCGGAGATGTTATGTGCAATGACCTGTAATCAATGGCGTATTTTCAAAAGAACTTGCTATCAACGACAATAGAGACTAGAGTTTACACTAGATTACCCAAAACAGTTTATCCCTTATGCAGACAGACAGGAATTGGTGCCATCCTTCAGACCATGATGGAAGACAACAAATTTATATACATCTCGCTGGGTGATTAATGAATTGAAGTCAGATTCCGGGCACCGCGCCTAGCCAGTCAAGGTTCAAAGGTCAATTAGCAAGGACAGCGTTAAATTGGTTAATTATGGCAGTTATGCGCACTCCCATGGATCACAAGATTCAATTCCATATGAATTGACAACCTTTCAGACAATAAAAAACCTATGTGCCAAGTCTGATGTTCTAAGAGGATTTGTTCGATAGCACAGGGAAACCGCTAAAAGAAGCATGGAACGCACTTACACAAGTTTCCTCGAATACAAACTAACGTAAGGGTCCACAACACTGAAAAACCAAGGGAGTGCTTCATGTATCTGGAAACCACAGTAAATATTGAAATAAGGTTTTATCTACCTATTAGAAATGGATTAACCCCACATTCCCGGCAGCAGACCCCCAAAAGTCCTTTGCATGTGCTCATCTGCGGGCTGAGATTAAGGTATATTTACTCTTTCGGTGTTAATCAAAACGAATTTTGTGCTGATTTGAATCATAATAAGAATTTAAAATTCAGACTAATATTTCAGTGGGTTCAATAAAATTCATGTTGTAAGGTAAGTAATGACGGAAATGAGAAAGAAAAAATGGCGTCACTAACCAGTTTGAATGCCTCAACCCTCTTCACTGTGAACATGCGTCGGGAGGGGGGGGGGGGGTGCAAATAGCAGAAACTTTTTCGTCACACTTGTCCAGTTTTCATTGCTGAGACCACAAACAATTAACCTGGGAATGCAAATGACCAGAAACCCAAGGGCACATAATTTGGAAAGTAGAATATCCAAATTATGACAAACACTGTTAATCTGGAGATAAAGTTTTAATCTAGTTTCTTGAAAAATAATTGCCGTTCATTATTTACAAATAATGTATACAGAGTTCGGAAGAATCTTTACAATGATTAGTGACCTATATAGTCTCCGATAAACTCAATTAGCTACTAAACTAAAATGACACCTGCGCATTTATTGAATAAATATATAATACGACATCGAGTCTACCAAAGATCTCATCTTACACGATCCAAACTGTAATAAGACGAAAATTAAAAAAAAATCTGAAAAAAATATAGAATGTCGATTTTTATCACCATCAAATAATAATGATGGGGAAACTTATTACAAAAAGAATTAAAAAGATCCAATGTTCACACGAAAATGACTGATCTCATTTTTTCCTGTGTTGTATGAATAGTTTGCATAGTGAAGTAATTTTCAGTCACATGTTAAAATTCTGTTACCTTTTTGATTAATATTAGAAGGGAGCGGAATACTACTGAGGACACGCAAGATCCATATTTTGCTTGCAGTATGCACGCACCGCACCATTCCTTCAATAAAACTAAAGACCTGAACACCCGATCTCTTGACTTCTCAACAACGAAAGCTATTCGTGAATGCCATATAGTTTACCAACTTTGTATTTCCTTTAATTTTTCCTCTATACAATGATCAGCATAAAGTTCAAGGGATCTATACGTGGATGACTTACTTTTAAATAGTCCTTAACCCTCATATTATCAGCACTTGCCGAATGTACACATTGAGTTTGTTTTCTAATATGGTTTACATGAATTAAAAAGATCCAATATTTACACGAAAATGACTGATCTCATTTTTTCCTGTGTTGTGTGAATAGTTTGAGTAGTGAAGTAATTTTCACCATATGATTATCATTTACGACAAACATACTATTCAACTCGTAGATATTTTCGAAGATTATCCAAAGTTAAAGAAAATCAATTTTAAGATATTTTGCGTAATATGTCACAAATGCAGTACAAAAATCCAAAAGTATTTTGGGACCTTTTGAGAGAATTGGAATCTGTTATAAACTAAGTGAGCAAAAAACAACTGTTAACGAAATAGATACCGATACCTGGTTCAAACATTTTTCTAAGATGATGACTTGAGGGCATCGACCCCGCACGGTCTCCCTTGTACCAGTTAGTAAAAAGAACTGCTACGGCTCCAGAATCTCTTCGTACGTTCTCTGAACTGGAGTATCGAATTGAAGTTCCAGAAATCAACAAGGCAATAAGCAAACTTAAAAGACAATAAATCACCGGGCAAGGCCCAAATCTTTTATGAAATGCTTATAAATTGTGAAGACACTCTATCGAAATTATTCAACAGTGTATTGACATTTGGATATAACCCAAACGAATGGAAAATAAAATATGTCACCCTAATACATAAAGGGGGTTCTACTCATGATCCAAACATATACCGAGGCATATCTCTTGGGAGCTGTCTGTCAGAATTATTTTTTAGTATTTTGAATACAAGATTAAAAAAATATTTAGAGACCAGAAATATGAAAAGTGATTATCAAATCGGTTTTTCTAAAAGTTCCCTCACCAGTGAACACATACTGTTACTCAAAACGCTCACCAATACATACACAAAATTGTGTACAAAAGGTGAATATCCATATGCATGTTTTATCGATTTTAAAGAAACATTCGATACGGTTCGGCAAGATGGTTATTTCATAAATTACAAAATCATAATATAGCTGGATACACTTACCGAATTATTGAAGACATGTATAACACTGCCTCAATCTAGTTAAAATTTTCAGACGGGATTTCCAATCCCAATCCCATTTTTCTGAATAACGGTGTCAGACAAGGTTGCTCTTTAAGTCCAGCACTCTTTAATATCTACATAAATGATCTTCCTGAAATTTTCGATAATAATTGTGACCCCGTTACAACAGGAAAGTCCACTGTTTGCTATATGCAGACAATTTAATATTTCTCTCAGAGACCAAACCTGGGTTACAAAACAGTCTGGACAAATTTCATGCATATTGTAAGAATTTGAACCTCAATATCAATGTTCAAAAATCGAAAGTCATGATCTTTAACAAATGTGGGAAACTACTGAAATCAAATGTGTTCTCACTAGGAAAAAAATTCTTGAAATTTTAAATAAACACTCGTACCTTGGTATAGAAATAAGTGCTAGTGGATCATTTACAAATGCTATTAAAAACTAAGGGATAAAGCCACAAAATCTCTTGGATGACTAATATACCACTCGGATATGGCCAATAATGCGGAAGGCAATAAGAAATTAAGAATCTACACAAAATTTAAGGACGACTTCAATTTGGAAAATATCTTATTGTAATGTTCGATAATCATGTTAAAAAGAACATATCTCGTTTTAGAATAAGTACCCATAACCTTAAAATAGGAACAGGTAGACACAGACGTCCCCGCAAAATTCCGGTCGAAGAACGAAAATGTGAAAATTGTAACGAAATAGACGACGAATTAAATTTAATTATAAACTGTAAAAATATGACAAGGAAAGAAGTACAATGTTTAACAAGTTAGCCGATATTTTCCCATCATTTAATAATATCGACAATCAACAAAAATTTTAATTTATCATGAAACTAGATGACGTGGAAAAAAGTGATAGTTGCAGCATACCGAAGTGATACGAGAAAGAGGTCGTTTTTGAAACTTTTTTTATACATATGCTATGATATGCTATGCTTATATTGAAATGCATTGTTTGTGTACACCGTTGTAACGTGTTATGTTTAACAGATTGTCACGTGTGTATTGTGATATAGTCAATAAAAGTTCATTCATTCATGCTGGAGAATCAGAATAAAAATTAGAATTCTACAACACTGGAGAAGATTGGCACAAAATTGGACGTTTATTATATATTTTGCCCTTTACTGTTTGTGTTTATTTATTTATTTTTTTTGGGGGGGGGGTAAACATTAGATCTTAGTACTGTTATTTAAACAATTGGATAAATATATCAAATAACAAGATCCAAGCACACGCAATAGGAAATGGCTTTTCCGACTGCAAGTTATCACAAAAATGTCGCCGTCTCAGAATACCATTATGACTTGATCCAATTCATAATTCATGTTTACTGTTTACGAATTTATGAAAAAAAAAAATCTCTGTGTGTCTTCGGATACTAGTGTATGTATTTGTTTTGAAAAAAAACGCCACTTTTAGCATACATAAAACACCCAAAGATTTTTGCTTTATGCTGTTAGACCCTAACCCACATGAACTCTGCCAAACAGAGGGCCTAATTCACTCTGTTAACGCCAGGTATTGGTGAATGCAAGTAGCGCTTTCGTAGGGAGAGTTTTTTTAGAATGATAGATCGGAGTAAAAAAAGAAAATTTACTTATTTTACTGCTTTTTAAAATTTGGTATTCAGTATTTTAAATATTTGCTATGTTTAGTTTTAATCCGCCTTAGTTGGCTAATGATGTAAGTTGAGTGTCTGAGCTGAAGAGGCTTAATTTAGACATTTCTCCACATGTACAAAGAAATGTCTAAATATAGTCTTTCCTATACAAAGATCCAGTGGGTAGACAAAGTTTCGCTAAACTGTTGACCAGTGACATATCAACACGATGCTCTTCTTTCTTACTTTTACTTATTTTCATGGGTACTCCAAGCGGGACCCTTTATGTTTTCGGGACTGTCCATCCATCCGTCCACCATTTCTTCGGGAACATGATATCTCAAGGCTTACTGTACACAAGAAAGTCAATTTTACGCCATTCCTATTTGGACACCATTTCTTGAATTGAATACATTTTGATGACTGTAACCACATTATCAAGATCACAGGAATTATATGCGTCGATGTGCAAAGGTGTGTCCATCACTAAATGCTTTATGATAAAGTGTCCCTGGTGTGGCAATAAAAGCTCAACATTATACATTAAATGGAACACAGAGGAAATGTAAAATCACAATATGTGGTTGACCGTCTGGCCCGCGAAAGTGTCAGCTCATTCAAAATAAAGTGAAGCCATTTTATCCCAACTCTGTAACGGCTTTGGAATCTTTTTTCCACGCCGTGAACATTTTTCCGACCTCCCGCGTGGTTGAGCCACCGAAACGTGTACTGTCAGTGGCAGTTGTCAACCTTCAGCGGGTCTTGGGTTATCTACCAATGATACATGGGCCTGAGAATGTACGCCTGTGTGGAGACGATTACCGGGGTCAGTTGTCACCACATGAAGCTTACTTTAAATGTTACTACTACGCTTGAGGTTAAGTGTCATCGTACCCATCAGTGTAGAGCTTGCGCAAAATGGCTGTATGGAACTGGGGGGGGGGGGGGGGGGGGGCAACTGTCATCACAGGAAGCTGGGATGAGTTGAGAAGTCAGCATGTTAGGCTTGGTATTACTTGCCACCAGAAAAGCTTGAGGTTGCCCTCTACACCGTTTGCTTGGATTGCAGAAAAAAATACATAAATCATAATTTCTTCACATCGTGTCCAACATAGCACTTTGTGATGTCGAAGTTTTGGCCATACCTTGGCAACCATTGCTTTAAATCTTCATATTTATGTGAGAAGTTCAAAAATGAAAGTTATCAAGGCATGCTCGACGCTGTTGGCAACAGGAGGGAGGTGGGTCATTATTTTGATGTATTGACTGAATGTACACATTAAAAACAAAAACAAAACAAAAACAAAAACAAAAAACAAAGCAAAAAAAAACCAACCAAACAAACAAACAAACAAACGACAACAACAACAACAACAACAACAACAACAACCCCTCCCCCCCCCAAAAAAAACTAACGTGCTCAGAGACATTTTGAATTCACAAACGAAAGAGGCCACTTGAATCGTATTCTTGGAGTGAAAACTAACATAAACTGAGGCTAGACCATGTACACGAAGCTGCCTTTTTTGGCTGATACAATCATCTCATTGAAATCTCCTCAATACATTTATTGTTCCCATACTTAAGTCATTACAAAAGAAAATTATTAACGTTTAACGTGTTCATCGGGATAATTTGTCAATGTGAAGTGGCTGAAATTGAACATTCGTACAAGCCATTCATGACAGTGTGTATCTTCATTTTCGTCGTTTTTTCTTTTATTTGCCTCAATGGAATCTGCAGATTTGTTAGTTACCGTCACATGAAGCTTCTGCTCAGGGGGCATGGTGTTAAACTTGAGGCTAGCTGCTATTCTGTACTACTTTACATTTCTTATCACCGTATTACCGTACGGTCAGTCGTCAGCAATAGATAATTTTGAGCTCTGTTGCCAGCCATAGTCAAAGTGGGAAAAAGTTCTATCTATCTATCTATCTATCTATCTATCTATCTATCTATCTATCTATCTATCTATCTATCTATCTATCTATCTATCTATCTATCTATCTATCTATCTATCTATCTATCTATCTATCTATCTATCTATCTATCTATCTATCTATCTATCTATCTATCTATCTGCCTACCTACCTGTCTGTCTGTCTGT
This sequence comes from Hermodice carunculata, assembly GCA_964020975.1. Taxonomy (NCBI): domain Eukaryota; kingdom Metazoa; phylum Annelida; class Polychaeta; order Eunicida; family Amphinomidae; genus Hermodice; species Hermodice carunculata. The sequence continues at coordinate 27,471,165 of OZ026622.1, read as the reverse complement.
CTGTTTCTTCATTAACAACAAATTTTTGTTGCCAGGTTAAAAATAACTATTGAATTGCATGGGACTATTCATTTTGCTCTGGTGTGACATGAGAACTGGCCGTGGAAATCTGTGGAGTTTTATCAGAACACAAGTTTTTCGTCTTCACAGCCGATATAATGTACTTTTTTCGAGATTAATGGGTAAGAGGGTCAAGTGCGGAATTCGTAATCGGAAGAACCAATCACATGTGAACAGAAGTATAACTCGACAGCCTGATTGGACATTTCAAAATGACATGTAGGCACCAAATAACTCAATTCAAAATCAAACAAAAGTTGAGGCGTGCAAACTCAAATATGCCGCTTCAACAATTTCTTTTTTTCCCCTTGACGTCCAGGACAGGACGTAAGAAAAAAATCTAACACAATACACTGGGAGATTGGATGGTTGCAGTTGCGCCTCTCCAGGATAGACTTGGCAAATGGGTAGATATTTGACTTGACAACACATACAATGCATTGCGGTAAAAGCGTCTGATCCAAGTAAATCTATCACAATCACACCCGCAGTTTTAATAACAGCATCACAATTCATCGTGTTAAAATGAAAGTCGACTAGCTGCAACGTTAATAATGATCCTGTTTCATAAGTTCAATCGCTGTCACGAAGATTCTCATATAACAATTGAACCACAACAAGAGAACCAAATGAACAATGGTCGCAGTACATAATGGGTTGCTTGTATACATCCGATATACAATAAGAATTTAAGCTAAGCCCACGAATCAGTCATACTTTGACATCTCAGAAGGCCTTTGATCTGTAACACGGATGGCATGTCAAGTTTGTATAAGACATTGGCATCAAGAAACGATGTCAACTTTGGAGCATGACCGACAAAATAGGCACACTTGAGTCACGCTTTTGAAAACTAGCTGTCAGATGACCGTTTTGATTTCCAATTGTCCAGGCTGACTATCTGTAAATTGCCTACTGAAAACACAAGCCCGCAGGAAGGTATAAAGACACTTGCTTTCATGCATTTTGCTGATCTTAGACTTAAGTAATACTCTGACATTTAGTTGAGCTAAAGGTCTCAATTGCTCAAACAAACTATTCGAAGAAATTCCATGTACTGACGAGAAAAACACTTATTCCCTTCAATAATGGACGTGCAAAGCTGCCAAAAATGGCTACGCGAGTTTGCGAATGAAATATAAGAACAGAATGCATGGTAAATAATTTATGAAAACATTATTTTGAGCGTGATACCCATACATTATTATTATACACACACATATAATATTATATATATATATATATATATATATATATATATATATATATATATATATATATATATATATATATATATATATAATATTATATATATGTGTGTGTAGGAGTAGTAGTAGTAGTAGTAGTAGTAGTAGTAGTAGTGGTAGTAGTAGTAGTAGTAGTAGTAGTAGTAGTAGTAGTAGTAGTAGTAGTAGTAGTAGTAGTAGTAGTAGTAGTAGTAGTAGTAGTAGTAGTAGTAGTAGTAGTAGTAGTAATAGGCACGCTACACGTGTTAAGTACTTATAGAGAGCTAAAAAACAAGGGAAAAAAGAAACAATATTTGTTCATTGCAGCTCTGTCCACACGCTCGGAACACTGTGCACCTACCAAATACATCGTTTTAGGGCGAAAGAAATAGCACACAAACACCATTAGCGTCACTTTGCATAGTTAATTGTACTTCACCTGTCAGTAGCAATCCAATCGTGCATCGGTCACGGATAGGTGTAGTTTACTTGTAACACCCAGACAGAAGCCAATCAATTATATATTGGAATATATCCGGCACCATTGTACTTGTGTGTGTGTGTTTTTTTTTTTGGCTATAGCGAATGAATAAATAAACATCAAGCCCAAGAACATATCTTTTTTCACAAACTCCGAATTAATTGTGCAGGACTCACTTGTCACGTATTTTCCTATTAACCGCCGTTGGGGGCACTGCCGACATTGTACCTTGCTTAATGAAGGAACATGTACATGTAATCACTTAGTTGCGTAATTTTTTTTTTATTGGACGAAAATGAATTCCGAATGTTCGAAAAACATAATTGTCATGAAGGACGACAATTACAATAAGAATAAACCCAGTTAGGATAAAGTGGCTATGCAAAGATAAAGGTGATCATTATGAAATGAACGTAAAGCATGTAATACTAGGATACATTTTTTGAATAACATGGTTAAAATCACGTCACACGTAAATTTTATTGGTGCCCTAAGGCAATTATTTAGGAAGGCATGCAAGTCACTAGGTCGTTTAGAATGAACTCAGGACTTAATTTGGTGAATCACTTGATATTCATTCACATTTGTCTTTCTTTGACAAACTTGTTGCACCAATTTCTCCTTATGGATGTAAATTGTAGTGGGTACATGTAATATCCTTCCAAATTCTATTGTTAAGAACAATATAGCTCGTTACGTTAAGGCAGAGTTTACATGTTTATATTTCAGTTTTTTAAAATACAGTTTGGCAGTAAATAGTAAAGCCTGTAATATAGCAGCACGAGAGGATTTCTGTTCCTAATCCACGGAGGTTTCGAAAACTGTTTGTAAAATTGATATCGAATTTGTGTCCTAAATATTTGATGCTAATAAATGACATTTCAAAACACTGTCATCAAACAACTCCAATTGGCTAAATACTGGAAAACACTCTAATATCAACTACTTTGAAAAATATTTGGAACAACATTATTAGTGGTGATGAGTTTTTGTGATTTTCTCCTAATTAGATACTAAAATTACCACAGGAGAAATTATTGATTCAGTGGTAGACTCATTTTTCCAGACAGATTTTACCAGATAAATAGCTCTTAACTTATTCAAAATTTAAAACCAATTTCAAACTGGTCATAAATTTGATAATACTAAATAATGATCTAAACGAAAGGAGGAATTTAATTCTACTGCGAATCGGAGAACATAACTTTCATTAAAAAAAGACATGGATAGTGGGGAAAGTTCCATAAGATGGTCTATGTTTGGAAGTTGATGATGAATTTTATGATGTGAAATGTCAACAATTCAACAACAATAGGAAAATGTTTGATACTTTGTGCAAATTTGTTGCAGATTTTGAACGTTTAAATTCAGAAGTTGCCTGCGTAGCGACCAAGAAAAAAATGTTTGATACTTTGTCCAAATTTGCTGTAGATTTGAACGTTTAAATTCAGAAGTTGCCTGCGTAGCGACTGGTTACGGGACTCCACTTACTAACTGCCCCTCACCACGTTCGGCGAAGCAAGAAAAGTTGTTTCGCATGCAAATTCAGAAGACAAGTTTATAAAGTGCGATGATTTTGAGATTATTTGACAAACGAGCAAATTATGACAAAAACAGTACAACTAACATATACATTTATAAAGTAACAATGAATTACAGAGGGTTTGCATATTCAACATGCTGTTCTTTGACGGTAAGTAGTTTGCACATTTTCCGTTATTTATATTTTCATCGTTAGCTTGGATTTTTCTCAGGTCTGCCCCGGGAGAATATGGTAACAGTGTTGTATTGCATTGTGTGACTGGCAGAATACCATAGACCTAAATTATAAATGGTGCATTAGGAAAGTCATTCACTCATTCCGGTAAACTGGACCGATATCAAAACAATATAATCTGTTCTGACATTTCATAAGTGAGACGTCAGTGAATCGTATATATTGACTATGGTCCATCAGGTTCATATTCAAATTCTTTTTCTTTATATCTGTGCTTTGTAGGCTAGCCGACAGTCAGTGGAAAGACAGGTTTCTCCGGAGTTCTCATCACGGATGAAATCGAATGCTATCTGAAGTAGACTGAAGCGTGGGAGTCTGCTTCTTCTTGGAGACACTGCAATAATTCTCAGCGTCAACGGACAGATTGTGCAAGCCTGATTTACCATTGTCAGGTATTATTGTGGTACACACGTGTGACACTTTAGTTTGGGCATTAAGAAAAGTTTGACATTTTATATACTTAACGTATCATGTCGGAGATCATTAAATAGAATACTGTTTTTCCTCGATGTTTGCTCTTGCGTTGCCGTTTTGGGCCATGTATATTGGCATGGTCTACACGAATGTCCTATGCAGACCCGGTTATTGGTCGTATCATGTGGGAGATCTTTATATAGAATTATTTTCCCTCGGCTTTCTTCCTTCCTGTCCTTTTTTTCTCTCCGCCATATACTGGAGTGTTTTGCTGCGACCAATATAAGGAAGTTTCATAATAACGAAACTACTTAGGGCCTCATGTCATGTAAAAATCCCTTAAAAATTGGGATTTGTGGGTGTTGCTTTCCACCAAGGTCTTCCGCTGCATGTTCCGCTGATATCACCCTAATCATTATAATGTTTAACATATTCAGACTTACCTGGATGATCTGTTAGTTTAGGAGGTAAATTTGGAGTTTCCACAGACACGTGATACGCACATACTATATACTCACAATACACACAGTACAATACACAATACAAGATTGAGCGGTACAAGAGAAGACAAACAGGAAACAGATGCACAATAATTTGTGCACACATGATACATTTGACAATAATTAAAAGACTAAACGTCTACTTTCGGACATGGAATTCTACACTGTGGTAAATATGTTATGGAAAGAGTAACAATATAGCAAACAACTTTGGAGATAAGAGATCGATATGGGGGAAAATGCCGCTGTTTTATACGAGACCCGGCCAGTCCGCTGTGACCAAATCTAAAGAGACTCTGTGTGAGTTAGGTTGTACGTTATTAATACCTATTTTGATCTAAAATAAGCGATGATGATGATGATGATGATGATGATGATGATGATGATGATGATCATCATCATCATCATCATCATCATCATCATCATCATCATCATCATCATCATCATACGCCCCGACATACCTGCCTGTCTTTACGCAATAGTGGTTGGAAACCTTTGACAGCCAATGGCTCTTCAGAAAAATTATGGTAATAATAATAATAATAATAATAATAATAATAATAATAATAATAATAATAATAATAATAACAACAACAACAACAACAACGATGATGATAATGATGGTGAGGATGATACTGATAATCATACACCCCCACCGATCTGCCTATCCTCACTCAATGGTGGTTGGAAACCATTGAATGTCAGTAGTTCTTTGTAAAAAGAATAGTTTTAACAATCTTTTAGACAAAGTAATTTCATCTAGGTCTATGGAAACTGAGAAGCCAAGCAATTACATCTACATGGAAACCGGTAGTGCAGACAATTCATCCAATTTGCTCTGCTCTGATTTTTGAGTCCATGTATACTGACATGGACTACATGAATATGTTAGGTTAACTCATGCGGACGCAGGTATTGGTCGATATCATTTACCAAGAGAAACAAATCAGTTTATATGAATCCCTGATATCCAAGAAACACGTTACAATGAATGCATTAAATACGGATCAAAACCGAGAGATAAAGCTATCTGATCATTCAATACTGAATTCATTAAATACTGTATTAATGCATCCTCACCTCACTCACTCACTCCAATTATAACTAAATGTTGATGTGAGATGTATATTGCCAGTGAAGGTGTATTATTCTTATTCAAAATATATTTACCTTTAACATTTTAATTATTTATGAATACTTACTCCGCTGGGGGTCTCTCACGCCCCTCTTTCTTAACACAGATGTATCAACTTCAAGAGTAACCTAATCTCCCCCTCCCCCCTCCCAAACCCAGTTGGAAAAGCGTGGGGAAGCTACATATTACAAAGTTAGGTGTCCTAGAGGAGGTGAGGGCGGTGGTGGGCTGGCTACCTTAAGGGACGACCCAACCAGACATTAGTAGTCACAATGTCCAGTCCGGAGGCAGAGACCCCAATTACACTAATGCCACAAGTGTTCGTTGGCGCCTATCTTATTTAGATAGGCTATGTATGAGGGCTTTTCTAAGCTTAAGTACAACACCCATACTCCCTGACCACGCCTCCCGTTGAGGGCTACCGAGTGGTTCTACCACCTGTTGAACACTGGCTTCACTGCACCGGGCTATGTAGCCTCACTACCACCCATAATTGTGCACCGGTGTTACTGCCCTGGACGACGGCCATATGCCCACACAACCATCCACTGGATACTGGCTTCACTGCCGCTTACCAAGGCAGGTGAGGGTATGACCACATTACGACCTGGGTTTTGCATTAAAATTATGTGCAGACAGAACTGTTGATTATATACAAATGTGGGTGATGTCTTCTGAATAGAACTATATATATATATATATATATATATATATATATATATATATATATATATATATATATATATATATATATATGTATATATATATATATATACATGCATACATACATATATATACATACATGCATACATATATATATATATATATATATATATATATATATATATATATATATATATATATATATATATATATATATATATATATATATGTCCAGAACCACTTCCTAGTAGTCATTACCCTATTCCACAGTCCAAACTCTGTACTCTCCATAAGCTGGCATGTCCCTGTCTAACCTTTATACATATGGAAGTACTATTGTCCATATTGCACACGTTCCTCTGTAAAAATTTTGACATAGGCTGTATTATCCCAAATAAATTAAAGGGTCTTCAGCGGGTTACTTCTCAGAACATGTTTCGGAGCCTATTACCCGTACATGTCTCTCTGAGTAGCGGCTCCTTGTCGGAGCGAAATATTCTTCAAAGACAACCCACATAATAATGAATGAATATGAACGTGGCAAATGATGAATTAGCTAAATACGTGACGTTTTCCTTATAACTGCAGAGCTTCATTGTGAAAGAAGAATACCTGTCAAACAAACCACAATTACTAAATTTGTATAGTACAGGTTCCAATAAGAACAATTTGACTTACCCCTGAACTAACTTGTACCCTTTCTAGCTAGATAGCTTATCCTAGCTATACCATCCGCCAGTGTATAACTGAAGTGGAAGCAAACTGGGGCATTATATTCAGTGTAAGTGATTGTAAAATAAACAGTTGCAGCTAGACCATCTGTACAAACTAAGGGAAATCCTAACAAGGACTGCAACAGTGGACATCCTGCACCAGAAATGTAAAACAAACTCCATGGTGACGCCTACTCCTCACTTTGAAGGTCTAAAAACAATTCAGCTCTATTTCACTGCCAACCCTGAGTCAAAGTCTCAACGTAATGTGTCAGGTTTGTGATATTTGAAAAAATACGGTCAATTTTGAGTAATTTTTCAACATTGAATAAATGTGCATTTTGGCATGTCAGAAAAGAATGAAAGTCATGAACATTTATCCCCAAAACATGTTATCAGAACAATTTTTCTTAACACGATTTTATGTACAATTAGGCACACATGTAACTGTTGCAGGCCGCTGCTTGCTACCGATAGCCCCCCCCCGGGGGGGGGGAGGGGTGACCAGACAAAAAACATAAAAGCCTAAAATGTCTGAAAGTGAATATTAAAACAGAATGATGCCAAAAGATAAAGTTAAGTAGCAAAACAGACAAGTCTAAAAAAACTGTAAAATTATTGTAGCCAAACTTTCTAATAATCTTTGGATATTAACAGCAAAATTTATAGGGCAAGTCAGAAAAGAATGAACGTCATTTGTATTGAAGTCCAGAGAGTGCAATGAAAATATAATATTTCTTAGCCAGATATCAAGTACAACTAGGCAAGCTTGTAACTGTCGTAGGCCACTACTTGCTACCGATAGCCCCTGGGGGTTGAACCTAAGAGATAACAAGCTAGCCTAAAATGTTTGAAAGGTGAACATTTAAAGAGAATGATGCCAAAAGATAAAATTACGTAGCAAAACAGGCAAGTGTAAAATCTCTAAAATTATTGAAGCCAAACTTTCTAACCATCTCCGGATATTTACAGCAAAATTTGTAGAAATGTTTGATCAAAAGTATATCTTTGAATCCTCTTGACTCAAGTTTATTGTAAAGAAGTTTGGTTCTAGATGCAAAGTCCTGAAATTTAGAACATATACGACCAAATCTCAAAATCTGTGACAAAAACGTGTTATATCCAATAGTTTCTGAAATATTACTGTCTGAGAAAGGATAATTACCCACTTCAAGGTTAAACTCATCTATTTTGTGATAGACTTTAATACAATATATATATATATATATATATATACGCTGATACTGTATATGAACAAAGTTACCTCATTTTCTAAATGTGCGCAAAACTTCATGCCAGTAACGTAAAGATATACAACCCACATCACCTAATGGAGGTGTGGCTAGGGGTAGGAGGGGTTGGATCAAAATTAAAAGTACACGACAATTTTTTTTCTTTCTTGGAAAAGAATGGATATACTTTATGTTCGAAACGAGCGGGACTCGAACCTGCAACCTTTGGCACCAGTCGCCTAGCTGGAATAGGAAACGCACATATCCACTGAACCAAATCCCCATTCTTACAAAAAAAAAAAAAGAATGGTTCAATGGAGGTAGTTATGTGCGAGTGCAATATCAACTTGGTTGTGCGATGAAATGTGCGGCTGTGTTCTTAATTCCTGCAAAAATGTAACCTTCCTCTGATTGGCCGACCTTACGTGTAAATGTCAACATGATCGCGACTGCCCAATTTGACCCACATGATGATTGTAGTCTTGCTGAATGGGCTGGGCATCCTTTACAAGTAGTGCTACATTGATACTTTTGTGCTGCTGCACACAAAGTACTTTCATGCATTCTCACCTTACTCACTCATTCACTCCATTAACCATTGATGTAATCCGTGAGCGTTGATATCTTCACAACAATTTTATTATTCTTATGTATACTGTATCTGTCTTCCAAATTTTAGTTATTTATAGATACTTACTCTGCTGAGGGTCTCTCATGCCACCAGCTACATTTTGTGGCAACCCCAAATGCCTTCTTCTACGCCTAAGCTACCTATTAAACTGAAAAAAGGTTAGATTTGGGTGAGATCTAATTTAGTAGCATGCATAATCGATGGGACAACCCATGACTGCATACCAATACCGATTATTACGACTTGTGAAACCTGCTCAAGACTTGGGGACAGCCAATAACTGACTCCCAGACAATATCGTATGGTGCTGTAGGACAGCACAATGACTGACTCCCAATGTGCAATTTTGTCTGTAACACTGTAGTGTCGGACAGCCGCTGACTGACTGCAAGTTCGAAGATACCATAACACACTCATGTTGTGCAACTTGCATTGTACCGTTATTTCTGTGACGTAGGGACAGCCTATGACTGACTCCCTATTTATTACCCCTCTGCCTAATCAGTTTGGGACTACCAATACACTTTCTTCAGAACAAGAAACAGAAGGGAGTAGACCCAAAGTTAGAGATGTAGACCCAGGGGAATCAGTTATCATAGATACAAAAGAGTTTCAAAATATTCAGAAGCACGTGTTGGTTCAGAAATAAGTTGATACAGGTTATATTGTGCTACTAGATGAAAGAGGTGCTGGCCGAGTTCGCTGTCAGTGTGAGCCGCATCCACGCTCTGACAAGGGTCATTGAAATAACCAGTGATAAGGAGATTTTTGGGGAGGAGATAAAACTGGTGAGATTATCAATGAAGAGATCTTTCGTCTCAACAGACTGTCTAGGCAGACGATGATAAACACCAAAGATTAGTTTTCCAGTTTGTGTAACAATTTCGACCCCAAAGCATTAAGGTCTGGGTGGTTCGAGTTCAATGCATCCTCTGCAAGCTAAGTTGTTTCTGACATTGACGGCAACGCCCCTTTTGAGGCTGTTTCCCGGGTCTTCAGTAAGGGAGGTTGGAAACCATATGGTGATAACAACTGATCGGGACCGGTATATTCAAGCTGTGTTCCTGATATAGAAATGACATCAATTTTTTTCGTTATCAACGAACATTTGGAGAGAGGGCGCTGCAATCACCGATAATGGATAGCTATCGAAACGCTTTGCATTCCAAGGGACTTTTTTTGTAATTGTACAACTCAAAAAGTCGAACTAGGTGGGCAGTTTAATTTGTGAATGTGGTGTAATCTGCTAGAGCACAGATTTGGGCGTTGCTATGACAAGATGGAGGGCTATAATAGACCACTTTTTGCAACCTATGTCCAAGTCGCGTTCAAACATGGCGGGCATTCGTGCTGGGAATCACGTGCTTTGCAGAACTTCCCGACTCGCATTGCTTTTGGTTTAAATTGTTAGTTGCTGCCCGAGTTAAACCGAATCACGGACCTCCAAAATTCGACAAAAACAAAACTGGTACTCCTCCGGTCAGTCGGCAATTTGTTCTTACAACCTCAGAAGGTATAATGGATCCTGAAACTACACAGGACTTGAATGATAGACTTGATAAAACTCGAGAACCGAAAATGATAGCCAGCGACTGCGAGGCAAAGTAATACAATTAGAGGACCGAAGCTGGAGGGACAGCTTGATTTTAGAGGTATCCCTGAGAAGGAAAATGAGACAGGATACATGTGACAAAAGCGTCAAAATGTTATTTCAGAGAAACTTGGCATTCCAAAGGAGGATATCCACAAACTTGGGCACACCGGTTGGGAAAACATCTGTGAGATCCGGCATTTCGTCGGACTGAACCTGAAGATAGAAACGAGGCTGGTTCAGACAATGAACCCAGATCTCGCTTTATTGTTACCCGCTTCACTCGTTGGAAAACGAACGAAGCAGTGCTGGCAAGCGCCACAAAGGAGGTGAAACGTTCTATTGTCAATGGGACTGAGGACTTAAGCGATTATGTGCGAGAGAGGAGAAGAAATTAATTCCTTATAATATTACTTTCTGAGAATCTGCCAAGGATGTGGACGTGTTGCTACGCTAGGACAAACTTGTTGTAGGTAAGGCCATTTATGTATATGATGAGGAGACCTGCGGCATTAAAAAACCGTAAAACACATAAAAGGCCACAGATCTCAGGTTCTGAGAAAAAAACTTTCAACGTTTTGGCTGGAATATAGCACGCATTAAGTCATTATTGGCGAAACATTCGGTAAGGGTGAAGGACTTTTTATTTCAATTGGACGAGTCTCCTTATATGAAACATGACCACCATCCAAGGACAAATTTAACGATTTATGACTACGATATAGCCTACAGCTTTCAGCAAATTTTCAGCATGTTTATCTGATTATGGGAGGCATCACGGCGGTATTTTGACTTTTATTAAGAACAGTATTCTAAATGGAGTACACGGAATTAAGTATGGTACTGAATTAGCTACTTTTATTAAGTTGGACAAGGCTTTCTTTAATTTTACATGGGATATTATGCTTGTTAGTGTATATTTACCGCCGGCAGGATCTATGCCTTACGATGGGTGCACAGTTGGCAGTAGCTCCAACAGGCTCGCCTTTTATCTCTACGACCCGGGTTCGATTCACCGCCTGGGAAGCAAGTGGAAAGAGTACCTACCACTATAACTGTACCCTGTGGTTTTCTCTGAGTCCTTCGATTTTCTCCAAGAAAATTAAGTAGGTAGAAAAGTATACGCCAACATATGTGCCATGAAGAGTGATTAACATAGGCTTGGCCTGTTTCGCAATCCATGCAAAAGATATGGGTCTACACTTTACCTTACGATAGATTGGGTAAAATGACTGGAGCACAAATACTTGAAGATATCTTGAATTTTATTATTGTACATCATGATAATTCTCAGTTAATTTTGATGGGTGACTTTAACACTAGAACTAAGGAGGTGCCAGATTATATAGCAGATTATTTACCTGAAAATTTGCCAAGTGGTGACTGGTATATTTCGGTTGCATGTGTTAAACCCAGTGTATTTTGTGATGGAGGAGAAAGAAACACTGACTTATGTCGTTTAATTGACGTTAACTTCCTGAACGGCAGAACCATAAGCGACACGGAACGTACTTTTACTTGTATAAAGCATAATGGTTGCAGGGTAGATGATAACATGTTGACATTTTCAGTAATTTTTTTTTACCACGTTATTGATTTTGAAGTTACTCCTTTCACGAGTTTTTTCAGATAATCTTCCTTTGACTTGCTCACTACATGTACATTGTAACTGGTTTGGTCATGAAGATTATAATGATTTGCAAAAGCCGTTAAAATGGAAATGGGAACCGGACCAACAAGACATTTTTACAAGCAAAAATAAAGGATCCGCAACTACGGGTTCACATTTATGATGCTTTTAATCTTTTGTTAATATCAATGAAGCAGTATCTATTTTTACGCATGCTTTTTAATCTTCTCCTGACCAAATGAGAATAATTCCAAAAGATTTTCCTAGAATGGGTAAGAAGAATCCTGAGTGGTGGGATGCGGAATGTAGTGAATTAAAAGACGAAAAACAGATGTTACTTGGTAAATGTAGATTTTCTAGATCATTTGGCAATCTTAAAGCATATTTAAGTGCAAAATTTAGTTTTAAAGTACTTTGTGAAACTAAACAAATCATATAAATCTATTTCAGAAATGTTAAGATTGTCTTTTATGTGCAAATAAGTTGTGGAAATGTATTACATCATTTTTAAAGGGAGATGGTGGCAGGAAGGAAAGCATATCACCTGACAGGTGGTTTGGATATTTTAAGTCACTTTTAAATGATAATACAGAAGTGGATCCAGGTTGCTCAACAACAGGTAGAACAGTCTCTTTCTGCACATGAGAATTGTGACATGTGCGTTCTTAATGATCCTCAGGTATCAAATGAGGACATAACAGAAATAATGTAAAAACTTATATAAAGCCTACCGAATGGTAAAGCCAGTGGGCCGGATGGATTATTATATGAAGTGTTCAAACAGAATATAGACTTTTCTACTCCACACTTTTGTGCATTATTTAATATGATTTTAATTCTTGGTATTTATCCAGATCCATAGTGTGACGCAATTATAAGTCCTATTCATGAAAAAGGTCCAAAGGACGATGAAAATTACTATGAAGTAATTTCACCATTAAGCATAGTAAGTAAATTTTTTTAAAAAATGTGGAAATAGGTTTATGAGCTGGGGAGAGTCTGAGAGTAAAATCGATGAGGACCAGGACGCTTACAGAAAAAGGAAGATCTACAGTAGAAAATACTTTTACTGTGTATGCAACATGTACCAAGTATTTATGTGAACCATTATGGTTTTCAGAAATGGTGGTCCATTATGCAAATCTGAAAAATGGCATAATAATGGTGAGCCTGTGCATGATACCCGTTATCAAGAAAATTAAATTTTGCTTAAAATATTGAATATGCATAATACTCGTTATCCAAAGGTATGTTACAATATGTTATTCAGATTTGATAATTATGGTGAAACAAATTCGGTCACTAATGAAAAAGTTTAACTTTGTTCATCTGGTTTTGGTCATGTTTAGTTATGCCAAACAGTTGGCGATGAGAATATTTTTCTCACAAAGCAAAGACTGACAGATATTAAAATGCAAGAGTGGAGTATAAATTGGAACAGTAATAAAATTGAGGACATATGTGTGGTATTTTTTTCAATTCCTTGCTAGAGAAAGAAAAACATTTTCATTGCATAACTCGGCAATGATACCGTATTGCGTTAACAGAATTTAGATGTTTAAGCCATGACCTAAACATAGAATTGGGTCGTAGATGAAATATACAGATTGAACAAAGATATTGTTATTTTTGTTCACATTCATTTTATATAAATGAGTATCATGTCTTGTTTATCTGCACTCAAAACGAAACGATCATGAATGGATAAGCTGTCCTTATTTATCATTGTTTCAAACTGAGAAAGCCAGACGTGTAATGTTAACCGAGTGTCTCTCTCACCTATATCTGTATGATTATTATTTACCTGTTATTTTGTACCATGAGTCTGTGGCTCACATCAGTACAATAAACATATCTATTTTTTTTTATTTAAACATATTTATTTCATCTGGATCGCCCTATAGTACATCGAAATGATACTAATAAGTTGGGTTCTCCAGAACGTGGGGATACACGCACCATATGTACAAAACACACAGGACAAACAATGTTACCAATTCTTCGTAGATAAACAACCGTTGGGATACAAAGTACATTGTTATGGACTCACATACCCATAATGAGAAATTACATATATATTATATTGCATTAATATTGAATAAACAATCATATATCATTATAATAGAGCTGAACAGTCACACGAGGTCATTTTTTCAGTATAAAAACCTTCTGGTGTCCACAATGTATTTTTGGAAAGCTTCACAGATTTGAAAGTTTAAGGGATCCGACAGTTCCTTGCTGCCAAAAAGGAAAAAATCGATTAATCTGTTAATTGCAAGGTGCACGATCAAATTTGGGTGGACACCTGGAGCTAAGATTGGAAAAATAGAGGCAAAGAGATTGTTTCTAGGTACGAAATACTCAGGGCAGAATAATAAAAAGTGTTCAAGATCTTCAGTAGGGTAAGTACAAGAGCAGGTAGGGTTTGGGATAATGTGGACTTTAAAAAGATCGAAGTTAAGCCTAGAGTAGCCCAGTCGTAGTTGGGTATGACAGATATTGGCAAATCTGTTACCATGGGAATAGTAATCAGGAACGTCATCCACGGCAAGCAAGGAAGCTTTCAGTTTAGATTTGAATATTTCAAGGGAGATAGAATCGCGAATATCAGAAGGAAGGTTATTCCATTGCTTGATGGCGTCCGGAAGGAAAGAATTTTCAAGGCGATTAGTTCGGCATTTAATAGAGCGTACAGTGGAACTGGGTTGTCGAAGGTTACGACCATGGAAAGAAGGAGGAACAAGATTGGAAAGATATGGAGGAGTTAATTTATGGTACATTTTGTAAAAGAGGATCAATTTAAAGTACTTGCGCCTGGTGGCGAGGGTTGACCAGCCAAGTTCATGTAGAAGAGTAACATGTGAGGTATGTCTAAGAGCACCAGTGCAAATTTTTGCAGCCTCAAACTGGATTGATTCGAGTAAGTTGGGCAGGCCCTGACCACAATTGTCGAACAAGACACAGCCATATTCGAGAATTGGTCGAATCATAGATAAATACAATTTGGACAGTGCCTTACGGGAAAGTTTATATTTAAACCTACGAAGGATTGCAATCCGTTGACCAGCTTTATTTGTTATCCGGGTAACATGTGCACGCCAGGATAAGTTATGACTCAGAGTTAACCCTAGGTGGGTGTGTGTATCTTCCTCAGGTATTACTGACTCTCCTAGGCGCACAGGTGGGTGGCCAGGTTTATTAAATTTGGCGGTAAAGATGAGGGAAATAGACTTTAATGCATTAAAGATGACTCGCCATGACTTCCCCCACTTCTGTATGATGGAGAGATTATTGTCCAAGTGATTCGAGGATTCAATGGGATTGTTAACGATTTCAAGAAGACTAGTGTCGTCAGCGAAGAGTCTGACTTCACAAGTAAGATCATCGACTATATCATTAACATAAATTAGGAATAGAAGTGGGCCCAATATGGATCCTTGAGGTACTCCAGCTTCAAGAGGTAACCATGAAGACGATTGTCCGTGAATAATGACTCGTTGGAAGCGGTTGGATAGGTAGCTATCGATCCATGTTACGATATTATCAGAGATGTCTAGTTGTCGCAATTTAAAAAGGAGGCCAGGATGCCAAACCTTGTCGAAGGCTTTAGATACATCTAGGAAGACCATCCTGACTTCCTTGGAATGTTCGAGGCCGTTATAGATATTATGGAGGATATACACAAGTTGGTTAATGGTAGAGTCTCCGGCCTTGAAACCCGAGTTTTTAGAGGTAAGGAGATTATTCCGCATTAAGTATTCATAAATAGCATTAAAAATAATTCGTTCAAACACTTTGGATGCATAACATAACAAGGAGATCGGACGGTAGTTACTTTTGATCTGTCTGTTGGATTTCTTAAATACCGGACATGTGTTGGATCTCTTCCAAGAATCAGGGAAACAAGACAGGCTTAAGGAGAGTTTGAAGATTTTAGTGACAGGTTTACAGATCGAGTCGGCTGTGTTTTTTAGTAAGATATTTCCTATGTTATCTGGGCCAGAAGCAGAGGTTAATCTTGAAGAAGTCGGGACTCTCCTGACACACTCTTCTTCTACACTAATGTCATGTAAGCGTGCATCCGTTCGTAATGCAAACTCGGGCAATGTAGGGGCGTCGACATTAGGAGGTGTTTTACATTGACTGGCAAAATATGTGTTGAAAATTTCACATTTTTCAGTTATGCAAGATACAATTTTATCGCCTTCTAAAATAGGGGGTATATCCTTGTGTATTTTACACCCCAAAACAGTCTTAGATAGATTCCACCACTTTTGGGGGTTAATGTCCTTTTCATCAAGTTGCCGACGCAAACTAGAGAAATAGGTGCGGACAGAGTATCTAATCAAGTTAACTACTTTATTGCGGTACCTTTTGTAAAATTGGAAGAACTTCTCGATCTTAATGTAGACCTCATAAGTATGGGGGCGTGGGTTGTTAGACACACGCTTAAAACATTTCCACGCACGGTTGCGACGGCGAATATCTTTTTTAATTGCGGAAGTTATCCAGGGCTTGTCCCTAGGGCGAATCGTGACTTCCTTAAAAGGGATAAAGTCCCTAGCTGTAGAAAGAAACAAGTCCGACCGGTATGATACAACATCGTCAATTGAATAAAAAACTTCATGAGCTGTGTCCCAAGGAGCTGATTGTAGGGCAGCGTTAAGATCACAAAAGTTAGCTTTTTTGAAGTCCCACACCGATCTTTTGAAGGGTTTATCCTTGTGCAAGGAAAGAGAGAGAGAGCAGAAGACTACACTGTGGTCAGAATTTGAGACAGGAGGAATGGTTCCAGAGTCGAGAACCAGACCAGGTGAGTCAGTAATAATGATATCTAATAAATTATTAGAATATTCGTTTATTCTGGTGGGCTCATCTATAAGCTGAAAGAGATTATGCTGTGATACGAGGTTGACAAGAGATAAACCAAGTTCACTGTCAGCATGAGAGGAGTCCCTAGTGGAGCACCTGTCGTTAAGATCCCCAGTAATTATTAATATGTGAGGGTTGCACTCAATGGCTAAGGAGATAAAAATTGCGGGTCTCGGCGGGCTGACCCGGAGGCCGATAGTAGTTTCCAACCAAGACTTTACCACGCACAGTAGAAATTTCCAATCAGACACACTCGCAGTCTTGACATTCAAGGTCAGAACGTCTAACACATGGTAAGGAAGAATGAACATACGTTAATACTCCACCGCCCCTCCCAGCGATACGATCTTTACGAAATGGAGGTTGAAAATTATCAAACAGGAGGAGCTGATCGGGATAATTCTCGTCACGCCAGGTTTCAGATAGTGTAAGTATGTTAAAATTTTCAGATTCGGCTAAGTGTTGAATTTCGTCAAGTTTACCTGGACTTTTTAGGCTGCAAATATTTGAGTGACATAACTTCAGCGGGTTGGTTGGGTTATTGTTGGGGCCAGGATTTGTATGTACATCGACAGCTAATATGAAGAAAGTATGTAGGAACATAAGGATATGTCGAAGATAAGATAAATCTATCTATTTTCAAACTTGGAACGTTTTGCATGGCAAACAGTAAACGCTTGAGGACCTCGTCAGTTGGCGCCAGGATTTGGGTGGATGTTTAGGGAAAGTATTTTTTAAAATTATGACTAACACATGGCGTAAGTCACAAAAACATTTCAGAAAAATTATAGATCATAATGAATGAAACAAAGAAAACAATTTGATCGTGACAGTTTGGTGTGTTAACGAGAACACTGGATCAAAAGATTCCTTTCCGATTTTGAAACAAACCTACAACAACTCCATGGTGTTCAGCGGAGATACCCATTAAGGTGAATTTGGGAGGGAGAAACTGACCTTCACTGAACAGTGTGTGGCATATCTGCAGAAGAACTTACATGTATACCTAGAACAAAGAGCCTTAAATACGTTTGTACATTTGATATTTTTGATTACGACTTTCCGTGATACGAGTGAACACAAATACATAATAATAATAATAATAATGATAATGATAATGATAATGATAATGATAATAATAATAATAATAATAATAATAATAATAATAATAATAATAATAATAATAATAATAATAATAATAATAATAATAATAATAATAATAATAATAAAATAAACACGTGTTGCATACATAAATTGGACATGTCAGGTACAGAAATGGAATGCAAAGAGATGAGGAAAAAAAAAGTACGTCACCAGTGAATACATGGCTGTGTGGAATCTTATGGACTTGTAAGGACACACATGAGTAACATTAACAATACAATTTTGACCGAAGAACTGAACTGGGTCAGGCGCATAAGGTTTAGTATTCAAGATTAGCGACTTAACCCTTAAAGTGCAGATTTAAGTTGAGTCAACAGCTTTCCTCGGGACACTGCATGCATTGCACACTAAGTGTCCCGAGGAAAGCTGTTGACTAAGACTACTTTTTGCTTTAAACAAGGCTCACTGTTATTTGAATGAACGGTATCTTCATGAGGAATTTGACATCTTTTAATCATTATATGTTTAACAGTTAACAGTCATGAGAAAACAACTAAATAGCAGTGATTAGCACTTTTAGGGTTAACACCGTCCAAACAAAACATAAAGTGGCCGATAATGCATTCTGTGTAGTGGGAATGACACAAGCTTGGCATTACGGCATGTAACAAAATAGAGAGTGTGACTGATTGCAAGTAAAAGTTATTATAATTGTACAGATGGTCTCAGAGACATCAAAGAGATCACACGGATAAAGGAAGAACAACAACACAATCATTGTATGGCCCAGCACGAAGTGTCAGTGCGCAAATGAGCACAATAATATAGGTGACATGTAGTACATGCAACACACAATATCAGGAACTTTTTTTGAATTGGCGTTACGTCACGTCAAGACACCGCGATCATACATGTACAATGAAGACAGCAGCTACACGTTGGGCTTCAACGTGTCAAATGACACACTTTACATGTGTGAATACATAGAAATACCACAGGAAAGTGACAAATTATACATGTAGCAGCGAAACAGCTTGGAGTTCTTGTTGTTCTAAGAAAACGGTTGGCTTCCCGCAGAAACCCCCTTCCTGTAACCCGTTACAACTGTACAGTAGCCAACAGCTGGAACAGGACACACACACACACAATATATATATATATATATATATATATATATATATATATATATATATATATATATATATATATATATATATATATATATATATATATATATATATATATATATATATAATTTCTAGCGTCTGATAACCACTGTAGTTGTGATTAGTCCAATGACAGCCATTTTGTTGTTGGTTCTGTGCCTATAATTTGATTCATTGTTAAGCCACACCCAGCCTTCAGTCACTTTATCAAGATGGTTTGACGTCGGTTTCAAATCATGTCGCATGCACAGAGCCCCTCTCTGCAACGTCTTTGATCCGGTTTCCTGTTGCATCGCAGGTATTACTTAATTGGAAAATCCTGTCAAGTTTGCAAAAGCAGATGCATTAAGTATTCTGCATCAGTAACAGAAAATGTAATTACTGTCTCTCTGAGGTACGGACAACTTGCAACATGTAAATATCTGTGAAAATTTGCGCTATTTTAGTGATTCAATCACCAAATCGGTACAGAAAATAGCTACATTGAGGCAAATTCTGTGCAGTGTCTATTATACACAAAGACACTTAAAACAAACACTCAAGCCGGCCTTTTATCTATTCAGCCTTTTGTATCCCAGACTCTAGTTCAAATAGAGCCCAGTGGTATACAATGTAATGTTAATGATGCTGCTTATAACAACGACTGGCAGCCAGCAGTTTTTCCTCAGCAACAGAAAATCCAACGTATGGGCGTAAACCTATAAAAATGGCATCATTTCAGTGACGAAGATCGATAAAAGAAAGACAACATTTGTACATGATCTGTGCATAACCTATTGGGAAACATAAACCGACTTCCACGCACTGTGACACTGAAAAATAAGTCCCATGCATTATGACACAACTTAAAAAAAAAAACATTCATAGTTTCGACGCTAGCAACCCTTCAAGAAAAACAAACCTCAGCATAACAGGTAAGATCTTTTAATAGGATATATTACTGAATGATTGAGGGATATCGCCAAATGATTTAGCAATAACTATGGGGCGCTTTTTTTACTATTTATTCTGTATTTCCTGATATGAAGAAATCATTTCTTAATATCAATAAATCGTTTTTTTGATGTAAATAAATCGATTTATTGATATCAATAAGTCGATTAATTGATATCAACAATTAAGTTTATTGATAGCAATAATTCAAATTCATGATATCAATAAATGAATTATGAATGTGAAGAAATCGAATTATTGATATAAATAATTCCCAACCGTTTATAGATATCAATAATTCGAATTCTTGATATCTATGAGGCGCCCTTTTACTGTTTATTCCGGAGTTTTTGATGTCAATTATTTATTTATTGCTGTCAAGAAATCATTTATTGATATCGAGAATCATTTATTGATATCAATAATTCGAACTATTTATAGCAGAATTTGGTGCTCAACTCGTGTGGAATTGGATTAAAATTCAGTTCCACAATTTGTAAATGACGTTTAGACTGTCTGAGATCGGCAAGAACAATAGAATTGCCTACATCCTCTATTTTATTCAAAGAGAAACTTAACAAACCTAATTCTGTAAGCCCATGTACTGTTTGAACACTATCAAGTCCGATATTCTAAGAGCAAAGTCTTATTCGGAACCATTCACTGAAAAACTGCATAGTTCTAAATCATAATAGCAAATTTATTTATAAAAGGAACAAATCATATTCATAAAATTTGAAATTTAGAAGAAAGTTTTAGGCATTATCAGCCTTTATGAAATAGGGTCATCAGCGGGGAACTAGCGCAAGACTTGTTTCGGTGCCATTAACCCCGGACTAGTCATTCTGCTAACTGGCGGCACAACACCTTTTGCCCGACAAAATTGATTTCTGAAGAAATTTCACGATATCGTTCTTGTCACCACTGGATAGAACGTAATCTTGAAGGAAGCGTTCATTTCAAGATAGCGGCGCCGACAGAATAGTGACTTTTCTTTGCAGACCACAGGAAAGGTATATCTGTGAAATACAACTCATATTCTTTTCTACACGCCCGCGACTAACCATAGGAGCTCGGTATAATGGGACTTTTCCAGAGTGAGCATTACGTGAAAATATTAATACTTAGACCTGAAATTACAAGTCGTGGGCTGCGGTGGGCCCAGAACAGGAATATTATATCTGACACTGAATCACCCCCCCTCCCTCGCGGCTATGAATTAAGTAGCAGCACTGGGCGGACGTCCCAAACGCCCCCGCTGGGTGAAAGATGGAGCTTAATAGAGAAGGTTGCCCCGATAGTGGATATAGGTCCAAAGTACGGGCGGCTTTTTAAGCAATTGCTACTAAATATAAACACAAAAGTGTAACGCAAAGACGAAAAGTTTGTGCTTCCATTTCTTAATGATTTACATTTCACAACAAAAAATATTCAGATGAGTCGCAAAGCTAGGCCCTATAAAATTTTTAAGTTTTAAAGTTTAGTACATTTGAAAATTAATAGAAACAGTCCTTCTTTTATGATTCAGTGGATAGAAATGAATATTAAATATTCCCCCAACGATCCTCATAGATGAATGCATTTTATTCCTCTTTCTCCTCCACAATTAATCTCATTTATAATACACCGTCACAAAAAATGACAGGCCTATTACACAATCAGATGATTTACTGTTTAAAGGTATTTCAAACGCTCAAAGGTCCCAGTAAAAATGTTTTGTTCCCAAAAGACAAGACAGTCCCTTAAACAAATGCATGGACATTCATGAGCATTATATTTCGCAAAACAGCGAATAGACAGAACGTTGGCCTACACTACACAACCCAGTCCTGGCCTGTTTTATTTTGGCCGATAAAAAAAACCTATTCCACACCGCCGTATAGGCTTAATATTAATTTTCGAACCAAAAAATGTGTTTCTGAATTAAAAAAAAAATGCTATCCAGGCATGCAATTAAAGCTTTGTGTCCGTCTTTTTCGAGGACGGAAATGAATATCTTGCCCGACAGTGCAGTTAACTAAATGTCTGATATAATTCCGAGAATGGGTCCTAGACCTTCAACACCTATTTAGAAGGCCCTTAAAAATTGTTATGAACCAATATGGGCCTTGTTTCGCTGGAACATGACCTTGCACCATGTACATTATTTAGAGGCCTCTCTCAGAACTACCTGGGACTTTTACGTGCATTAGTTCAAAATGATATATGGGGGTCCTTCTTTTACGGAACACACTCATCCCTTCAATACATATCCCAGTCATTGTGGGTATCGTACTTTATATTACAAAATTGTCTCAAATTTTCTTTAACTCTTTGTTGCCCAATATCCTGAACAGGTATATTTCTAGGCCGCAAAATGCACCATTTTAGGTGTGCAACTTCACAATTTACTGGAGGGCATGTCTCAGTGCTGTCCAGCTGAAAACATCTGTAGCAAAATTTTCTTTCCTTGTAGCATTTTTTCCGCTTCTTAACATAAGAAGCACTTAGTTGTTAAAAAAATCTGGAGCAAATTTGAAGAGCTTTGTAGCAAAATTTTGCTACAATGCTCCAGTCGGACAGCCCTGTGTCCCTCACTCCTTTGCAAACTTTCGTGCCTTCGGCCCCCAGCTTCACGTAAACTGCCCCCCCCCCCCCCCATCTGGATACGCCCCTTTTTCGCTATTAAAAACAAACCATCGTTATAACAAAACTGGTAGGTTTAGTGTTAACGGAATTAACAGGTTCGTTAAAGCAAGATCATCTGTCGTTTTGATGGAACGTTTCCCTTCTAATGATACACAAAATTTTGACACGCTGAAAAATAAGATTTTCTGACATTAAACATGGATGTTTTGTTTGAAACTTATTTCAGCATTTTGATGTCCTATCTTCCCATCGGTTAACCTTGTGGGGGCGGCACAACGAGAAAACTTTCATCGTGTCAGGTTATTCCTTTTTTTTCTAAGCGGTGGTCACAACAATAGTGAGACTTTTCTTAATTGTCACGATGATTCTGCGATCAAGTTTCACAGGCAGAAGCCACTCATTTGGGTACCAACATACCATATCTTTATTTGACATGTTCCAGTAAAAATAAATGATCCAGGTCAACAGCTTTCCTTGGTACCCTTCGGACATGCAACGTGGGTTGAAAACTGCCGACTCGCCCCAGAAAGAAGCACTTTAAGGGTTTAGAATTCAACCTTCTCTGACGTATTGCAGCTGAAGTCGACCCCAGAAAAACATCACTTAAATGGAAAGGAGAGCAACAGTAGAAACAAGCGATATGAATACTATGTAGATTAGACCAACTGAACAGAAGTAATGGTGCAATAATGCTTGGAAGGCACAAAATCACCTCGGCAAATTGAAAGCAGACATTTTGACAGATGCTAATTCCACAATGCAACAAAAATGATGACACAGATGACTCCCCCTGAAAAAATATTAAATTGATTAAAAGCTTAATCTTCAATGTGCCAACAGCTTCAATTCACTTTTTCAGCCAACAGTCCCTGACACTGCGCCCTTGATCGCTTCGATACCACCTATACGTAATATTACAAAATGTTGTTTTCAAAATATGTAAACAAGTTTTTTGTGATCCTGCTGTGTCATCACTTACATTGTGGGATACATTTCTGGCAAGACGCCAGACTCTATGTCATTTTAACGCACTTTAAATGAGCATAATTTCAGTCTTACTTGCCTGATCTATATAATACGGCTATGCCTCTGTTGATTATCGGTGTTCTATCAAATTGTATAATTCTAGGGCTGCATGGCTTCACTTTAAAAGTAATGTGTCACGTATAACAACGTAGCATCAACTTGTGAAAAACTGTGACAAACTCTCTTTTGGCATGGAGCATATGCTAATCAAATAGAACATCAGAAAAACAGAATCACTGGACGATTTTGGCTCACAAAATGATAAATTTATCTTATCAAATTGTACCCTGAAGACTTCCAGCAGGAGATGTAATACTGAAGACGACGTGCAAGGCATATAGCCAAAGAGTGTACTTGCTGTGACCTTGAAATTGGAAAGTAATTTTATCTGACTTATTTGACATGTCGCATATTCTATAAAATTAATACTGATGTGTCGAATGATTCGAGCAATAATCGTACTATCATTGGCTTTAATATATTGTTAATAAGACGTATGAGTAAAAACATAAAATTGTCAAAACTGTTAAAATACTGATAGGCTGCTATAACATTTTTTTTTCTGGTTTGAACAACACTTAGTCAACAGCTTTTCTTGCTGCAGGTTGGGCGGGACAACTCATGCCAAGAAAGTTGGTATCTCCGGCTAATGTTGTGCTGATAGTCTTAGCTACAATTCTTCCCCACCCCCAAAACGTTTTCTGTGTAAGAAATATTTTTGTTTAAAAGTTGAAGCAGACTGCATTCTAAACCTGACTGTTTTTGGGCGATTTCTGTGGACAAAAGTACAGGGGCAGTACACCAAAAGAAGGACTAAGTATGTACGATGAAACCTCCCCATACCGAGCGTCCTTGGGACCAGACAATAGTGCTCGGTAAAGAAGGTTTCACTGTACTTGTGGATGTGGATAGAGGCCAACTGTACATTTTTTTTTTCATTGGGAAGATATTGATATTTTCTTCCCGCAACATTTGTGAAGTCTTTGAAATTAGTAAACATTCACCAGAGAGATAGTCACCTTCTCATGGTCTCGTGAGGTGGATCTTGATCTTATGGCCCAGTGTTAACCAACAAGAAAATGTGCGTCGGTATTTTAACCCCGCCCCCCAAAATACCAAATATATTGATTGAACAAACAATCCATCCGTAGGCTACATCTGGTGCTCAATTAGTCTTCGCGACTTAGGATTAATTGTACAAACACATACAAGACTTTAAAATGTTAAAATATTGTAATATCGAAATATTGAATTTTGATATCGGGATGCCTTGTTTCGAACCTTTAGCAAACATGCAAAGGAGAAATCGTTGAAACGTAACTTTGTAATTACGGTCCCTTAAAACGAAAGTAGGTCTGTTGAAAACTATTTTTGTTGTTGCTGTGGTGGCAATACGCCTTTGCTTGCCAAATGGGTAACTACCTCATACAGGAGTTTGTAATGAAAGATACATTGAAGGTGTCAAGCAAATGCACTTTCGAGTTTCTCTTTTTAGA
The DNA here is from genome assembly GCA_964020975.1 of Hermodice carunculata. Lineage (NCBI taxonomy): Eukaryota > Metazoa > Annelida > Polychaeta > Eunicida > Amphinomidae > Hermodice > Hermodice carunculata. The sequence goes on along the minus strand of OZ026622.1, from coordinate 27,445,887 downwards.
ATGCAAATTCGGCGGCACAACACCCCGCGTTTAAAATTCCAGTAATGAATCGTTTCTTTTCTACAAGACCAGCTCCCCTTCGACGCATTAAGTGCAGAATAACCCAGCAGTGGTCACTTGCTCCCCATCTATAAATCATCCTGCAATTAAGGAGAGAGTTATGTCGCTGTAGTTATGTGAGGAAAAAGTTGATGTGCTTTACGCATTCGTTGTCGTCTTTCAGTCTAACAAATCCCTTAAAGAATGGCAGAATCGTTAGGGAACTGCCTAACAGAAACGTGATATATAACGCCCTTAATTCTCTTCGTTACACAAGTGATTTATTCATGTGATATATACGTGCAAATGCAGATAGAGAAGTGAAGGATTATTTCCGTGCAAAATCTCTGAATGAAACAATTTTTTATGGCAATACACTGCGATAAAATGTCGAGAATGTACCAAAGTGTGGGCCTTTTGTTTGACTTGTAAACATAATTACATGTCAAACTTAATCACACTTTAATCACTTGTATGCAAATCCTGTGTATCGTTGAAGCTGCAAACCATAACCTCCGGGTGCGAAGCTAACCCGGTCACATTATTATTCATACAAAATGTGGCCAGCGACAGCAGAAAAAAATCTCTCTGGAAAATTGTTCTTCTGGGACTCATGTCATGTGTTCATGTCCATTTTCTTCACATGTATTTCATAGTCATTTATTCCGCTATGGCAAACTAATAAACTCAATTTCGTTCCACGTTAACCCTTAAGCAATATTCCCGCTCAAATGAGCTCAAGTACCCGGATGTCGAAATCACCTGCTTCAGTGAATCACTTTGAATTCTCGTTTATAAAGCATATTGTACCCTAGGCTATATATCCTCGGGCGCAGCTGTTGACCTGGGCATCATATTCCAAGAGGTTTCATCATCGGGCGAGGATCCTTGATCAAATCTATCGGGACGTGCTGCTCCAAGTCAATATCGTCCTGTGTGTGATAGGCCGCAGAGTAACCCGGTCCAGGGAAGCTGTTTACGCAATCTTACTGCCGCTACGTCTATGCTTCAAAATTGGATCTTGGTGACAGATTGCATCTAATTGAGAACAGGGTCACCAAAAAAACGTGCATCACGGCGCGTAATGAAGATTCCCTCTTCCCCCACAGGTACGGCAGTTGTTTTACATGTGTAAAACGTACGTTTTCATCCTACAACATGTTAAGAACAATACGCGAAATGCAAGTAATGACACGGGCACTTATGGGAATTCCAGAAAGTTTACACATCTACTTTCTCTGTGACATCATAAAAATTCAAGTGAGTATGAAATTTAAACTGATTTAAATGACAATACACTCAGCCCCCTTGAACATATAGTTTACCTTGGTATGGTTTACTTGGAGTTCAGTTTAGGACCCCAGACGGCAGCACTGGTAGTATTTGCAAAAGTTTTCTTTTCACATAAAATTGACAGCTTGAAAAGGATTTATTTTTACATGCAAACGAGCAAATCATATGCAAATAACACAATTAAGTGCTCCCCTCTGGAGTCCTTAAAGGATATTTGGGTGGTACATGTCTTAAAATCGTTTCGCTGCCATTAAGTTCTTTCCTTTGTCCTCCTACTGCACACGATTACACGGTAAATTCCGTCGCCATTCTCCTGGTGTGACCGTTATGTATTAGCCAATGTACGGACAGAAATGACTTGTTTTTATAACGCTAGGTGGCCTCTCTCGGCAGCCCGAAGGCTGCTCGTTCATTGGACGATGCAGGGCTGGGCACCTGTCGCAAATTCGCAAAAAAATGCGACACAAAGGTTCAAAATTGCGACAAAACATTTTGCGACAAAGTTGCGAATGTTTAAAAAAAAAAAAAAAAACCGCATTTGATACTGGCATTCCAGGAGCCATTTCCGAGTCAGTGTCCATATTGCCATTCCCAGTTCCACTTTGCAGTTTACATTTTAAATGTACCGACCGAAACCGGAAGTTGCAGTTTTTCAAGTTGGCAAATTCAAACGGGAGCACAATGTGGAACAAGCCAGCAAAACTTTAAAAGATGGCAAAGAAACAAGTTTCTATTCACTCATTTTTTAGCTTTAGCCACATGAACAGAATCAAGAGTGAATACAGAGCTGCTCTGACTCAGGAACATGTAAATGCAGCTGTTGGTATTTCCCATGATGAACGTGCAGTTTTTACATTCCCCTTTGACAAATGTCTGTGATAAAATATTCCAAAAGAAGGAAAACAAGTGTAAAGTGTGGTGCTCAACTTTTATTACCATTATTTTGGTATAAAACATATTGTTTTCCATTGATAAAAGCATGATATGTGATATGAGATAAATGCTCAGGATGCTCATGATCAAGGATATGCATTTTCCTGCATGCCTTCTGCAGTGCTGGTGCTCAATACAAGAAAATGAAATTATGAACTAAGTCACAACAAACATTATTACATGCTTTAAATGTAATTATGAAAACCACTGTCTTCAGATATATATATTTATGATTTAAGTTTAATAATTTTTATAGTAATTTTTCTTTCATTTATAGGCCAAAATCCAGTATCACATATGCATGATGTGAAGTGAACAATATGATAATTGGCTTCTCATGTAATGCAATATCATGTGATATTAATGAATTGAATGGATTACATGTTTTGGTAATTGTATTTTGTATACAAAAGGTTTTATATATTTTTCCTTTTCATGTAGATTTGGAAGAAGTAGGATAGCCTTAAATTAGCCTGGGTGGTGCTCTTAAAGTGGACCTATTTTTTCTTCATAGATCACCATTATTGTTTCAGTGACACAAAGTTTTATTCTTTCTCTCACCGTTATTGTTTCAGTGACACAAAGTTTTATTCTTTCTCACTGAATTACATATATGCCCATGATTTTTGCATGTAGAATGCCCCAGTAGTTATTCTTGTTTGGTGAAGACAAGATAATCAGTCACTTTTCCATGCAGTCTGTCTCTGGAGGGCATTCTCCTTTTATATTGTAGATGTACTAATGTTCTGATATTTTGGTCTTTAAGTAGATTAGAATGGACCAAGTATTTTTTATTGCATTATATATGTTAAACTAAGAAACAAAAAATCTGTCTCAACCATTTTGTTTGTAGGCCTAGAGGTTTTCTTCATTTTAACTAAGATGTAAAGATCTCTTATATTTTTCTGATTGTATTTTACAATGTGAAGAACATATGTGTTCCCTCTTGTATTTTTCCAATGAAAAACTCATACAGTTGTGGTACATGATTTATGATACTAGCTGTGATAATAGCATGATTGGTGATGAAATTAAATCATATTCCATATGTTTTAGGTGCTGGATACATTTTTAGTCCTCATAACAATACATGTATAAAGAAGGCATTGAAATGGTGCATGGTGCTCAATGAGCATCACTTCAATGACATTTAAGTTTCTTATGACATAAATTATGAATACAGAACAGTAGAGAATTTATTTTGGTGTCAATTTGACTTTGATATAGAAAATTAGGGAGGACTTTTTTTTACATGATCCCAGTCATATATGACACCACACAGGTATGTGTGTTCCCAATATGGTTTTTTTTTTTGTGGACAGTCTTTTCAGCTTATGCCCCAGAAAAATATACTTGTGACTATGGTCATCAAATATAAACATTTTTCTGTATTTATCTTTTGTTGTCTTTTATTTTTTGGATCACTTCGTGAGTAGAATGTAACCAAAGGATAATCAGAGTTATCCATTTAAGTATGATTAACTACACTTCAATCTTGATACATGTATTTCTGGTGTAATTTATAAAGAAGAAAAAAGATCTTGATAAAATTTATTTCAAGATTTTATTGTGTACAAATTGACATCACTTTCATTGTTCCCATTAAAATCATCAGGTGGTAATGTATGTTGTCTTTCACATATAATAAGTCAATTTAAAAGTTCAAAATGCATTCTCTGAATATCCTTAATTCCAAAATTCTCGGCGGGGGGGGGGGGGGGGGGGGGCTTTCGAAACACCACCACCCCAAAAAAAAAAAAAAAAAAAAAAAAAATTCCCCCACCAAAGATGAGGTTTTGCTACAAGAGGTTTCAGCTTTGCTACAAGGATTCTGGTTGTGCCCAGCCCTGCGATGGGGTCCACATTTATAAAGCTCATATCCGCGATTGCTAGGGCAAATGCTTCATGGTACTATCGTACTTCGTTTTGATGGCTTCCTCTTAGTCAATAAGCATGCTTGTTTCACGGGTTCTACTCACAGGACATGCTATCATGCCAACTACTTGACACAGAGGAGTCCATAGTCAACTTTTACTGCACACTTTGTGTGTACCTGGGCAAACTCTGAAACCATTACCGGACATGCTGGTACTTAATGTCATTTGTTTTTGTTGATGATATTTCTAATTTGTAATTATTATTGTGATTGAGTTGAACATGGGTTTTATAGGGATTAACATATTGGCCGGTAAATAAAACAAACTGCCAGTTGAAGGTAAAGTGAAGTCATGTAGAAAAACTGGGCCATCTTTCTGGTTTGTGTGCGGGCACTTTTAGTGTTATGTAATAGGAGATATGTATATTAATTTCCCGCAACAACTGCAAACCTGATTGCCAAGTCTCGCTTAGCGGGAAATGGCGAAATACATGTCCGTACCTGTGGGGACAAGCAGAGTATTACTAATATTTTGGAAATAAAGAATATTTATTAAAGGCACATGGAAAATTTTCTTTATATATGGCTCAGAAAATTTTATATGAATACCAGTTTGGCATTTGTGAACTTAGATTTCTAAACAAAACAAAAAAACAACAAAAAAGCAAAAAAAACAACAAAAAAAACAAAAAAAAAAAACAAAAAAAACCCCGCTTATTTTGTGAGAAATGAACATATGGCTCTGTCCGTGGAAGTGATGTGACCCGCACGTCCCCCATGATCGCCTGGCGTCAAACCCGTGCTGTGTGACGGGAAATTAATATGTATACGGCGTATTGTACATTGATCACGTGACGACACTTTTTTCTAATATGTTTTATTCTAAGTAATTGTATTTGTTGTATGTGCGATACTGCTATGTAATTTCAGTTTGTGAACAATGAAGGCTTTGTATCTGTATTTGTGATCATTGCTTCCTCTCATCTCTCCATGTGACCCAGTCCTGGTAGGAACCATTTACTGAGGGGTTTTACAGGTCCTGGGCTGATAAGAAATTGCTTGCACTAGCATGCAATGTATATATATAAATATATATATATATATATATATATATATATATATATATATATATATATATATATATATATATATATATATATATATATATATATACCTGTATACACACACATATATACATATATAATAATAAATGTATAATACGTAGAAACTACGTCTTTATCATTAATCATTATATACATGCATATCAATTAGCCACATGGTGGCAAGAAGAAGAAGAAGAAGAAGAAGAAGAAGAAGAAGAAGAAGAAGAAGAAGAAGAAGAAGAAGAGGAGGAGGAGGAGGAGGAAGAAGAAGAAGAAGAAGAAGAAGAAGAAGAAGAAGAAGAAGAAGAAGAAGAAGAAGAGGAGGAGGAGGAGGAGGAGGAGGAGGAAGAAGAAGAAGAAGAAGAAGAAGAAGAAGAAGAAGAAGAAGAAGAAGAAGAAGAAGAAGAAGAAGAAGAAGAAGAAGAAGAAGAAGAAGAAGAAGAAGAAGAAGAAGAAGAAGAAGAAGAAGAAAAACAAGATTTGTTTAACCCCCATATTTGGGGAAATGTCGATGTTGATACCATAAATGTACTGAATGTCTCCGCCATTGATATTAACCTGTTCATGGTTTTGTAGGCTGAGTGTACTCTTATTTAAACAATAAGAAAGGCGTGGTTCTGTAGGTTATCTGCATTAAAAAGCACGGTAGCCCAATGTGAATTATCTCTGGTTCTTGTATTGATGCATAATAATGGTGTGAAAAGCTCTGTCTGGCGACTATTGTATATGACTACAGACAAAGGAAAGGGCAATCCCGTGACTGGGTGTCCCTTCACCAGATCAATGTATTCATACAGGAGTGCGACGTAGACCCCGGGTTTAGTGAGCCAGATGATCTGGTTCCAAACGCGATTTATGGCTGAATATGATTTGCATTACCATAAAGGATAACGTAAGATGCAATGGTATATCTCGTGCGAGGTGATCGGGCGAAGAAACTCATTTGATTCATAACTAACGCCGTTGACCAACAACTTTCACTTCGTTTGCCTCATGTCCATTCATGCTGTGTGGTCGTGTGTACATAATGTACATATGAAAACAAATACCCATTACGAGTGAGAAACTGACTGGCACAATTTCTATCACTAACTCAATCATATATTACACAATTAATTCGTTCATAGTACACAGACATCGATTTGTGCATGGGAGGCAGGGGGTATCTGGGCTTTTACAGGTACTTGAAAGCGCATATTCACATTACGAAAACGGGGGAAAGATATAACATTTACTTAGAAATGGCATAGGAGATGATTGAAAAGTAGAAACTGGAAATTCCACAGAAATTATTTATTTAAAATCTACCATATTTCAACATACTATGGCTATGTTCTGCCATTGTTTAAATTATTGTTTTGGTTTTTGTGTTAGGTTTCCTCTATGATAGACATTTCAATGATGCATAGTTAACGTGTAATGTACCTACATTTTGGTCAAGCACTTTGGGAGACTTGGGCGCCGTTGAACACATTTCAGAGTTTTCCAAAATGCTCAATAAGTCAGGCTCCGGTGTCTGTTGAGCTTTTTCTCTTGTTTCTTTTTCTGTTCATGTTTTGGCAAAATCTTTAAAAAGCTTCAAACTACTTATTAGTGGGCAATTGCTTTAAATTGTAGAGGAAAATGTCTGGGGAACCCTAGCTCTTAATCCTTTCAACAGGTACCGTTGTATTTAAAACAAAATTTTGGGGTGGTTGGTCACTATATTTAACTTCTATAAAACAATCACTCAGATTATGCTGAAACTTGGCGAAAATGTATCTTGTAGAGGGGTCAAATATAGTTTTTCACTGGTTAGTGTTGCCTCGGATCCCTGGCTTTTAACGATTTTCCCATTTCATGTATACACTTATTGGGTAATACATACCTTCCTATTAATTAGAATATAACTCAATTGGGATTGCAATGGTAATTAACATATTCGACTTTTCCAAAACTAAATCACCCAAACATGTTGGGAAAATAACTTAGGTAGGCCTATACTGAATTTCTTCAAAGATTTACACTCCAATGGATTTTTAAAATTTTTAATGATTTTTTAATCAAATTCTAAAAATCCTATATGACACTGCCTAGCCAATAGTTTCTAAATTGCATTAGCACACTTATAGAGATCTCTAAAGCTTAATTTGTCCAGCAGGCGCGCTGCAATCGTTTATATTTTTTATGAATTTTTGTGTGTTTTTGAACTTTCGACTTTTTCTCCCGAAGCGCATTTTGAATTATCTTCAAACTTGGTGGAAATTTACCTGTATCGGACCTAAATTTGCTCCCTACATGGTGCTGCTAGCATTTCCTGATTTTCATACAACTATTAATTTTAGGGATTATCTGTGAGGGTGCATTTAGCATTGTTACTGTAGACACAGCAGGAAGTGACACATTGATACATGTCTCAGTAATAAGTGATGATAGGCTTATGGGTTCTATAAACTCTAATCGGTAAGTAGCCACGGGGTTTCATTTTGGTGTTGCAAATTTTGCCCTTGCGTAACCTTGGAAGGTTAAACTGAGATATTAGCATATGTCTGGGTAATAATAAATCCTACGCCCATTGTTACGGTTAATCATAAATCGGAAAATATCTATGACGTGTTTGTTGGGTTTGTTCATTTTATCGTGAATAACCCTGAAAGGTCAAACTCGCATATTGGCCTATAACTTGGTAAAAGTGGATGCTATCACTTTTCATTTAAAGTTGATGATTTCAAAACTGTGAGAGCGAAAACGTTTATTTTGCACCTTGCAAACAGCGATGGTATTCTTCAAGAATTGTGACCTTCATATTATTCTATAGGTCAGAGGGCCACACAGAGTCAACTAAGCACAGACCTCTCACAATCCCCTTGTTCCTTGTTGTCTTTCCCCCGTTTTGGATAATTCTTTGTGGCAGGTATATTTTCCTCTGTGTCGATATTCCCTTTATGACAAATAGTTCACTGATGTATGGGCTTCCATTCATGAATTAAAATCTACCTGACCTAATAAAATCACAATATGATCTCGGTAGTTATGATAGTAATTAAGATACAAATATTTTCTCTATTTAATTCCTGTGTCTTTGTTTAGTCCTAGTTGAGTTTCTGCCTGACCTTTTATTTGTTTGCGAACTTTCCTGGGATTATCGAACTTGCTTTTCCGATTTCTATAATTAGAAAAAAAACTATTTCTAGGAAATCTTACTTTTAATTCCTAAAATATGAAGCATTTTGAAACTTGTTCCATAATAATGGGATCTTTTGACTCTTCCTTTGAACACTATAATGTCAGTGGATTGAATTTCTTGTCCACAGAAGATTCATGCATGATCCACAGTGAAAACTTTATAGGGAATTTGTGATCCAAGACAGACGCCTTTATTCTTAAAATCACATGTCAAAAACCCACCGTTTTCCATTTATGATATATCGTAACCATATATGTATGAGTGGTCTCCCTTATTTTTTCTTTTAACAAACACGGTAAATATTGGCACATGTGGCGTAAAACTCTAACACCACACTACAACCCGCTTCCCTTTAGCTGCTGCTGGTTACAGCTATGTGTAACCACCATGTAAACTTTTGTCTATAGTAAAGAGGATTGTAATTCAAAGATAAGAAAATGCACTTCTACCCCTGTTGACCTTATATCTTAACGCCGGTGTCATTTCATGGATGTAGTAAATTTTACATGTAAGTATTATGCACTGAGGGATTGAGTTTGGCATGCTTTGGCGTTAGGAAAATGGTATTTCTGATGTTGTTTGGTGACTTATGTTGTGTGAACTTACGACACGTATCACTGTACCGCGGTTTCTGACCACTCTCGTAAAGTGGTCGTACAATATGAACACGAGTCTTCAAGTTGCCCAAACCCATTTGCTGCTGTTGTGAAAACATGTGATGGCCCTTTTGTTGGGCAGGGGGCGGGGCGGTGCAGAGGTTTCCCCAAATACCCGCACACACACAAGATACAATACGCGCTGCAGAACATTCCCGCTTCAGGAAGATAGGTACTTGATAGGATTTCATCGTTTTTACAGCAGCGAAATGACTACCATGACCGGTACTTTTTTGAAACATTCAGGTAATCACCCTGGACTATCTTTATATCATGCTCGAAAAAAAAATGATTACTTTTTTCATTGTTTAAATTGTCTTTCACCTGACCCACTTGGGAAGCAAAACGGCGGAATGCAGACAAGCTCTGATGATAAACGCAATGCCAGTCAGAAAGGTTTTCAGTATATTTGGTTGTTTCTTTGAACCACAGAGCCGGAGAAGACTCCCTATGAAGACACAGTCTCTATGTATTATATACAAGATATACATATAGAACATTTGTTCACCTATCATGCATAGTAGTTTTAGCCTGCAGCCTAATACAGTAATATAGACACTTTGGCTACACAGAGTAATGTTACTTATGGAAATGTCACATGTATTATACTGTAGTCACAGGAAGCAATAATATATATGGTTCTTAATCTGAGTTTTACTGGGACGTCGCTAGCATGTGCAAAGGAAGTTATCAAAAAGCAGATTAAATCTCTAGAAAGTGTTCACACAGAAATAATCCCAGTTCACCTTCGTCCATGAAGTGTATTATCTAAGATGTCAATATCGCAAAAAGAACAGCTTTTCGGGGAACGTTTTTCCCCAGAAGAAAGTTTCAAAATAATCTGTGAAAATATATGGTTCATGGGGACCAGTCTTCAGTGGTTGACGCCCTGACGAAATCCTGCAAAGTCAAGCTTAAGGAGGTTTTTGACTTCATCCTACCAAGTCCGAGAACCACTGAAAGGATACTGCATTTTTTATTTCCGTCAATTGGTACATATATATTCAAACCACGGATTGTTTTCAATGGGTTTTACATACATCTATCGGGTGTCACTTGAACATAATAATGAACTCATACTCTATTACAATAAATTTTTCGAGGTATATTGGTCGAACAATCACAATCTATCAATAACAAGAGGGAAAATACGTATTCTAACATGAATCCGTACCATTTTTGGTCATGTTTAATAATAAAAGTTTTTTTTTGGTATTTTTTTTTTTGCAACGCAAAATTCAATAAATCTAATCTTCTTTGCAGTAGTTACGAAAACAATGATATGAGGTAGAGCATTTAAATATTTACAAGAATGTATAAACCTGATCCAGGTATGAAGATCAAATTATAAACAGCATCTAAACAACTATCTCTCAGCCAAACCTGTGGACAAGTAATTATACAGCTGGCAAGCAATTGTACAGCATGGTAATCTTAGCCGTTAGACTGATATCTCGGTATGGTTTCCCATCTGGCAGCACTAATTCAATGATTTAATTTCAATAGGCCTGTCAGGAACAACGTGTACCCTTCATGGGAAGTTTTTCGCCAGCAGCACTCATGAAGTCTCCATTTGAAAAGACCCCTACCCTCCAAGAATATTCCTCTCAGGTATGGATTGTCCCCAAAATTTCTTCTTCCGGCCTGTGCTTCATATGCAAGTAGAAGCACACACAAAAACAGATTTTTTTTTGTCATAGGACAAAGCAGTTGTGTTCCTAAAACCCATCATAGGTCATGGCTAAGAATTTCATTGCCCATGACATTTGTGCATTTCATTGGCTTCTTCATGAGTGCTATTTCCAGCACTACGGACCAGTCGGAGCCTCATAGGCTTCTACACTCGGTTAGAGCAGTGAAAGTGGTTCTTGGGCAGAGTTGAAACCTCTGGCGAAGCATGGAGGCGTCTCTTTCTACGACTAAAACCTATCAAATCTGACCTTAATTGTGCCAATACACCTCGGGTTGGTTGAATGCCAACCGTTTGAAGACTTATAAACAGGTTGCATGATTAGAACAGATTTGGTAGCTTCACAGTGCCAAGGTGTGTGAGTTCTAGAACATTTTGGCATCATAGTTGCTGATCCATAACGTTTCAAAACCAGATGCTATGGGAGCAAGGAGATGGAAATCATGTGGCATTTTTACTTTTTCCTACTTGTCGGGTATGTCATTCATGAGGGAGGTCTGCTGGGGTTCACATTGTCTGCATGCCAGTTTCCACTGTGAAGCAATAGTGCTTAGGTCTGTAGGGTGTTGGAATTCAAGTGCCAACGACTGGACCAAAAATACTTTATATCTAGCAAGTCTCTTTTTTAGTCATAGCTTCCGTGGATTGCAGATGCTAGGTTTGATAGGCCTACGAGCTGGCTGACCTATTGTAGTGTACATTCTGTGAATATTTCTTTCTATAAAGCATTGGTTCTTTTGGGACTCTAAGTTGTTTTGAGACACGGAGTTCTGTTCTTTTCAATAGATAAATCTCGTCGGCGTGACTCCCTACGCCATTTTGCTTTTACATCAGCAGATAGTATTGCAAAGGTAGAGTCGTGTATATGAGAGCTCAAATTCTTTCATAGGCTTATCGCCAACCTACTCTGAAGTCCACCCAGCCAAACCCTGGCATTGACACAGGGGATTTTAACTGGTGTGCACGTATGCTATGTATACATGTAGGTTTATTTGACCCTAACAAAGGGCCATCCCATACAGCCTCGTAACCAGCAAGCGTTTGCAGAGTGGTTAACCTAGCAGGAGAGGAAGCAGCTATCAGTGCAGGGGTACCTTCTTACTAAAGAAAACGAAGGCATTATAGCTTTCTTATATTAAACATATTCGGATCTGCATCACTTGCAATGATATGCCATTTTAGCAAATAACTTTTTCAGCATGTCTTTAGCTCGTTTTGCACAAGAATCTTAGCACCCCCCCCCCAAAAAAATCGTCATTACGATATGGTTATTTCATAATTGTGAGAAGCTTTCTGGTAATTACGAGATACCATCTTGTAATGACGAGACAGCTATCTGTTAATCGCGAGATATTTCTCGTAAGAGAAAATTTCTTGAAAATAATGAGAAACTTTCTCACAATTACGTTAATATTTCCCGTAATTATGAGTTATTATTTCTTAATTGCGAGATGGTCATCTCAAAATGGTGATATATTTCTCGTAATTGCGAGATAATTATCATGTAATTATGATGTAGTATCTTGTAATTACAAGAGCATCTTGTAATGATAAGATAAAATAAACATGGTGTAAAGCAGCTGGGTCTCGGATGCCCTTAATTCACAGAACGTTCATATTGTGCATGATTTTAATCGTTCAGGAGCAGCATGTGCATTCCCATTAGTATTGTAAGCCAGCCATTGTAGAACTATACGTTTCTGTATGTCTGGGGCATGATGGTGTCCTGTAAACAGTGGCATGCTAAACAGACGGACTTGTTTCAAACTATAATTTCATTGTGACCAGTTGTGCGCACACACAATTTTCCATTGACAAGTCGTTCACCTATGAGCATATTAGACAGGGTGTGGGACTTTATCAGTTAATTGCCCTCATTTGTAACTTCCATTTCAGCAGAAAGTGTTCCCTTGTGTTTGAATGCATACAGAGACATGAACACCCTCAAAATATTAATACAGTGGCAGCAAGCAAATTTATTTCAGGTAATCCCTGCTCCGTACAAAGCCGTGGTTTTTATTTATTTCTCTACATAGTTCCCTTGCAGGTTTACACACTTTTGCGAGCGATGCTGCAAGGCCTGGATGCCAGTCAAGAAGAAATTTCTCCAGCCACCCAAAAGAGTAATTTACAGCGGAAATGACGTCATCATTAGTAAAAAATGGCGACCGGCTAGTTCCTTTTTTTCATTTTGTGAAACGGATGTAAGTCTGATGTGGCTAAATCGGGTCAATAAGGGGGATGGTCAAAGAGTTCGAAGCCACAATAATGGATCGCTGACAAGGCAACCACCGATTTGTGAACAGGAGCATTGTTCTGATGAAACAGGACTCCTTCAGTGAGCATTCCTCGTCGCTTTACTTTGATAGCTTCACGCAACTGTCTCAGTTTGTCAGCATAATATCTTCCATTGATAGTCTGGCCATTTTCGAAATAGTCAATCAGCAGAATACCCTTAGAATCCCAAAAGACTGAAGCCATCACCTTTCCAGTAGAAGGAACCAACTTGGGTCGGGTTTTTTTTTGTTTTTTGTTTTTTTATTATTTATTTCTTTTTTCATGGGGGGGGGGGAGATCCCTGATGCTTCTATTGTTAAGACTGAGTTTTGGTTTCTGGTTCAAAGTGATGAATCCATGTCTCATCCATGGTTACAAATCAGGCCAAAAGAGCATTAGGATCTGGTTCAAAACGGCATAAATTGTCATGGGACGCCAGGAATCTGACACGTTTCTGATCTCCTGGCGAGAGCTTTGTTGCAGAAAAGGACGTGACTGACTGGAACAGTATAAGATTAGTGTCTGCTCATTTACGAAGTGGTACCTGAATAATCTTTAAAAGTTAGGTTAGACAGCCAAATGCTACACTGTGCAAACGGTAGTTTGGTCTAGCGAAAAAGACTATAACTTACAGCAACTCACAGTTGCGTGGTCAAGCTTCGCTGGGTGTACTCCAGCTAATTGATCTGAAGTCTTTGAACTATGACGCCCGATTTTTGTGATCACGGTAGACCACAGTCAGAAGTTGGGACAAATACTCCACACCAACTTGTGTGCATAAAAATATTGTCCCATTCCTTTGCATCCAAACTCTGTGCAATAGCTTTCGACAATCTTTTGATGTGTTACAAGTTTGCAGCAAAATTTTCTAGGCTAGCAATGCCCACAATCTGGGATTCCCCAGACCATCGGTACAAATTACAATCGTGAATCGTGGATAAAACTGGATAAGGTAAGTTTATCATCTAAAGAATGAATGTCATCTCATATCTTGTCACAATAGATCAAATCTGAAAAAAAAAACGAAAAAAGAAAAAAAGAAACGACAGTTTTACGTCTGGCATTTCTGAATTTCTACCCGGGTCAAAAACGCAATTAAAGATAACTGTAACGTTTTATCACGAAACCCCAAAATGCATGGACCTGTGAGTGGAGGTGAGGTGGGGTGGGAGGCATTTGCATACATAAATAGAAAAATCGGCAAGGCTAGTAACGTGCATTTCAAGGGACTTAAATAGTTCCAATGCAAGCGAATGATCTAAAATCTCTTTCTGTAAGTTGGTTCTTTTAGAGTGTAAATTTTCTGGTCGGCGTCGATACTAGTCTCAGTGAAGGCGTAGTTGAAAGTCTTGCAAATTCAGTTGGCAGAGCGTGGTCTTTTAACCTTAATTTGGCAGTGTTTTAAACCTTGTCTTGCCATTATAACATGGGATGAATCGTACATTTCGTCTACAAAGTGTGCCGAGCACAGCATCCTGCTCTCTGTCACATCCAGGTCGGCCCGGTCAACTGTACATGCCGCTGCCGTAGTCGCCTCCGTTTTTGGATCCTTTGGGATGCGGAAAAGACTGAGATCCTTTCTTGTGACTATTGCCACAGGCAACACACCGTTTCACCGTGGTGTTTGGTTGTGGATTGACTGGCCTGTAAAAAGGCCCCAACTGCGCGGTCATCCCTAAACTACGCGGTCATCCTAATCTGTTCACTATGTTGACAGGCATTGGAGAAACATTTGGTACAGTTTACTCCATTTCAGAAATGGTGATACAACGGTAGAATATTATGATCGCCTGTTCGACGCAGAGGCACATATATATATATATATATATATATATATATATATATATATATATATATATATATATATATATATATATATATATATATATATATAATAGGCTTTAAAATATTTGTATTTTGCTGTAGGAGAATATTCATTTTTTTTATTTGTATATGCCATATATGATACAAATTGACTTGTTAGATCTTATTTCAGGCGATGATGAGTTGTTTGTTTCAGTGCAGCAACTTCTACTGCATGCTCTCTGGGAGTAATGCATCCTCGGCGTGCGTATGGAAGCGATGCATTCAATCACTCTTTTTTCGGGAAATATATAGGCATGTTGGTACTTGAATGAAAGGTCTTTTTTTTTAAGAAAGTTGAATGTGGAATCACAGCTGTTTTGTTTCTTCGTAAGTAGCACTGATAGTTAAGATCCGCTGCCTTGTTCAATTCATACAGCACGTACCCGACGAAACAGACAAAAGAAACGTAGGGATATTAGTGGGGACATTGAACATGAAAAAGCGGACAACGATATAAAGGTGGCCTCTTGCTCGTTAGCTCCACATAACGAGAAACATTTGTCTTACAATTGCGGATCTTTGACCCTCAATATTAGATAGAAACACACAGGAAACTGTCACTTTTGCTTTCTACACGTGAGCGCAAAATCGATATTTCCTTGCCCAATTCTCATGGTATTTCGTAATGATGGATTATATTGTCTAAAATTGGCAGAGCGATCTTCACCAAATCGGACATTCAGTTGGCCTAGGGGAAGCCTACAGTTACAATGCCGGGAGTGACCAGTTTACCGCTTTGATGGCCAGGAGAGCAATAGTGGGAACCAATCGCATAAGGTGTGTCCAACAGAACACACCGCTGTAGCCCCCCCTCCCCTTTGCAAAAGGGCACTTCCGAGGTAGAGAAGAATTCCTGACGAGAATGCATAAGGAGGAAAATGGATTGTATTTTTTCCAAGATTACGGTTCATTAATTCACTGAAATTAAACCAAGGCCCATGTTTTTGAATTTATAGCACTCGTTGAATGCCAATATAAGGCGGGTTTCCTGTGATTGATTTGCCAAGGGGAAAGAGAAACAAAATAAATATACACAGACCAGAAATTGAGTTCTGGACCTTTTCTAAGAACCTGTACATGGAAAGTGAGATGGAGTTAACCTGTACCCTAGCTTTGACCTTCAGTGATACAAACTCATGTGCACTTTGCCGATAAACATTATTTCCACCCCTGATGAATTCATAAGGAACGCATTCTGTTTAGAGAAGTGGCAACATATCTCTTCAATAGCGTGAATACTAGTCCGTACACCTAACCCATCCAATGAAGGTTTCTGTGACAACACAATGCAGCACTCTTTAACAGCACGCACGGTCCATTGTCACAGCCATAATCCCTCACCCACACATACAACAGACCATTTGTGTCAACATATTGAAACTGTTTATTGTATATTGATACTTTTATTTATAAACGCAATTGCTCTTAAACACACTCACAAGATCACAGACGTTTGTTTCAGGCGATGAGACAAAAATATATTCAGTACCTTGTATGAAGCTCAACTTCGTCTGTTTCTTCCCCGAGACGAGAACCGTCCACGACCACCGCACATGTTTGCAAGTCTGCCATATCGTCTGGCGGAAGAACAGAATATAATTTTTGCCAAAAGTGTCTGTCTTTTCGATGTAAACATATACTTATATCTAAAACTGATTTCCATTGTTCACTTATGTCTTCTTCCCGTATGGTATCAGGAATAATAATGATGAATCGATTTATGAAATTATTAGTAACATGTTGGATAATCTGTGCTGGGTTGAAAATATAATTTTGAAGACACTCCTGGGTAAGAGCAATGATAGTGTATTGACTCTGTTCGCTGTTTTTCATGATTGAAGTGACAGCTTTGCCATCTGAAAACCAATTTTGATTGTGTAAACATAGTCTGCAATTTCCATTATGAGACTGAAGTGCCGGTAATACTTGATTATTTATCCATTTTGAGTCTTCTTCACCATAAGAGATCAAAATATCGTATTTATGATCAGGGCTTTCTTCTAGTTTCTGCCATTGCAGTTTTTTAAGTATGAGTAATTTGATCTTATCGCGGTATTTATAGCAAAATGTACAAATCAGAAATCCGGCCATCAGCAAAATGGCAAGAATAACGCTGAATATGTTAACTGAATATCCTCCCGCTGGAACGCTCTGCTCACAAAAGTCTTGTGGCTCAAGGGCTACAATGCTTTCACCTTTCAAAGCCGCATTGTGGCACATCATTCTAGCTACATTATGGACAATTTTTTGGTGCTTAATCAACCACGTTCTTATCCACGCATCCTTGCAAGTGCAAATTAATGGATTATTGTATAAAGTAAGGGTCTTTATTCTTGTTAAATTCATGGACAATAGTTGTCTTGGCAATGTAGACAACTCGTTGTCGTTGAGAAGGACCGTTCTCACGTCCAAAAGTTTCCTAAAGTTAGCGTCACTTATCGTTGAAATGCCGTTATGTGAAAGATCAAGGTACGTTATGTCTTTCAAGCTCGTGATATTTTCAGATAAATGTATTTCATTTCCTTGAAGATGGACGTCTTTTGGACCGGATGGAAATTCTTCAGGTATTGCTTTTAATCCGAGGTTTTGACAGTCTACCAATATGGACTTGTGAAATGGATGGAAGGTGCAGTGGCACCTTTCAGGACATTTTTGCTGTATTGAACAATGTATTTGGTCAAGTATGTGAGTTACTGTTTGATCACGTAAGGCCTCAGGGGTTGTACAAATGATCGATTTCCAAAAAGCTAAATTGTTTGGATTTTTAAATCTTTGAAAAAACATTCTCTGAACATTCTGTAAAAGTTCAACTTCGGCATAAAGCCTACAATCGCATGTGTAAAAATTGTTCCTTATGTCTAATTTAATATTGTCCCAAACTTTAAAATACAAAAAATCAGAGCTATTCAAATGCCTTCTGAGTGTCCATAAACTATTACCAAAGAAACGGTTTAGCGCGTTGTGTTGGAAGTCAATTGAAACAGTACAAGACGATGGTGTGAGATGTTTGAATGTCGAAACGAGGTTCCAAAAGGATTTAGAGTCAATGAAATTATGGTGTAAACTGAGATTAAAGACTCTGTTGTGCTTACAACTCTTAAAAAAGCTAAATTTATATACATATGTCATGTTATTGTAACTCAAGTCGATTTTGGTTATCTTTGGCACAAAGAGAAAAACCATACTAAATAGCTTTCTAATGCGATTATGTGACAGATTGATGGTTTCTAGAAAGTTATGTTGAAATGTTCCGACGTCTAACCAGTTAATGTTATTGAATGCCAAGTTGACGTGTCTCAAATTCGCCAGGCGCTCCAACGAGTACCTTGGCAGGTGTGCCAAATTATTATTATCCAGTCTAAGATCCCGCAGGTGCTTCAAGACAGGTGCAAAAGAAGCAGTGTCAATTAGGCTGATGTTGTTGAAACTCAGATCTAACGAATTGATACTCCTCCAAGGTTGATTCATGTGCGACATATACCACTCTGGGCAATTTTCCAGCGAACCTTTGACAAAAACCCCTTCGTCGAGAACACCAATTTCGTTGTGAGAAACATTCAAGTTTTCCAAACGCACCAGACCCACAAAGGTCTTATTTTGAAAAGTAGATATGTGATTATGTTGCAGAAATAACTGTTTTAGATTGCCCAAGCTACAGCCAAATACCCCAGATGCCAGGAATGTTATCCGGTTGTAGCTCAAATCGAGGAACTTCAAATTTCCCAACCTGGAAAATGCAGCAGCGTCTAGACGCTCGATGACATTGTTACTTAAATTCAAATGGGTCAAGTTAACCCATTGGTCTCCCTGAAAGGTATTTGTAATATAACTTATATTGTTGTGGCTGAGATCCAGGACTTTAATGACTGATCGCCGTTGGTCCCCAAACAGATTGATCGGCAACGTTCTTATGTGATTGTAGGATATATTAAGGTAGGCTAACTGCGTTAAATTGACCAATGTATCGGGCCGTAAAGCAGAAATACTATTCTGGGATAAGTCCATTTGCTCAATCGTACTCGCGTTCATGGTGAATATCCCCGCGTCAAAAGTTGATATGCGGTTCCTGGACAGGCTTAAAGTCCTCAGATAAATAAATGAGTCAAGGCTACCAGGGCTCACCTCCTCAATTTTATTGCTGTCGAGGAGTAGAGACTTAATAGTAACAGGACATCGTAGTTTCACTGTTGATAAAATTTGGATACCATTCCCTGAGAGATCTAAGTATTCCAAGTTGGGGAACAGGCACAAGTATGAAGGTACGGAGGTGACGTGGCTGTTGAGGACTCCAAGCCGTTTTAAGCTTTTGTAGCCGGTCCCCCAGAAGTGTTCAAAGGGCTCTGTTTCTGTATGACACTGCACATATAATGTAAAATTGGTTCCACAACACGAACAGTCTTTAGAACAATGATATTTATCTAATCCAGGGTGCCCCGAGATGTCACAATATTGGCCCACCGACACTGAGACGAAAATCAGAAGACTTTGGACGTTTAGTAACAAGACGAGATAGTAATCTAATGGACTTCCTATTGCCGTCAGCCGCATTTTCCCACTGTGTCGTCTTGAAGACTCCGATGAAAATGAATACCTTACTTCCAAAATACAACCAATAAGCACGTGCTTCACTCTAGTAAATCCAAGGGGTTTTCACATTTGAGCACGGGGTATAATGTCCTGTCGTCAGCTAACGCATGCATTACTTTCAATTAGATGAGGATCCGTTATTTCCTTTACAGAACGGAGTGCTTGTCCTTGAGGCAAGTCACTGCCTGCAAAAAAGAAGACAGAATTAGATTTGGTGGGGAAAATAGACTTCTGAAACAGAATTCAAAATTGTGCCTTGATAATATATTTACTTAAAACATTACCAGTTTCCACTTTCTGAAACTTGCAACTCATTCACCTAATAGAATGATTTGTGCATAGAAAAACAGTTTCAGAATGCATATTTCACTGTTTCGTCTGGCGGGTCTCGATCCATTGTAAGTTCTAGTTGTTCTTATGCTTGATCGACAGGTCTACTGCATGTTCATATTTGTCGAGGATTATTCTTAAACCCGATTAACACCTTCGAAGAGAAACACTCTGGGGGCCTTTTTCTGGCTTACGTGACTACAAAATAAATTGCCTACACTCTCAAATGTATGAGGAATTAGCTCCTAAAACGGTCATTATGGCAACAGTGGCTAAATAAAGTTTTCATTTTATTCTTTATGCTGATTCTCTAATACGTTATTCTGGGAAGGGAGAAGTAGTCAGCGAGGAAATTAAGACGCTATTTTCTTATCGGTACAGCACAGATGGCGAAAAAGCGTGAAATTGAAGCAAGACCTTGGGGGGAGTTTTTATCCCTG
This sequence comes from Hermodice carunculata, assembly GCA_964020975.1. Classification (NCBI taxonomy): domain Eukaryota; kingdom Metazoa; phylum Annelida; class Polychaeta; order Eunicida; family Amphinomidae; genus Hermodice; species Hermodice carunculata. The sequence continues at coordinate 27,425,631 of OZ026622.1, read as the reverse complement.
CGTGGTCTTTGTGTCGAGAGAAGTAAGTCAATGAATGCCATATGCAGCTTGTCCACGTGAAAGGGCATCTTATATGCTCCACCAGAGCTCAGTTCTTTTTCTACTCGAGGTTATATAACCCTTATAGCAATTCCTGGCCATTTACACACCCCAAAATAGCCTCTATCTTTTAGATTGCAAATGTTTCATGTTGTCATCAGCTGTTCAAAGCTTCTAAGACAATTCGAAGCACATGTCAAATTACCAGTACAAAAATACAACTGCAAAAAACATAATGTTGGCACAAAGGGATACAGATGAGAGCAATATCATACGTTGGCAGATTCGTATAGAATGGAATATACCAGTTGGAACAAAGCATAGATATTATCCTTTTTCAGACCCAGAGAAAGCCCTAGCAAATGAATCTCAATGCAAGGTCACGTTTCACATATCGTCATATTATGTGTAAGTTTCGAAATGCACTGGAAAGGCAAATATTCTTAACACGGTATTATTTTGAATTACACGCAGTGATATTTTAATAAAATGGCATTAGAAACTTGGTATAGAAGAAGATGGTAGTTTCCTTGGCATGTTTCTGGCATGCTGGACTACGGTAAATCCACTTGATTTCTCTGGATTTATATTTTTGTTTATTTCGCTGATAACACAAAACCCTGAAAATAAAAAGGCAACGAAATAGTAATTTAACATCGGCTTAATACGAAATACTTCTAAAGAAAAGAAGTGGAATCAAAATATCACTTTTTTGCCTGACAGGCATAAGAAACGCGATTTTTTTTTTGCATATGAAAACAGATACATTTACAGAGGATGTTAAATGGATACAAAGTATTCACATTGGACATCTAACCTCTTACGGGATTGTTTGTGATAGTGCAACAAATAGTCTTATTTCTATGCATAAGAAATCGAACAAGGCATTGTCCCAGAGACATTACCAATTTATCTCAAATGTCTAAAGGTCGAAGGCATTACCCTCCTGAAAACAGCTTCCAATTTTCGCAACAAAGAGTTTGCAAGGTCCGACACAATTGGCACACTGGAAAAGGCACTTTTGTAAGAGGTAAGATGAATGTCTCTTCAAAGCAATTAAGGAAACTTGATTAGACCCTCCATGTGAAGCATTCAAATGTCTTTTACTCTTCAGGTTGCAAATCAGTTATTACTATAAAGCTACAGGATGGGTAGACATTTCAAACTGGAAACATGCTATTCATTTCAATTCGGTAGTACTGTGGTAAACGCTTCTTGTAAGTCTGGACACAAATTGAGGCAATGGGTATACTTTTACTGTGTTTGTTGTTGTGGATTATGATGATGATGATGATGATGATGATGATGATGATGACGACGACGACGACGATGATGATGTTGATGATTATGATGATGGTGTTGATGAAGACGACGACGATTAAAAAACTCCAAGACTTTGTTTTTATACACTGTTTGAAATATTAATATAATATGAAACACGTACCTCTAGAAAAAAAAAGACTAAAGTCCGATAAGTGAACCGCGGTTGAGTGTGCATTTACGTTTTCAGTCGCGTTTGACAAACATGAATCCTGTCGCATTATATTTACTGCAGCAATATATGCGTTTTTTGTTCGTTTCACAGTATTCTATTAAAGAAGTCAAATGATAAAAACTTCATATTAGTCATCGGAAAATCAGCTTTCCTCTTTCTTGTTTTTATAATTCTGTCGTATAAAATTACGCCAGATAGAATTCAATTTAGGGAAAAGCAATGAAATGAAGTCATTTTATTAAGCAGATATTCAAATATCCATTTCTAATTAAGTACGATCACGACCTCTCGTATCCAATGTTATCTAATCTGGTTTAATTAAAATGATCAATCAGTTTACAGATCACAGAGCATGTTTACGCATCAAAGTTGATACATAGCGCTAGTATTATAAAAGAATGAGATTTCAATTTGCACTCTACCCAGTGTAAGACTTCTATTCCATGGAGTGACAAATACCCTACTTGCAATCATGAAATACTTGGTGCTCTACATGCTACACAGTGTTTCAAATGCGCACAGAAAAAAGAATTGACAGAATCCTTTGCTGGCCTGTTGTTTGACAGGCCATGAAGATTAGCTGCAAGATCAAGCATTAACTTATGCCTCTATATTCCACAATTGGTTGCATGAGAGTAAACGAACTTCTTTACAATGAAAATAGTAAAGAGAGAAACCAAGCTGAATTTGATGGAGAGAAATGTAGCTGGAATATTTTTATCTAAGAAAAAGTTCTACATACGTTTCCATTACAAAGCATTACTGTAAAACACACACACACACATGTATATATGGAGAGAGAGAGAGAGAGAGAGAGAGAGAGAGAGAGAGAGAGAGAGAGACAGAGACAGAGACAGAGACAGAGACAGAGACAGAGAGACAGAGACAGAGACAGAGAGCTGGTTTAATAACAACTTTGCTGGAAGCAACTGACCTTACCTTATTCTTATTCCCCAGCAAATTACCGTCATATGAGATGCATTGATAACTGCATCTACCTGACAATAGACATGCCTGTGATGTGTTGTAAAACTTGCAATATTTTATACTGTAATATGGCATACAAGTTTCCAAAATTATTACGAATTCCTTGAGAGGAGTCGGATAGGACGACGACGTGCATGTTCTAGAGATTTCAATACCAAAACAAAGCTATGTCAAAAATCATGTGTGTTCACATTTTACAGACCCAAAATTTAATATCTCCACATGCAACTTTTGCCGATACCAGAAAAATAGTTGGTGTGGGCAGAGCTACCTGGCTCTTATTAGCACTTTTTCGCTTTGTTGGCATCAAGGATGATATGCTGTCACTCAAAAGCTTTTTTGGCGTATTCTGCGGGCATAACGCCCACAGGAAATTTACAGAAGCATTACGCAGTCTCCGGGAAATCAGCTTTGGAAGATCAAAGCTGTTCCTAAAACCCATTTTTCCAAAATTTTCACCACTGATCATAACCAGATATGTGTGTGACAAGTCATTTAAGGTAACTTTCACTGGAAAATGTTTTTTGAGTGCACAACAATCATCTGGATGAAGATTGTCCCCACAAAAATGGTCAAAACATTGTGAAAATAGTCTCAAGTAAACGCAGTTGCACTTTAAAGTATTTTTAGAAATAATAAGTCCTGGTGATCATACTAAATATACCTCCTTTTCGTTTTGAAAATTTATGGGTTTTGATGCGCTTGTCGAAGAAAGATTTGCTAGGCCGAGAGCAATGGCATCGGATGCATTGCAGGGTTTAGATATTTATGTAACCATATGCTTGGTTGCCTTGCTGGATGATCCACTCCATTGGTAAGTCATTCTTAAATACTTTGCTCGTAAACCATCTATTGGTAGGAATCTTCCTGCAAAACGGCACTAAGAATCTTCCCCATCAAAAAGAAAGCATTAATGGACATAATGTTGACTCCATCTTTAAGTTACTGCTCCCAACATGAATGGTTCTGAGTAATTGGGTTGTATAACATCTGACATCAGATTCGTGCGACTATGGCATGTGACTGAGACAAACAATTATATCGTATTCTGGAAATTTCATAGAGTGATTGGGCGATCATGTGGAGATGGGTGAAGTAGGCTTCTTGGCTTGGTGGTTGTTTTATATGTATAAGTATGACTTGTTTAGCACTGATATCAATCCGTTCTGAACCAGGCAGTTCTACCACTCATACAGTTAGACGGGGTCAATCAAGAAAAAATGGTCAGGAGATTTATCCCCGGGCGGGACATTTCATTTCGTGGGGCAACATACCTCATCTTAAGTTGATTTGTCAAACAGGCACAAATCCTACAAAAATAACGATCTAGGCAATTGCTCTGGACAAAGCTATCTGCAGACACTATAAGTGGGTAAATAAGAACAATTATCAGTTGATATAATTTCATTGGGTTTCTTGTCTAGGCACTTGCATATCACTTACGTATCGTGACGGTTCTTTTACAGTTGCTGGGATTTTATTCCTATCTCAAATCTACTTAACCTTTAATATAGCTTATTCAAGACGGAACCAAGGCCGCGAAGAGCACTGGCGAAGGTTTTAATCCTTTGAAGACATGTTTCAAAAATAAGAAAGGGCATGATACGAAATTGCGCATTCCTTCCAAAGCGTGCCCGAAAAAATCTGTTACTCAGTCCAAACATTGGCACTGAAAAAGTTAAGTTGATAAACCGGTCGTAGTAGCATTAGCAGGCAGAAAAATTTCTTTGAGACTTTTAACAGAAACATTTCTACATTTTTACAGAGATTTAGCAAATATTTTGGAAACGTTTCAAAAACAAACAAACAAACAAACAAACAACCAATCAAACAAAAAACAAAACAAAAACAAAAAACAAAAAACAAAAAAAACAAAAAAAAACAAACAAACAAAAAAAAAAAAAAATAAACAAAAAAAAAAAAACAAAAAACAAAAAACCCGAAGAACGGCTGAATAACAGAGGGGTGTTGATTCCTTCAAAAGAAAAATATTAATATTTAACGTTGATTGAAGCCCTAAACATAAGCTTAGTACAAGTCCATCCCAGGTGCAGCAACCAAGTCCAAAGATAATCTGCATTGAAGTTTTGAAGACGGTTGAAACGTGAACAGTTGGATGAAGTAATAGACTGTGCACAACGTAAACTCGGACGATATGACTGTCAACGAGGCTGACAAAACAATGGCCGCAAAACTAAATAAATATGTATACGTATACTAACATAAACAAATGAATAAATAAATTATTCGATTGATAAATACGTTATGCAGAAAAATACAAAAGGTTGCTATGCACATAGATTATTTAATTGCTATGGCGTCCATAGGAAAGCTTGCTTAAAAGCGTTGTTGTGATAGACATCTGAATATACACATTCTGCCATAGACCATGTTCAGACGCAATAAACAATGTAATGTGGCAGATATTGTTTTCTTTAGGAATCCAATATACAAACTAGTAAGCCACGATAAAGCTAAGGCAATGTTTCAACAGATCCCACCAAGTTGGCCCCTGCAACACCTGACAATTCCGGGCAGAAATATTAAGTGTATAACCGTGTAGGGAGTCTCACAGATGTTTTAATGCTTTCCTGTATCTCCTGTACTTACTGATAAGGATATGACGACAGTGCCACTTTATTTAACGATTGTACAAATTCCCCGGACATCTACCGCTTTTCCGTCCTGATGTGCAGGATAGATTATTTTATATTTTGTCGGTCGACTGAGCTAGGTAATATCATTTAATTGCGTGCAATGTTGGCCCAACCATTGCATGATAAAGGTGTCTGTTTTCCTGAGCATGCCCAAAGAACCAGGATGTAAAGAAAGCAGCAAACATAGAGAATTTCTTTTCCTCCTTAACAGTTTTAAAGACAAGGACAACATACGTTCGGTGCTGATTTTGCTATGCCATTTGTGGGAGCATTTTTTTTAACTTGTGCCATTGTCGCAAAACCTCAAATGAGTTTGTGTCGTCCTCACTTTTATCATGTTCCGACAAATAGATTTTGTCAGGAACATTAATGTACGTTCTCTCATATATATACTATTCTGTATATCTATTTTTACCATCCTTGTGAACATGACATTCTGTTTGCAATTAGTCCATGTATGCAGCATCTTCGAGATCTGGCCCTGTGTTTCTATAGCTCTCTGATGGGTCGTACCGAATTGTTCAAATTTGGTACAAAGGGCACTAAATATAGATAAGCACTATATTAGTTTTGACTTACTTGAACCAATTTACTGATGGGCAAACACCATGCTACTCTGTGACGTTTGCTTCTTTCTTGTTTTCATGTCCTTTTTTGGTCTCTTTCCTTGTTTCTTGTCGTTATTTTACAACAACATTTTAACAGAAAGGCGCCATTCGCGCTGAGCTGTCTTAACACTTGTATGCTACAGTTCCTGGTTCTGCAAAAGGCCAGCAGCATGTCTTGGTCTAGCTCTATAGACTAACATTCCTATTGGTCATTACTATGAGGAGTAGGCAAAAAAGCAGCACATTGGTAGATGCCACCTGCCCTGCAATATATCTCACAACGGTGAATGCACACGCAACCGTAAATTGTCCAGCAGACCGGTGTAAGGCTAACTCAAATTGGTAGGTGAAGCAATTTTACACGAGCACAAATCACACAAAGCTGTCTACTCTTTCCGCTAGACAAGCCGAATGTAAACTTGTAGAGTACATAAAACTGATTTTCTAGCTATTTTATTTGTGCACAAAGCTAAGGCTGGCTTAGATTATCTTGTATTCCGAATAGATTGCTATATCAATCTAACATGTATGACCAATCGGCTCCTGGCATTACTATTCTTCTGAATGCAAGTTGGGTACCAATCTCACACATCAAGGAGGTTTCAATAAGACCCCCCCCCCCCTGCACCCACATATAGCTGGGCAGACACTACTGTGCATGGGATATTCGGCTACATTGATAGAAACAAAGGACCAGGCCCAAGTAGTCTTGTTAGTCCATATTTTTAACGGAGAATCAGTATTATATAGGTGATAAATGTACCATGGATGATGTGCGTGGCAATTACCAGAGCATACAATAACATTTTGGGACTGCGTAATGTTTACCCGAACCAAAATTTGGCACTGATAAGTGCTCTTTGAAAGTTGGAGATTACAGACCTCTTTATTTGTATTCTTAGTTTCTTTCCCTTTTTTTTTGAAATTCAGTTGCTTGTTTGCTCTTGAAATTAAACAATGCCTGAATCTCACTTCTTTGGTTTTTGCGTATGAACACAGAAACCCACATACCTCAGTCAGCAGTAACCAGCTCATGACCTTCCGAGTTCTTTCAGTTTTTTAATTTTGCGAAATACGTAATTCTGATCAGGTGAATTTTGATGCAAGTGAACATAAAGCGAAGCAGGGTTTTATTGCCCTGTGTGTAATGTTCATATCTGGCATCATATGTCGAAAAGGTCGCCAATTATGACCACTATCCGTGACTACCTGTCTGTCCATGGGATGCAAGAAAATACCATCTGAAAAGATTTGCATCCCATGAAGCCGCAGGCTGAAGGGGATAAAAATCTTTTCAGGTGGATATTTTCTTGTATCCCCTGAGCAGACAGGTAGTGACGATTTTATCCTGTAATAGATAACATGTACTGAAACTTGAATGTGAAAACATAGCAATTTATTAAATAAAAACAACATTTAAACTTGGCTGTAATTTTCGCCACAATTTTTGCTGCACTGAGCAGACGATCACACGGGCTCAAAAACGGGGCTGATTTATGCATTCCCTTGATGGTGCCTATTAATATTTATGAGCCTAATTGCAAAACAGGTATACGAAATAATATACCTGTCCTGCGACTAGGCAGGTTACTATAGACAGGATACAAAGAATTCTCGTTTACTTTTAAAGCAACCAGACAACGTAAATGTTATCTATTACAGGGTAAATATTTTTCTCCAAAAGGAGACCATTTCAATGCGTGATACCATGGAATGATACTACTTGGTCAACAATGGAAATTTTATGGCCGTCTAAATTAGCCTAAATGAACGTTTCATCTGAGTTTTTTTAACATGGTTCTCTGCAGCCCTACATTTGTTATAATGCTATAACCTGCGAAAATTATGGACACGGATACATGGATTTGTCCACATAGTTGCTCATTCTGTCATAAAATATTTGGTTACAGGATCACGTGTCTGACAAATCATATTGCATTCGATGATTAACTTGTATAAAATATCGGTCGAGGATTAGCTAAAGAGGTACCCGCCCAAACTTCAAAGAACCACTGCCGTGGCAGGGCCAGCCTTAATTTGCTTTATAGTTTTTGCTATCCATTTTCATATTGACATCATATTTTTTTCTTTTCGCTACTGTTGTTATAGGCAAACAGAGCATGCTCAGCCATAAGTAATAGAAGGGAGATTAATATTTTTTCCAAATATTGGTACCAAAATAAGACAAGACTGACTTGTTCATGAGCTGTACGAAAATTCCAAAGATAGCCGCGCAGATGTATTGGTTTAGGTTTCAGGTATGCTTTTACGCCAATCCAACAGAGAACTGGGAGAACATGCTCCTGAATATATATGGACTGCAAAATCTGATACAGCAATATTTGCCATAACTTTTTTCAACTTTTCCATTGACTATCACTTCTGATTAAATTTAGGTACATATCACTTCAATTTCAAACCGAACGCGGGTGCTTCAGTGTTCTTTTAATATTTTGCCCAAGTATCGTCTCTTTCGCCCTTCAAACTATACCATCGGCATAAAGTAGGTATACATGGGATCTCGTAAGTTTCATATGGTTACCAAGTGCGTGGTGTTCACGCATATGTATAAGAAAACAGAGTCGGTTATATAATGCAACTTTGCTTCATCTCACGTAAAACTTCGAACCAACCACTTTAGAATATTCCAAAAATGGCTTCATATTATACCATGCCTTACATGGACTCCCTTATCCCAACAATTCTATGTATCTCTATTAACTATGTCAAAGGATTTCCCAATATCCACAAAAACGAAAGCCATGCTTTCACTTTCTGTTCCTACTGCCAACTCCTTTAAGAATGGTTCTCTAATCTCCGCTACCGTAAGCACCATGCAATTAACCAAGAATACAATTTTCTCAAGGTGGCCCATAAATTGTTTTTCTATGGTGGAAGGGTTGAGCCTGTACAAATGAAAACCCAAACATGTTAGTTATCAAACATTCGTAAAGACCTTTGGCATGTTTGTGAAGTGGTTTTCAAATTCGTGAAACGCTTCTCAGGGAAACATAATATTAATTTAGTACAATATTTGAATGACTACAACCAATATAAGATAGAGTAACTAGAAACCGCGGTATTGTGATAATTTTTTTAAGTACAGATCCCCGGAGGGTGGTGGCACATACTCAACATTAGGGTGGGTGTGTGCCTCAGACATTTTTATACAATATCCTATTTTAATCTTACACCAGATATAAAAAGGTACTTTTTTTAATCCTGTAATGTGCTGAAAGGAGTGCTGTATTGGTGCATTCTGGTGCATTTTGGAGACCAACATTCCAATTTTAAACAAGTTTTAGCATATTCTTACTTCCAACAAAAAAATCCCCCAAAGAACTCCCAAATTTTATCCTATATCTATTTCTTAAGCCACACTTATGAATTATTACTACTATACTAATCCAGCTGTGTACATTTGGGGGAAGGGAGGGGAGGGGGTGGCTTATCAAAATCCTGTGAGTAATGAAAACAAGGCCTTTCCCGCGGCACATACCCAGTACAATCCTACATGGGATTAACCCTCCCTCCAGTGTACAGACTCGAAAGATTAAACAAAAACTGCTCATTGTGTCCATCTTCTATTGCATACTGCCACATATCGTCGATTTCCGGTCTCTATTTAAAGCCCCCAAAACACACTCAGACAACAGAAATGATACAAAAACGTGCATGGCTACGATGTCTGAATGATTCGAAAGCGCACATGCAGCTACGATGACTTATTATAGGTATTCAACCTAATACGGATAATAACCAGAGTTAAGACGACCGACTTTAATCATGTAAGTCAGCCCGACGGATGGTCAGGAAACGGACAGGCAAAACATGCCTCTATCAAATGAGAAGGATGTGGTGGACATCTTGATTGTGCATTGAACACAATTATGCCACTTGTCGACCACCCTCAAGGCCGGTGATGACACGCGATCACATTTTGATATCAACTTAATGACGAATAGATCTCTAAGATGCGACAGCCTTACCAGCACTACTAATGAATTCTTTGTGAAGGACAACCTAAATTGTATCCCTTCGTAACAATCTCTACCACTAAAAACCCTGATTAAGCCTTCGGACTGTTACCTGATGATACGTCCACTGGCTGGACCGATATCCTGCATATCAACCTAGGCTTTGATCAGCGGTCAGAGCAGCATCACCGATGACTGTTCCTCATTTGATCGTCCTGCTAATGGAAGAAGTCTACGTTGTTTATGAAAACCTCGAAAGTAGATTCGTAATTGTCTATAAATGTCTTGAGACAAATAACACATCTTGTGTTGATACTGAGGTCATATTTGACTGTGAGGATCTACAATATGTGTATCTGGAGTAATTTGGCCCCCACCTTTCAAAACAAAAGCTGTTTCATTGATTGAATAAACCAAATGAGCGTCTCATCTGAGCATGCTCAGTGATTTTGACCTATATTGTTACAGGAGACTACATACAGAACTGGGTGAATGATTGACTTACATAGGGTTATGACGGTTTTTGTTCTTATTGATAGCCTATGCTGTCTTTTTATGACATAGGTTCAGAACGTTGCTACAACAGACGCTTGATTCTGGTTAAAAGAGAAATTTAACGAGTTGAAATGGGAAAGGTCACTCCCTTTCTTGAACGGCCTCAGACATATTCTGCCTGTGGTTAGCTGTGTTGATTGCTACTTGGCATATTACTTGTAAATTTGAATTTCAAAAATCAACGGAAATTGCAAGTGCATCCGTTAGGAGAATGTACGGATAAACATATTTTCACAAAGTTTTCGAAACTTCTCATGTTTTCGACTTCAAACACACATTTTGTCACGAGAATGAGTCTTACGGGAAAAATGCGTTTGGAAATTACTTTGATAGAAGGTAAAATGACTCAGTTTGATATATATCAAAGGCACAAATGTTATGGTAGAAGAAGACCATTCGTAGCTAGAGACTAATTATTCTAATTCACCATATTTGCCTCATTATTGCTGAATATTTCATTAAGTAGGCCTTACTACATGTATACGCTTTCCATAAAGAAGAGCCAAAATTGCATTGTAAAACATATCACGCCATTATACAGACAGCTATGCCTACCACAGAGAAGATACACATAAAAAAAGAAGACGCGGCTGTCAACACGTTATTCTGTACGTAAAGGAATGATCAATGCAATAATTGATACGACTGTTGTAATTAATTTCTTTGGAGCCAAAAACTATCTTTGTTGGTGACGAATGGGCTCAAAATTCAATACATCACAAAGAGGGTGACTGTGAATAAATCGTTTTGGGCAGATTGTGACAAATTTGAAACGCATTTGAGTATTATCACGCAAGAGTACATGCATATTTAAGTCTGCAACATAAAACTCCAACATTGTCTTAAAGCAAACGTTATAACAGTGCTCTGATAAAATTAAACGCAACAAAACCATGTAAAAACTTCAAATGTACTCTTTGCGCGTTGGTCTACTTCTTTGTTAAATTTACGAAGCACTGGGACCTCTGTATGGCTCTCTCTCTCTCTCTCTCTCTCTCTCTCTCTCTCTCTCTCTCTCTCTCTCTCTCTCTGGCTATAGACTCGGGATAATACGACCAGACGGCCAACGTTGCTTTATTTTGATAGATAAGATTTGTCTTGATAATCTTAATAAAATTCCTCGTTTAATTGAAGTCTGACGGGCAAAGAGATCCACAAAATGCGTTCAGAATAGCACTCACTGACAAATGCAATGGCAGATGCACATTCACTGAGGTATCTACGGTGCGTGCTGATCTCGGCCTCACTCCGTGCATATCCCAGCGCTGGCAGGCAATATGATTTTTGCAAAAGAATGGATTGTGATGAACTAAGGTTGGGAATATTCTAACGGAAAACTGGCTCTGATGCTGTTTTATTCACTAAGAGTTGGTTGTATTCATTTTATGAGAGCGTTGGCACTTTGACATTGTCATGGTTCTTAGGTACAGCTCATAGAAGCACTTGAGACAGATGATTGCCACATTGCCACAAGATATCGCAAAAATAATAGATAAACCATCGCTGGCAATGATTTTGTGGGGAAGAAACCAGCCAGTATATGGCTGCTGGGTACCAACAAATAGTCGATGAGCGAGAGCTTGCCGCAAAAATGCACTTTGGCTGCAGAACGCATTGTCGTGCTGCAGAAGACTTTCTGAACAGGCAACTTTCATGATGGCAGCCAAAGCATAATTGGCACGTAGCCAGTCATTACATAACACTCAAAATAGCCGATGACATTGAAAAACACCTTCTTAAACTTGACATCACTTTTGACCCTTGTGGAATTAAGCTCTTCTACAGAGTGTGCAAATTTGAGAGAAATTCAGAGTTGACTGAAATTTTGTACGAAATCAAAACTAAACAAGGAACGCTCATGAATATGGTACGTTATTCCTTTGACATCTTGGTTATTTACTATTGAATCAGATACGGATGCTGATGTCACGTGATGTTAGACATATATCGACGCTGTATATTTGAAAATACTTCAAGCACAGGCAAACCGAATCAGAAGTAAATCTACCAATTTAAAGCACTTGCAGGTTACTTGTTGACGGTGACGGACATCAAATTTTTTGCGGTTCATACCTTATTCTCTTCGTTTAACAGCAGAAGCTATATATAATATTTCCAATCTAACATTATCGGATCGGATGGTTGATATTGAATTGGACATTAGTTGTTTGTAAGGTTCTTATCGGATCATCTATTGGGTATATAGATATTGGGATGGAATGCATTCAGTCTTTGTGATTGATTTTAACCCTCGAATAATGACGATTCTGTGTTTACCATACCTCTGTTCATATAACCGCGCCAAATTTAAGTCCTGGGTGATTTATTTTGTTAGAAATTTGGCAATATTTTCTTGGCAGAGAAGATATTACTTCAAGTGAACATAAACTGATGAGTGCGTCAAGATGCGAGTACTACAGCCTGGTTGACCGGGAGATGAAAATTGCAAAAACTAAGACTATTGCTCACAAGGTGCAGTCCCAAGGGGCACCGCAGGGAATTTTCCTTTTTCCACGACATGAGATTCTGGGAAGTAGAGGAGGCAAAGAACGCATTTATACGAGGGCATCTTGCAACTTACATGCGTAATTCTGGATATAATAGTAATGAACTGCACGGCAAAATTTTAGGAATTTGAAGGGATGAAAAATAATTGAATCCCTGCTGCATCATCCAAGACACTGCGTGTGTTAAGTTGTATAAACGGCCATTTCTATTTCACAGAAGGAAGGAGAAAAACAACACATGTACCATGTAATGGCATCGAGTGCAAAGTTGATTTGTCAAACTGTGATCCCTAGTGGCCAGTTGTACTATTACATTAATGCAACCTGCCATAGAATCAACTTTATTAGTCTCTCGTGGAATATAAGTAAGGCAGATGTCTTCGCAACTGAATTATATCTTCTACGCATTCCAACACTGTTAAATAGGTCTGAAAATGCAACATGTCTGAAAAAGATATTGCTTGGCTGTATAAATTGCAATTGTTATTCCTAACAGAAAAACATCGGCTGGACCGTGCCGCATCCTAAGCCACGCGTGTTAAATACATCGTGAAAACATTGACCGAGCACTCGAGGCTGTATAGATGAATACGTATGGGACAACAAATAGCTATACTAATATGATGACAAAATAAAAAAAGTATTTAGATTGTTTTAACAGCAATCGTCACAGAAGACATAAAGAGATGCCCTGAAAATTAATTCGTCCTAATGTAAAACACAAGTTACAATAGGGTAATACACGTCACGGATTTTCTTCCTTCTGCTCCATGTGCTCAGTCATGCGCCGTTGACCAGATTCCTAAATGAGCTTAGAGCCCAACATGAAGAAAAGCATGTAATAGTTATGGCGAGTATATGATGGACTGTACACAAGCGATTAGATTAGCAGAAACCTACCAAAGACACCTATGTGTTGAAGCTATCAATCCTTTCTGGTGGTACGTAGGTCTCCAAAACCATCCGGATCCAGCAAAATGTACCATGCGGCCAATGCCGGATGCTGTCGATTCGACTTGCTGCCTGGAACAGTCCAGGATTCTAACGGGACTTAATAAAGAAGTAATGAGGTGAAAGGAGAAAATTTATCATATCTTTGTCAGCCAATACATTCTCAAGGCTGGCCTCGCTTTAACGTGACCCCTACTGCCTTTTACGTCTGGTTCAGACACATACAACTGCGCGTTCGCTCCTAATTGTCCTCCAAATACATATATAACAACCGTTATTTTTCCTTGAGAGTTCATCAGCAATCCTTTAACCCGTCACTGGTACTAGCGTCTTAAAGTGGACTCACGTGTTAGATAGTGAATGAATCATGATGGATTTGCCTCACAAGGGGGTCTCGCAGACGTTCACAGAGGGTAACGTTTATATGTTATCCAGGGAATCAGTCTTGTGTTTTCTACGGCTGCGAACTTGTAAACGGTGGAACCGTTGCAGTGCTTAGTCCGTGAAGATGTCATCGCGCTGCGTGACAAGAGGACAGCATCAGTTTATTTCCTGTGAGTACCTGCACAGGGCAAAGTGACACGCTTTTGCTTTCTTGAGAAAGATGCCATGAAATGATTTAGTTATTTAATTAAAAAGGAACATCTGTTTGTACATTTAAGAAAGAACAACACCATTGTGCCAGCAAGATATCACCATCAGTAACGATACTTTGATGAAAAAGCAGCTATTTCTCACGCTTCCAAGCTGTGGACTACTTTTCAAACGTGAGATCCGATGTAGACTGAGGACACAAAGGAAATGATGATTGAGAATGCATTAGAGAGACACGAATATGATGCCTGCTCTGTTATTAAACATCGGCTCCTCCTGAGATTGAATGGAAAAATGAAGCAATCTTTTTTTAGATGCACCAACTTGCTTTGGGCCATAGGTCAATTGGCTTTTTCTTCAAAATGAATATTTACACATCAGCACAAGCCACGCTTTATGACGGAGAAAGCAGGTGTTTAATTAAAGCCACTTCTACAGGGGATAAGGGAGGGATCAATCCCAATTTTCGGACCAAGCAAGATCCCCCCATGCCTTGATCCCCTGCACCAAACGCGAGGGGACCGCGTTTAAAATGGTTCGACAGAGCAGAAGTGCTTGAGGCAGCTTTTATGTTTGCGCTTCCTGTACATTGCATACACAGTCGATTGAACAAGCAATCCGGGCTTGTGTTTTAATTCCCCCCGCAAGTTATACTGCCGGACATGGTTATACTTATAAGCAAGCCCATAGTTCAATCAGTATTTTCACCATTGGATATGTTGGAAGTCCCGACCGTGTGCTTCTTACGTTGAAGCCTACAATTTTACATCCTTTATCGCACGTGCCCGGCAAAACCGACATGAAAGCCAATTCAGCGACCGGTGCATAAAAAGTTATCGGAGAGAGGGGATTGCACACTGTCTCTGCCTTTCATTAGAAACCTGTGTTTGTACACGGTGTTCTGACACTTATCTGAGCTTAAGTCCACAGACATATATCACTCTGAGGCAACTTAGTGTGATTCTACTGACCTTTCAAAGAAGCCCATAAATAAAACATATCGAAAAATATACCATGGAACTGGAAGTGTATGTCTGACATCTTCAGCAAACGACATAGTCCAAGTCAGCATAACGAGACACGCGTGGGTATATAGCAATGGTAACTTGGTGGTTAATACAGAGAAAAAAGACATCCCATAAAGCTTAATGCATTTGACACGAACAGGATCCAAGCAGCAAAGATAAAAAAAGACGAATCATATAGTCATCAATTCTCGACAATCATGGCCCATTTTCTTTGTTGTAAGGTGGCCTGAGATGAGGGAAACTGTCAAAGACGACTGGCAGGTTCTTCTGGCAGGCGGATTACACCCATCCTTGTCTAGTTCGTCTAAAATCTAAATGAGACATACGTCCGACCCCCAAAATGGAGGGAAAACAAATGTAGCTGCTAATTGGACATCCCAACGAAAGAAGATAGCGAGTGGTACAGATCATTTGGTAATGTGGCTGGTTATACGGTAAATCAACTTGCAGAACATGCTGTAAGAGAACAATAGCTCAAGACAGAACGGTTTTGGTGTAGTCCTATCCATGCTATCGTACGATTAGCTGTGCATGTATATGCGCACATGATCCTACCAGGCGCTTCCTTTCTCGAGTAATTACCCTCTGCGTTTTCAACTTGAAGGAATCTTGAAGTACCACACCGCTTAGCTGGAGTCTTGTATCCCCACACCCCCAAGTCTCCCAGAACATTAATTAAATAATTAAGGTCTTTATGCCCCTTTTTCATAAATTGCGAGAGAAAAATAAATCTTGTATGCCGTTATATGCATTGATGTACTGAACGTTCCAATGGGAGGCCTTTAAAACGTTGAATTGAAGAGTTGAGATTTTATTTGAAAACATCCTGCAAATCCAAGATACAGAATGATCTTTAACTTTGCTTCTGAGCACAATGCTAAACCATTTAAATCTTGTGTACTCCATATAGGTAAGCCCATAAATCGTAGATCGCAGTTAATGGCACAATGCATACTTTGATTATTTGAAGACCTTGATTCACAGCAATTATAGAGTACACCCAAGCCCACGGTTCGACGCAAAATCCACCATAAACTTTTAATTGTTCTGATATGGTGAACCTCGCAAGGCAAAGCAAAAGCAAAAGTAAGGGCAGAATACCTACTTTAGATGCCTTTATACAGATCACCGAGACCGACTCTACTTAGACCGCGCAGTTGATATAATAATACTATATGAAGCGCAAATGTCACTTCAATTTGATACATGTCAATGTATATTTCCACTGAACCAAATAACGTGGACTGGGATGTGGGCCATGAGAAGCTTAAGTCATGAGTGAAAGCTGTTTTTAAGCATGCAATTTCAACCAGCATCAGCGGCTGACAAACAACTTGTGACATAAAACATGAAGAGCCATGGCGACATTCAAACATGTTATGTATTGTCCTTTTCAAAAACTTTGACGACAGCGACCAAAATGTATATCTATTGAGGAAATGACAATGCTTTCTCTATTATTTGTGAAATGGCAATGCTTTCCGTACTAATAATATCACTGGTAGAAAGCTTCGGCTGCATTCAGTGGCATCGGCGGCATTCAGCGGCGCACAGTAGTCTTGCCGCCGGGTACCGCTGAGGACCAACAGGGACTCTCTGGAGGTGGGCGGCAGCTCCCTCTTAATTGCTGGCTGCTTCTCATACCCACATTACCTTCATACAACATTGAAAATATGAAATCCATATGAATAATGTGACATGAGTTTACGTGCACAGCCTATTCAACATTCATTCATTGCGGTACAGTTATACCGATGATAAAGCCTGCTCTTAGGAACGAAATAACATTTGAAGACCACCTTCCCTGGGTGCACCAAATGCCGCTGAAATTATCCATATGTTACCGACATGTCTTGCAAATTTTATCCTTATCCAGAGAGTACCCTGTTAACAGTTTGGACCACAGTCATGTGAACTATCTCTCTCACAGACTGTCCATTGATTGATATTTTCCAAATTATGCATGCTCTTAGGACACAATAGTTCAGACATAAATGAACCCGCCATTCTTGAATTTGACAATGTGTGCAAAAAATTCCTACTTGATGCGTGGTCCCACCGTAAAGATTATCTGGACAATAGGGTTAGCTGCGGACATTCTATACGATGTTACTACTCCGTGGAAATAATATTTTATCACTTTTAACACACATGGAAGTATATCGGTTTGTGTATATTTCCCTTTTTACGCTGTGATGGACATCTTAGTTGTATGTTGGTTTGTACATATTTCTCATTTTATGCTATCATGGACGCATTGTCGACGTATCTGGTCTACGGCGCCCCCGCGTCAAAGGGGTAACTTTCCGAAATAGAGTTAAAGTTCAGGTTTAGAAACATGCACGCATTTGGTGACACTCTTTCGTTACATGCACATATAATGCCTGTTTACATAAGCTGAATATATAAAATGAATACCAGGCCTATCCATGTGACGTAGCAGCCGAACGAATTCAGGGTCTGGTCACGTGATGTACCGGTAACGTTCGCCATGATGTATGTGAAGCGGCCGGAATATATATAGCACTGTTTTAAGATATAACTAAAAAGTTGATGCCGAGTGCCCTGTTCAGGGCCCAATGCCCACAGTATGTGGTCACTTTTCATCAAACTAATTTTTCGCTTACATATTATATAATAAAGGTGGAAAATTAGCAACCAAATGTTCGAGATATGCATGTGAACACTTGCTTCTCTGTGCAAAACAAGGTTCTATCGGGAAACTACTCAGTATTCCTGCTTGAACAACACAGGCAAATGTCAGCTAAAATATTTCTCCACTTAAGTATGCATCATGGTGGAAATAAGTTTTGGCTCTTTTCAGGCCACGTTTTCAGACTGAGGGTATAGACCTGCCATTTTCGCCGTGGGCCTTCACTCTAAGAACATCCGCGAAGAGGGGGGAGGAGCATGGGATGGGCACCGACAAACCTTTCTGGGCTTGATGTGCTTTTTCTTCCCGTTCATACTTTTGATGAAAATGATAATGAAAAGAAAAAAACAGAAAACAAAACAAAAAAACAAAAAACAAAAACCACACACAAAAAACCCTCAAAAACCATAACAAAACAAAAAACAAAACAAAACAAACAACACCCCCCTAAAAAAAATCTGAATTTGAAATCAGTGGTTCTTGTATCCTTATAAATCGGTTTTACCATGAAAGTGTTAACACCGCTGGTGTTTGCCTTGTAGTCACGCCTCCAATGGCATTTGTAACAACCTTTGCGCTGAAAGCTCAGGCGTTGTTTGCGGCGACAGAACACGAAAAAGTCACGGAAATAATCCTGTAAGTCATGGTGCTATGTGAACGCCGTTGTATACATTTGAGGACGTTTAGCAGGCACATGTACTGTATCTCAGACTTAGCATTTAAGGTAGAAATTGTTTTAGAATTCGAAAATAAAATCGACATGATATTTCATAAATGCAGCGATATACCATGCGGAAAAAGAAGCTGTCATTGGATGCTTTTGATAGCTGATGTATCACATTTTCTGGTACACTGCAAATCCACAAATCCAGGAGCAGCGTATTGCTGGATTGCTTTAAAAGACTAAATGAAAAACAATTTGTCGTTAGGTGCAAAGCGCAGCATATGAAAAAGGAAAGAGTACTCGATTTTAATGAGTTGATCTGCAATTTCGATGTTCAATTCAATAGCAAAGAATCAGGACTCAGAGAAGCATCAATATTAGATGCAGAAATGGCACGTTCTCGTCGCGCGTCAGCTTAAGTCAGGCCATCTCAATACAAAAACGAAAACACTGCATGTCACATTCGTTTCGCTTTCGTCTAAGGTATCGCATTCCTACGAGACACCATGTTGATCCCCTGTAATAAATTAATGCTATTATTGTGCGTGGCAGCAGGCATGATTATAACAGTCTTTTTTTGGTTAAAAAACACAACTATGACTGGGCATTCAGATCCATGGCCACGCTCAATGAACGTATAATTTTGTTAACACCTAACATGTGATCAACAAGTGGGAATGGAAATAGTATCGTCTATCAAATATAATTTCCACGCCATTCCTACGTATTGTGATCGTGTATCATGTCAGTTTTAGTGTGGACAAGCCTTAAAGAATGGTAGCTGCTTATCCTGCCAGTGTTAACGCAGACAATTCCCAAACAATTCCAACAAAATGATAGTTAATTACGTTAATACGCACAATTCCCATACAATTTCTCCGTTGTGATTGTTTATCATGTCATAGTTAGTGGAGACAATGCTCATATAATTATAACATTGCGACTGTTTATCATGTAAGTGTTAGTGCAAACAATTCGCATGAAGCCCCTATATGTTGACAGTTTCTAATATCAGTGCAAACCGTTACAGAATTCCTACAATATGATTTTTGATTATATTGTTGTTAGTGCCGACGAAGAAAGTTATTCCTATGAACCTGTATTGCTGCATGTCGTTGACTGTGGGAAGCAGATCTGGATATCGTAGAAGGTATATCCAATTTTATCTCTGTTATGTTTTTGCTAAGCTTCGAAACATATAATTGTACTTGTGTCTTTTTGTCTAGAACCGCTTCCTAGTGGTCACTACCCTATTAACTGCTTCCTAGTAGTCATTACCCTATTCCATAGTCCGAACTCTTCACTGTCCATTAGCTATCCTGTCAAATGTCTGACCTATATACATATGGAAGTACTATTGTCCATTAGCACACGTTCTTCTGTAGAATTTTAACATACGCTCTATAACCCCACATAAATTAAAGGGTCGTCAGCGGGTAACTACTCAGAACATGGTTCCGAGCCTGTACCTGTACATGTCTCTCTGAGTAGCGGATCCTTGTCTAAGCTAAATATTCAGCAAAGACACCCCACATAATAGTGAATAAATATGAACATGGCAAATGATGAATTAGCTGAATAAGTGAAGTTTTGCTTACAAATACACAGCTTCCTTATAAATAAAGAACAACTGCCAAACCAAACACAATTACTAAATTTGTATGGTACAAGACCAGATAAGAATAATTTGACCTACCCCTGAACCAGTATGTAGGCTTTCTGGCTGGATAGCTTACCTTAGTTTAACCACATGCCAGTGTATTACTGAAGTAAATACAAACTGGGGCGCTATATTCAGTCCCAGTGACTGTAAAATAAACAGTTAGAGCTAAACCACCTGTACAAACCGACGGAAATCCTAACAGGTGCTGCAACAATGGACATCCTGCACCAGAAATATCAAACAAACGCCATGATGACATCTACTCTTCACTTTGAAAGTTTCCAAATCATAAACCTCTATTTCGCTGCCAACCCTGAGTCAATGTTTCATCATAATGGATAAAGTTTGTGACAATTGAGTAAATACTGTCAAATTTTGGGTATTTCTTTCACATTAGGTAAATGTATGCGTAAGCATGGTAGAAAAGAATGAAAGTCATCAGCATTTAAGTGCAAAACATGTTATCAAAATAGATTTTCCTTAACCAGATTTTAAGTACAATAATATAATCTTTTGCCGTATGGCATGTTCTAGTTCGTATACAGCATCACGAACGGGAAACTATATATGCTGGTAAAGTGTAAATTCGTTTGGCCGTGATCTCTCAGGTTTACGTATTTCGTATGTTTTGAAATGATATACAATTGAACGTGTTCAGCCCATATTGAGTTCACTTCAGCTCAGCTTCAGAGGCAGTTCATTCTGATTCATTCTTTCATACATTGCATGTTAGTACTATTTGGTGCAGTCATTTTCAGCCGAAAAAGAGGGGACAATAACATTCATTTCCTTTCTGGTAACGGCAGACATGATCACTTCTTTGAATGTCATGATTCATTCACATTTTTCTGATGCTGGTTCCTTTGCATAACTTTCAGTTGCAGGTACGATTTCAGGAAACTACGCATCTCTGCAACATTCATTTCTAAGACACTTCTTAATTATTTTTATTGTTTTGCCAGGTTTAAGTAAAGAGTTGTGTGTTTTTGAATATTAATGGTTGTCAACTAATCGCAAGTTTTATTGAATCACACTTGTCCATGATATTGTTCGGGTTCGGAGTAAAAGGGTAGTAATGCATGATAGTATACCAACCATATACCTGACCGTAAGTATGAAAAAAAGTAGCAGGAACCCTGGAAAAAAATAAAATGAAGGAATGACCAGGCCGAGCTATATGTGTACACAACAGCCAAGAAACAAGAATCTATAATGGATTACTAATCTTTCACCGTAGCTTTACCCTAGCGTTATTTTAATAATGCCATTGGCAACAGGAAAATGTCGTGGTATCATTGTACCTCCGGAGTGTAAGCGTTGTGAGAATACGTTCACATGGCGGTAACGTATGTAGATAATATTCGCTCCCAAAGGAAAACTTGAAGACATAAAGAAAGAATATATATTGCTGCGTAATTATAATATAGTAAGCGGTCCAACTTTTCCATGAAAACATGCACGAGAATGAAATTGGTGAAATAACTTATGTAGGGTGGACCGTTGTGTCACAAGAAATGTGCCCCTTGATAGATATTTTCTCTGATATTTGATGCGTTTGATGTGTCAAATATGCCACAGTCGGCATCATGTATCAAGGCGTTGGGCTGGATTTCAGATACTGTGGAGTGCCAGGTGCGTATGATCAATCAGTTACCTGCCTAGATCATAAAATATCAAAGATCCCGTTTCCTTGAAGTTCTGACTGAAAATGGGAATTTTCTGTAGTACACGATACCTGGAATTATATCAGCAAACAACTCCTACACACATTGTTCTGTGACATATTTCAAACAAAGACTAGGCCTTTGAAACGGATTACCTGATAAATGCAGGACACTGTAATAGTGACCAGTTTGGGTTATTTTTGTTCCAAATAGGTAACAAACCTCAATCTAATGATGTTGGGTCCCCACTAAAGAACAACCGGAGGAAAAAATACCCTCTGTGATAAAACGTCTGGCTCTCCCTTGCGTAAGTAGGGAACGTAGGTTGACGGGACAACAAAATCATTTGGGATTACGATTTACCTTGTTGTCTAGTGAACAAGGCAACCATTGTTTCATTATGCAGAAATTTTGTTGCAGTTGACAAGAGAAGCCCATTTGGGTCCTTTGCATGGCGTTTCTCTGTGTCGCTAGCTCCTTTGTGCGAAAGGTTATCACTCAGGCACGTTACGACAAACTTTGAAACAGCTTTTGCATATACATTGACAATGTATACACAAAAATGTCTCCAATGATCAACACACCACGAAACTTCTTTTTTGTGTTAAGTGTTAAAAGTTACTTTGTTTTTGGAAACGATTTTTCACATTTGGGATGCAGATTAAAACCCATTGTTTGAGAGATATACAAATGAAGAAGTTGGACTTTTGGTACATCCCTTTGCCTTAGACGAAGCCTTGTTCGTGACTGGTTTTGTAACCTGATCCATACGCCCTTGGCGCAGATTATCAAACCAGTAGAATGGGAAGACTTTATCGATGATATGACATGGTGACACGTAGTTCATCATGTCCCTGGAACTAAAAGCTAATCTAGGGAATTTCTCGAAGGCAGTTTGTCGGAGAGAAGCAATCGTCAATGACTTGAAAGGACGCTCAAAAATCGAACATTTCGGGGAATATGAAAGAGTGATGCTGTTATGGCGGCGTGGAGAATCAATCAGGAAAGGTAGTGTACCTCCCTGTCAGCGGCATGCGATAACAGACTCTGTCTGTGACCGCTGGATGACACGCACTACTCGTCAAAGTAATGCCAAAAGAAGCAAAAATCCATCCCAATAATCGCCCCGTTGGCATTGCTATCAGAAATGATCTGGCGGCCGAAGATGTGTTGGCCTCTCGGCTCTAACTATTGCTATTTGGATGAGTGTTTCAATGTAATGCCAGTCACTTCGCAGTCCTCGGAAGTAGTTTTCGATTGTCTAAGTCTGGAAATGAGAAACGACCCCCTTAAGAGATGCTAACAGGAACGCGTGTCTCCACAGTTAACGATACTGTGAACTGATTCATACGAGATGGTCGTCTGTTATCAAAGACAACATTTGGACAGAAAGATATCTTTGCACAAGAGAAGCTCTTAAAGAGTTATTCCACTTACTTACCCGTGTCTGATAATGTGACAATCTTCCCTGTGATTTGCTCCAAGATACGATGATACAAAAAGCCAAGGCTCCAACCCCAGACATAAAGTCTGCCTCAACGGAAGCCATAAATGAACACAGATTTATCAGAGCGCTAATGTCAAGAAAGCCAGTATTTCTCTCCACGTAACAAGCATCATTCCTCTACCCTCAATCCCGTCCCGAATGAATTGAGTCTGTCATTCCACAGAAGCAGTGCAGTCAAAAGCTTCTGCTCAAACTCAAAACATGCGATTCGCCGGATGACGGCAAAATAATTATCCTATAGCGCACGCTTTCACAAGCCGTACCACGTAGAAGCCGTTCAGGGGATTACTTTCGGTCTTTTCGCGCAGGTGTTTGAACTTATTAATATAATTCTGTCGTTTGTAGCTAGCATTATTCCACTTGAATGCTCACTAGCAGCTGGGGCCGTAGGTCATGTGTTCTTCGGTTGCTTCTGGATTAATAGCTGAAGACATGTGCGCCCCAGTCGTCTGTACCTTTATTTTAGGTGTCAACATCCCACGGTGGCCCATCTATTGGAACGACCATTCATTAATGCTGTCCATATTTGATCAAATCCAATAAATCCAAGGCTATGGTACTTATGGAGACTGAATCTAGATCTCCACGTCTATGCATGTGGGGGGGGGGGTAACCCTTTCCCCAAGTTGTGTTACTTTAAGACTTGATAATAAGTCTATGGCAACAATCGGAGTAACTTGGAAATGGTATGAGTGGGGATAATCCTCATCCGTCACTAAATTATTGAAAACCTGTAACTTATAATGCCCACAAATTAGCCATGTTTCCACTCAGGGAAACTTATGCAAGTTGATATTTCATACCACAATTTACAACTGAAGTTTAGGATATTGGCATAGCATTGGCATAGAAAAGACGCTGCTGCTAAATTAACCCAAAATAGACGAGGCAGTAATCAAAGATTTTCGAACGCTTGACCCAAACACCTAATGCACAACTGCAGGAATTTGCGCAGGATCAGTGTTGTCACTGACGTAGTTATGTGTACCATACAAATATGCACCTGCTTTAATTGGCCACCAGCTGAGTCAGAAATAAAGATATTGAAACAGTGAAACAAATTGGAGGCTAAGGAAAGGTGTTCTTTGCATGCCAATCCCTGTTTCTGCAACAGTCACTACTATTAAGTAAACCAAATACCAATTAAACAACGGTTGACGATCCTAAAAACACACGCACAGCTTAATAATTGATATAAGACGACTATCTTTGGATACAAAATCAATCAATATGAGGAAGGTCGTTGCATTCGAAAATCTCTCCTCCTTATCCAGCTTTATGAGTTATTGAGGACATCGGGCAAATGTCGATAAAAGGGACGGTGACAGGACATGTGAATAGTTCCTAATTATATTAACAGTGTTAGCCAGTCAGGTGTGATACCATGCACTAATCTAAATATGTGAAATTTTTTTCTGGTTAACCTTATCTTTTTCCATAAAACCTTTCAATTAATATGATGCAGTTATTTTTGCCAAAGCAATACTTCTGTAAATACCTTTCGACAAAAAGTACGGTCATGAATACCCCTCATTACTGCATACATTTCTTCCAACATAGTGGCATACTGTGCATAGGCCAGAAGATACATAACGAATGCGATGTAAACCTAAAGAAAGCTATGACAAACAGGCTTAAATATATGGATACTCGGATGCCTATCGAAGCAATAAACAGCCGACCGGCATGAAATATGGCATGCAAGTAGGTTCACGTACAGTGGGTAACGGGTACTTTGTCAAAGAACATATTTGAACATATAGAAGCAGTCAGTTGTCGCTGTTCCGTTGTCAGACAGTTGCTGAAACATAGCCAATGTTTTCCTGTCTCTAAATCAACGATAATCTCATAACAGTCGGAGCTCAGGTACAACTTAATGGCCCATTCGAGCAACTAACGGCGTGCATGTGAATGTCTTATTTGGGACCTTCTCTTGATTTTCTGTGCATGACCAGGTTTTACGTCTATGCCTAATGACATAAATACTTTTTGGTTGTGTGAGTTGCTCGTGTTTTCGACTGGGAGCCTTAAAGAAGTTTTATCGTCAAAGCCCATTCGCTGCAGGCAAAGGAATTGGTAACGAGACCAGCTGGCGACAATGCCAATCGTAAACCTTGGTAACCTTTTTGGGTCGTCAGCTGGCGTTCACTCCGGTAATTTACCACAAAGTTGTTCTGGTTATTCATATGCGTTAGCGTCAGTATATTATCATCGTCAAGTCTTGTTTGTTTTGTGCAGAGCTGTGTTAAAAGAAAAAAAAAATTCAACACAATCACCTGTTCTTTGCATCTTACAGGGAAAAGGACAGATGAACTTTGTGGAATGTAAATTTACTTGAACTAATAGCATAATAGTTACATTTTACCTGTGCGAACTTCATGCTTATCATCTTAGACCATCGTGAATAAGCTATACATGAAAATTGCACTCAGGTTTTTAAAGTTCCGGCGACAGCTATTATTTTTGTACAAAAAACTTATACAATCTGACTTTTAAAATGGCTTGTGAGTAGTCATGATCCTTAGCCGCATGCGGCTCTGGTTCAGGTTTTCTGCGCGTTTTCCTTGCGCACAGGTTTTTATCAGCCATTCATTCAAAAATTCAGCATTAAAAGTTGCAAATTAGGCTATGCCTTCCGAATTCTACATTTGGGATCCGGCAGGTATGTCACCTTCATGCCAATCCACAGCAGAATATCAGTCTGAAAGAAATAAGCAGGATGACCCCATGTTTAACTGATTCTTAGATGTGAACGACATACAGGGATTGAGAATTGAAATCAGCATTACGTCGTAGTCGAGGTAAGGGGGGGGGGGGGGCGGTAAGGGGTTTTCCGTACTGGCGTACTGGACATTTTTATTTGTCATACTTACGTACTGGAAGCCATTTAATTTCTGTACCAACCATTATTTGTACATTTTTTATGTTCCGTACCTTGTATTAGCGCAAAACTACTAAATCAATTGAACCAGCGTACCAGAGGCCACCCTTAACCCCCCCCCCCCCCGGTAACGCCTCCTTTTCCTTTGTTCTGGCAGGATGAGATTTTGCGTCAAATAGAATCTTTGTCTTGGCGTATTGTTGTTGCCAAAACATACTTTACTGTCACTGACCTTTCAGGAGTCACCTTATGAAAGGCTTTGTAAAACTTGGACATAATGCTGTTTGGTAAAACCTGCTACGTGACATGTAAAACGATGCTAAATTGCGATGCTGTTGCAACTTGCTATGTGTCAATCTGCGTTGCCTCTTTCATAAGAAACCGGTGTGAGAATTACAATATGTAAATAGATCAGCATTTAGAAACTGCATTCAAGCTATGAATACAAGAAAAGAAAGATTCGTAGAAAATGTCGATAGCGGTCGACCTGATTGTCACATCACCTGCATTTTAGCAGGTTTTGCTGCAAGTCAACGGGACATGTTGTCTTACAGGGACACCCAAGGTTACTTCCCCCTGGTATCCTACTGTTGCTGACGGAGCCATCCGGCGGATGAACAAATCCAGCTTCATCCTTTGACCAGAAATGTACACCTAAACAAGGAAGCAGGTGCTGCCACCATGCACTTAAGGACTCCTGGCATGAGCCATAAATATTTTAACTCACACTGATCTTATCCTTTTGGCGTCTCAAACGATTCAGTAATACGAGATATGAATATTCCTTCTCTGTCAAAATTGAGGACTCTGTCGCTCAGCTGCCATACTATTGGTGTTCAGTTAGAACACCAATGGTGTTGTTAACTTTTTTTTTTATTTTTGCAAATAAAGAATACTTATCCCAAACTGACGGCAGATCCTTCCTATATAAAGAGAAGAGTGTGTTTGAAGAACATGGCTGACTTTTAAAAACAGTTACGCAAGTTGCTTGCATCTGACATTTGTCTAATACCAGATTGTAACGCGTGTGTAAGAGTTTTATTCTACGCATTATGCAATATGAAAAACGCCAACAACCAAAAGTGTCCACAGACAACAGTGCAGAAGATTGTTGTAGAATTTATAATTAAATATGGTAACTCTCCTGCCAAAGAAGAAGCTTTACATTTTGTGAAATTATTGCACTTTAACACTTACCCTTGTTTTACGGTATACATTGTTCTAATTGTTGATACCGTATTTTTCACCGTAAAAATACTGACTGAAAGGTGCAAATCGCTCCTAGTTATTGGTACACAAGCTGTCAATAATCTACTGTCATTTTACACGGACATTTTATTGTGTCTATATAGTAAAACAACAATTGCACGTTAAAGCTTTCAATAAATACTACAGTTTACCAGTTTACGTACCGTATAAATGTACATAGGTTGTGAATAGTCACAATTTGGGGCGTCCTTTTTAAATTATCTCAGCGTGGATAACAAAAAATATCCCGGGCCAGGTGTTGTCAAAAAATAGAACCAACTGGTGCGTTTCCTGAGAAGCCAAATATTGAACTTTGGTCCCGAATGTTTTTATTCCATCTGGTATCAGCTGTAGAGCAAGGAGACGGATTTTTTTTCTTTATAAAATGTCGCGTTTGATCAGCAGATGGAAAATTGTTTCTATAAACGCTTTGTGAACAATAAAAGGTCAATTTGCTTGAATCATATGCGGGTGTTTGTGTTTGACGAAAGTACGCTGGAATCCTAAAATTAATGTGTGTTCCTGGAAATGTCAAATTCCTCACTTTGGAAAATATTGATCCGTCAAGAAACAAATTATTGTTGATTAACAGGACATAGGACACATATCCTCAGTATTCGCCGCCAATAATCTCTTGAAACAGTAGCTGGATTGATAACGGTCCAGGTGTGCGAGAAACCCATCAACTATTTAGTATACCGCGGGAGCAAGCATACTGAAAGGTCGGTAAACGGCCTGGAACGGTCAGATGCCATTCAATAACATAGCTACAACATGTGAGGTTGATGTACATTTCATGTCCAGTGCGAAAGGACACAGACTTTAAAAGTCGCCGTGTGTTCTACTCAAAGCCACTCTCATGAATTGACAAGCCTTTCTTGTCAAATTGTCATGTTTGGCCCGATCCGTTGCTCATTCGTGTTTACTTTCTCGGGATGTCCACAGGCAAAAACTAAATGGCAGCTTTGTGTCTCGGTAGAACCTAATAGTTCCATAATCGTGAGTCTCCAATTCTCACGACTTCGAGGACCGTTAGCAAAGGTAAGATCTAAGTATGCCAGGGACAATTACATCAAATTAATTTATAGCCTGTCACTGGTTCATACGGGACCACAAGTCTTGGCTGATTTCACATAGCTATATGGACACGTTTCAATCACGTTTCAATTTAAAACGAAACCTAACCCGCCAATAAAATACTAAACCACGAAAAGGGCAAATTTGGAGAAAATGTCAAGATGGAATACAAACAAGTATGATGAATGAGAGTGTGTTACATATACATAGTGCTCTCATCATCTGTGTCGTATCTCAGAATATTCACTGAAATCTCAATTCCCAGACCAAGTAAACCACATTTATCACAAAATAATAATTGCGTCTCACCTAAATGAAAATATCAACATTTTCTGCACAACCGTACTGGGCTTATGCGAAAACCAGACTATGTGCTCAATGGTTTAAACGGTTGTTTTCTACTCTGTTTGCTTCTCCTTAATGTAAAATTGAGATTCTTGTTAAAATGTCTGGGCAGCTGAATTCGGTTTAGTAGTGTGCAACTTAAATGGATTGCTTATCAGTCTTTGACGGCTGACTGCTCTATATTTGATCGTCCCGGCGATGTCAGTTTGCAGATACATCGTGGTATTAGCTTGATAGCACATTAATCACGATTTTTAGTTTCTCGTATGGCTGAGCTAGCATATCTAGATCCCTTTATCGCATCACAGTTATGGATTCGATGCGTGCTGATACTACCAAAGGTCTATGCGTTTTTAAATTTGAGTCTATTTTGTTCTACAAAACGCAAATATTTAAAGTTGTCATGATCCAAGATAAAAACCATGGCTATTACTTTAAGAGATCGCATGGCTAAGTCGGGTAAGACCTCATAGTTTGAAAGAATAACTCCATAATGCATGTACACGTGTATACCCTGGAAAGATTCTTCGGTGGAATGTACTTTGTTCCACTAAAAACTATGACGTCATTATCATCGGTAGTGATATTATATTCGGATTTGTTACTCTGAAATACGGTAACTTACTGAGGGACTGCAATAGTTCCCTGGCAAATTATTGCAACACTTGAAAAACAAAAAATAAAAAAGCGCATTGTAGCTTCCGGATATACGCAAATACCAACTATAAGTAGAGCTCTGCATAATTTACTCTAAATTTTACAGTCTTTACATTGAGCTTCCTTAGTACCCCCAACAAATGGCAAACTTGTCTGTCATTATCTTTTTCAGCTCTTTCACAAAAGGGTAATATCCATTAGCCTAAAATCCATTAGCACAAACACAAAGAACAGAAAGCCTGAAAATAAAATTATAAATACTTCCTATTCTCAAGACGTATCTACAGCAATAAAAGATTATAAATGATGTTCAAACAAAATTCTCAGAGATATTGAATGTCCGCTTCGAAACACGCATAGAGCGATTTTTCTTCTCTAAAGTAAATGAATATAACCATACTCTTTAGATCTAAAAATGAGCATAATCAAACTTATGTATCTCTTTGCTGCCTAATTGTTCTCTCAGGTGTCTTAAATCGTAACAAATTCATGAAAATATAGCCCTCTTTCATCATTTATTTGATCTTACGATGCTTGTAAGAAATTGCCAAACAGTATTAAAATTCGGAGAAAAAATATTCCCGGCTTCTTGGTCTTCCATTTCGTTCTGATTTGAGATACTTTGATCACATTAACGAAATTGGTAAAAATCATGAAATGTGGTCCCGTTTGGAGTGATTGCACTGAAATACATGCTGAAAGCGGGAAATTGTCCAACCAAACGCTGTTTTCGTATTGTCATTGAGGTAATGTATAGTGCGAGCAATGAAGAGTTATACAGTGCAATTGGATGGCACACTCTATCTAAAGATAAGGAAACATCTAAATTAACTTAAATGTATAAATTGGTCAGTGATTTGGCCATCCATAATATGTGTTTTACCACTTCAGTATACAGCAACTCCTAACACATCCACTTCCTATACCCGACACTAGACCAATCTCCCCCAACTAAATCTCCCGGAAAGTAATGGCTGCACTCGCCGTTTTCCCTTCTGCAGTTAGACGGTGAAATGAGTTGCCTATCGTTTCGTAATTTGGAGTTGCCTATCGTTTCGTAATTTGGACTCAATTCAACAATTAAAGTCAAAATCAAGTTCACTCATTGTTCGATGCTGAATGTGTGTATAAATATATAATGTTGGTACCAGATTTGTATCTGTGCAACACACCACGTTTCGTATGTCGTCAATCATACTAAACGCTCCAATATTCGACATTGGGGTTCTTGAATAATCTCTTTGTTCTTGCGGTTCAGCCAATGAAGATACCTTGGCATAATATTATTTTGCATGCCCTTTTTATCTTCCTGCGAGATTCAACTCACTCTGTGTCGTTTCTCTTCTTGCTCCCTTCATATTACCGACTGTGCTATGTGACTCTTCAGATTGTTCTTTATTGGCGAACCAGCAATTTAATGAATGTCAGTAAATTTACGCAGCTATTTGGAAGTATTTTGTATTAATTGTGTTAACCGTCAGGAATGCCTGGAGAACCCTTAATCTGTCAACGTCTCGTCTCTGTCACTTTTTGCATGTTGACTTGTGTGTTGTTCACTTTGTGTTGGGTTTGTTTTCCTTCACGAGGGGGACTTGGGAAGGCACAGCCTTATGTTATAAATGAATGATACTCTGATGCATATGGTTTAAACATGTTTTGTTCACAAAGAATACAATTAGGAACGAGGGCATAGGCCTATAGGAATCCCTGTTGCTACAGAAAAAATAACTGAAATAAAATGGAAAATAACAACAGATTAGGAAGTAAAAGGATGAAAAGGAGACAAGACTTGGTAAAAAACATATGAGGCGAAACAGGACTCAGGGTAGATGATGATGATGATGATGATGATGATGATGATGATGATGATGATGATGATGATTATTATTATCATTATAATTATTATTATTATTATTATTATTATTATTATTATTATTATTATTATTATGCATTGTTGGCTCTTCCACTGTCAACTGCGACTGCAGTCGAACTACTTAAGGCGACCGCTGTCAATTATCATAAGGATGCTAGATTCGTAGTCCGTGTTAAAAGAACTTTCAGACCTTCCATTCAAGTGCTAGCAAGCCGATAGTTCCAGAGTACTGTATATGACGGTCCAAGTCAATAGCTTTCCTCGGCACTGAAAGAGCTAAATAAAATATATGTTCTAGCAAAGACTATTGGATTTTTCAGCTGTTTGGTTCGCAAAAGTCCTTAAAATGCCTAGGGGGCTATATCCGTATTACCTTGTTCGTGATGCATAGAAAGATCACAGTGCCAAGGAGGCCTTTAAATTGGTTAGACTTATAAGGCTTGGAGTTTCCACTTTGGGAGGCCTTCTACTGAAACAAAACTTTTTTAAAGCTGGTCAATCTATTCTAATGTACTCTATACAGTGCAATGCAGCAAATATCGCCTGTTCTTAGATTCCTGTCGACAGTGATGCGCGATACCTGGCATTTGCACAATTAACAACTCTGATTTTGTGGTAGATACCGGAAGCGCCGTAGTGCGGCGAGTGCGATGATCGTCTACCAAGATGAGTTTAACATGGAGCAGCAATACATGTAACAATCACATGACAACAAAGACTTAATTGCCTTACAGCACAAGCGTAACGCCCTGCCTTCAGCATACGACACTTTCAGTATACTACTCGTTGCGGTCAAACGCTTTTAAAGGTAAATATTGATAAAACCTTTTACCCCTAAATTGTCAAAAACCGGATCCAAGTAAAATTGTAAAGCTCAGGGTTCAAAGAGTTAATTTTCATTAAATTTATGATGAATAAAAAATTTATTTGAAGGATTGTTGTTAGCTGAGTCCGATCAAAGTAGGATGCCCTGGATCTTCTGCTTTCCTCGTGCAATGATCGAGCGCCTACTACGCCAAAAAAGCTGTTGATTCAGCCAAAATGCAATAGAGAAAGGGTCAACGGGCTGGCTGCAGAGTGTGCGGAAAAATAGGGCGATGATAAAGTAAGAACGGAAATATAATCTAGGAAACATAGCTATGTAAACATGAATGGCAATTTGTCTTCATATATTATTCAAGTTTGCAATAAAGTGTTGGTGCTTGTTTACATGTTCAATATCCATGTAAATATTAAAACTTGCGGAATGTTAGCCAAAGAAATTCTGCTAATGGTTGGGAGACAAACTACGACTGCCAAACACCTCCAATTAAATCAAAACAAGTCGATTGTAAGTCTAATTAAAACCAGACTGTGATGTTCACGCAGGTCTAACCATCAAGTTTCAGCCATAAATCAGCATACCTGTTGCAATTATTGAGTTTAGAACTGTCCAAACCACAATTTGTTTCTATGGTATATGACAAATATAATACATTTATCACTATGATAGTGTAATCCACCTTGTGTGCTGATTAATTACCTATGTATGTATGTATGTATGTATGTATGTATGTATGTATGTATATATGTATGTATGTATGTATGTATGCCTTTTTTTCACAAAGTACCGTCAAGATGTCAGTGCCATATCCACGAGACGCGTTTTATTCATTTGCGGTTTTACAACGATTGACACCACTATCGATTAAACGTATTTAAAAAAAAATAAAAACATTGAACATGAAAATGAAAGAGAAACGGTCAAGCATTCATTTTGAGCAAAGAACTGGTGTACTTGAACAGTCAATAAAGTGATTTATATTGTTTAAGGCAGCTAGGGAACCCACAATGGCGTCCACTCCTTCCCTCGAAAGACGATGATAAAGTAATGAACCATAATTGCCGTGGGAATTATTACTAATCTATTGAGGTATGCTTCCTCCGCCCACAATCTGCACCAGAATTAAACCTTGGCCTTTCCATATCGGTGAAGTGCGCATGCGTGCTTGTTTTCTGCAAGGTAATATGACGTAAAACATCAAATTGCGGTGTTTAAGAAAATTAGCTCATTAGATGTGCACTATAGTTTCTATTACCATTTAGACAGGTCAAAATGTAAAAAAACATCCCAGTGATCTATGAAATTTGATAGTTTTTATGCCTTCCAAAGTGGGGGAATAGCAATTTAAAATATTGCTTCGCTTTTAGGGTATCAGCGTCAAGAGCAAACCAAATCAAATCCTTGCAGGACTTCTATAAAACACACTGACTGTTGCCTCAGAAGAGAAGGAAAACAGGACATGGCCCTCCCCGGGGGATTTTGCCAGGCCTTCCCCAGCTCTCAGTTCACTGCAGAGAGCTCATCAAGATTTATCCCGGTCCTATTGTTGACTTTCCCTCAGTCCCTACTCAAGCAATTTTATGGAACACAAATTGAATTGTATAATGGGTAGGTCAGTGTCAGACATCATTAAGGGAATCACCTTTCTCCTTTTATCTCACCTGGACAAAGTTCTTTGAACTCTTATCTCCTCTCGAGATGCTGATAGGTGTATCTTTATGCAATGCGCCTACAGGCGCAATTTACCTCCATGATTAGCGTTCACTTACCAACATGGCCCAAGGACAGATGGCAACATTTTATGGTCAGTAGACTACATCCGGCTTGAAGCATACATTTCACACCAGCAGGTGATGGGGAGGAGGACCGAAGCGACATTAGCTATCGTATCTGTATTGGATTTTGTCTCCCCTTGTTTTGTGTATTGTTAAGATATTTTGTTGCACTCTTTGTATTTGTGATGTAATCCAGAAGATTCATTCTTGCTGCGAACTACCTGTTCATTTCGAACTTACAAACATGGACGTTTATGGACGAGTTGTTAAATATCCTCGTTTCAATCGTCTTTGTCAATCTTAATAGCAGATCACCACAATCATGTAGAATTAACAATCGGAATTAATCTTAATCTTGAGTTGTTACCCACCTGAAAGGAATGATGCATCGCGACTTGCGAGATTTTCCCGTAGAGCCAGTACGCTTTAGAGAGAGATGGCAATTAATCCCATGTGATTTTCATAAAGAACATGAGCTCTCCAAAGCCAAAGGGACCAGAAACACTGGCAGTGCCAAGCAAAGCAAAGTAAAAAAAAAATGGAAACGTTCGAGCATTAGATATACATGGCAAATGGATGGATATAGAAATGAACACTAAAGATGTTGTCATCGCAAGGATCAGCAATAAGCTGTGCAAGAAATATGAGATGTCCATTTGTCTGCATAGAAAATTCAATACAAGACACGCGTATTAATTTCTCGCCGCAAAGCACGGGGCTCACTCCTGTTAATCACGGAGGACATACGGCCATATCACTGTCAGACAGGCCCAGAAACTCAACTCACACTAAGTGTCTTTTAGAGAAATTTAAATTTGCAAATGCCAAAGTCATATTCATTTTGTGCTTCCTAAATCGATTGAAAGAATAAATGTCCATCTGCCTGTACTAAGTATTCTTTCCAAAATATTAGCAATATCCCGCTTCCCCGCACAGGCAGCGGCCCGTATCTCGCCAGGCGAGACTGAGGTTATGCAGTTGTGAAGGAAAATTAATATGCATGCCTCGCATTGTGCATTCATTAAAGAAGTTAAAACGAATACGAAGGTTTTATTAACTCTTTCAGTACGAACTGAACATAGCTATGACAAGCAGGTCGAGGGAAAAAGTGGGAGTAAAATAAACCAACCCACTCACCCCCCCCAAAAAAAATAGGATCACCATTTGAAATCGGAACAGCATAAATCAGCACACAACCAAGTATACACTGGTTCAAACTATAATAAAAGTGTGGCAGAAACTCGGATAGGCATTATGGGTCCCCAACCTCCTAGCCTCTTGGAAAGACTTGCCCAAACTTCCTTCAATAAATTGGCGGAATTTGTTTCATTCGTTACCAGGGCTGTTATCTTGGCCGGCCAATCTCTCAACCTCTGCTCACGCGTCAGCATGTCGTAATGAAAGGGAGGCACCTGCTTTTTTTGTGTGTGTTTTTTTTGTTTTTGTTTTTTGTTTGCTTGTTTTTTGTTTGTTTGTTTGTTTGGTTTTTTTTTTTTGAAAAGGGGGAGGGCAGCTGTCCTTTCAAATAGACATTCTTCCCGTTTTATCACATTGTCTTCTTTGTCATCTATTCAAATTGTTATCTGGGGGCACAGTAAGGGGCACTTGCTTCACGTAAACTGCGATCATATTCTCCCTCGGTCGAGGTAACTCGAGAAAGGCCTACATCGCCCACTTACGTCATTCATTAGACCCATGAACTACTTGTTGTTGACCACTGCGAGAACAACAATTATATACAGTACAGGAACCAAAAAAATGGTGTCATCTTGCTTCAAACTCACGAAGTATTAGATAAAAAGTCAATTTGCTGCCTGTTTCCCGGCGCTAAATATTTTTGCAAAAATAATATGCAGTCAGGTTTTTTAATTTCCTGATAAATCATGTTCGCTGACGTTAGATGGCAAGCATTCAGAATTTGTATGCAACTAACACAAGAGTTTTTTTTCTTTTTTTCTTTTACAGAATGCGATAAGTCCCAAAGATATTATGGTTTACCCCTCATTTTGTCATATAAAATACAACCCTACAAGGCGACGCAAAATCCAGTCACAACATTGGTAGGCCTATATATTTGGCGTCAGAATGTATGGCACACATAGGTTCATCCACTTTGGATAGGAAAGTGAGTTTACGTCCCTTTGCCCTGTCCAGTGGCAACCCAACAGTAGATGCATATGATGATTGCAAAAAAATAAAAAATAAAATGAAATAAATGAGCTTGGTCTTACTTCCTAGAACAAACAAACAAGCGTCGGCTTGGCCTGCTTGCAAGAAAATCTAACCATTATATGCCTTATGGATTCTGTCCTAACTTCACCAATGAACTGTCTGAATGCCATTACTCCACTGCTAAGATACATCTAAGATTAACCATTCAGACAGTATGGCTTAAAGCCTATGTTATTCGCTGTAAATGTATTTAATTTTTATATTTTCATTTTCGTTTAGTTGGCTGATGGCCCTGAACCGTGAAAATAAAATTTAAAAAAAAAAAGAAATGAAATGACATTTTAACACGTGTTTGATCAGACCAATGTCCAAAATAGTGAAACTAAAACTTCAGTTACATGCTTGCATACAGAAACGGTGAAAATTTATGCACGTGACAATAACTACCTTTTACAGCCTATGAGAATAGACATTGTATCTGTAGATTGCATATTACAGAAACAACCGACTGTTTTCAAAAGAACCGGCTTTAATGTACCAACATTAAAGGTCACCGGTTTAAAGCAGCATCAAGTAACCGGGTTAACCACGGGTCAAAAGAACAAAATGACACAAAAGCCACGGATCGCCTATTTCCCTCGAAATAAAACAATATATATAATGCAGATTGAGTCATAAGTTCCTTAAATATCACCTCTTTGGTCTTGCCAATACCCTGTATAATGAGAATTTCAATATTTTTGCAGAGCACTACAAAGACGGTAGCTCCTGACACTTTATACACAAATACAACAATGTCGCCACAGAAAGTCTGATAAAGTTCATTGCCTTAGCAACTGTTAACCCCCTTGTCCACACGGTAGGTCTCAGTTTTTAGATTCAGTCATTTTGTATGTAACATTGGTATACTTACAATACAAAATGCCTTATAGATCACGTTGCTGCAATATATTTTATGCAATAAAACGAGGAAATATATTGGCACATACTTATGAAAATTGACGAAAGTGAGTTGCATAGAAAAAAACGAGTAAATATCGAAAGAGAACCTTTTCAATACTGACGTACACTTACACCATCTTCCCTTATTATCCACAAATATTAATATTGCTGACAAGGTACAAGGTTACTCGTGGCAACATGAACAATTCCGAGTTTCTAGACCTTGCGAAAAACATAGTTAAAGTCAATTCAGTTGGCAGTATCAAAAAAGCACGGTACGCTCTTCATACATTTACCGTGATGTGTTGATAAACTAAAGGTCTTCAATGCATGTACATGCTTCACATATGGGATCACACGCAGATGCCAAAGTTATGTTTCTGTATATTAGAAGAGAACACAGTGGCATTCTACAAAAGAAATGGTTTTACTTTCATTATAAGAAGGATTTCAGTATAAAGACGCCTGTAATGAGTACATTTGCCTGTTGTGCTTCAGCTTATGGACTCGAGCTCTCATGCACAGCTTCATCGCCAGCTGACACCGGTAAACCACGGAGAAAAAGGGTTAATGTCCCTCGGCTGATCGGAATGAACATGTTGCATTGCTGGAAGGTGTGCAAAGGGCTTTTCACTGGCGGACTTTAAATACATTCTACATACATGAAATATATCGATAAACTACATACCTGCATGAATGTGCTTCCTTTGCCATTTGAACTTTAATTTCTTTCAGTTGCCTTTTTATTCGACGTATCATGCTCGACAACAAATCCAAATGGGGACTGCAGACCAGAATATTATACCAGTGCACGCAAGAGAAATGCCTATTGATCTATTGTCACCCTTAACAGGAATGGGTCAAATTTCGGAGAACAGGTTCGCGCTGGTAACTCTTTTCAGTGCCAAGGCACGCAGTAGACTAAAGTATGTTATCCACAATTTTTCTTTCAAACTTTCAAACAATCGGCATCAAGCTGTGTACTAAGGGACTTTAAGTCATTTAACAAACAACGCTGACCTGAGATTCGTGAGTCAAAGAGCGAAGTACAACACCTTTATTCATACTGCCTGTGTAGTAAAAGCTTTGACGCGACATGCATATGATAGATTTTCACAGAAACACTGTATGTTCGTGTTCTTTACTGAAAGCAAGATTGCCACCCTCTTTCTGTCGATTTAATCATTTTCATATATAAATATTTATATATTATTATTATTATTATTATTATTATTATTATTATTATTATTATTATTATTATTATTATTATTATTATTATTATTATTATTATATAGTACATCCACACACACACACACACACACACACACACACACATATATATATATATATATATATATACATACATACACATACATACGTACTACATATATGTACGAAACTTTCTTACACCATCGTGTTCCCCAAAGCTGGAACACTTTATTGGGCATACGATTTTGCTTGTTACACACGCCGCCAAATGAGAGGCAACAGACAGTATATTTCATTTTTTGTGCAATTTTCTTTAACTGTTATTAATAATGTTTTATTTTTGGTAAAAGTATAGGTATAAGCGAGCTTTCATACCGTATGCATACTAATAATAATAAGTAAAGCAAAAGAACTGCCTAAAAAAGAATTGCAAACAAAATTGTTTTTAACTGCACACTGATGTAATACGATTAACTGTTCCCCTGTTGAATTAAGAGGGAGTTTAAGACTGAGTCAACAATGAAAAGCTGTTGATTAAGGGTATTCTCTCTGAATGGGTCTCATACACAACGATTTCCATTAATTTGTTTTTTTCATTAAAGTCGACGAATATGACCCCCAGCCAATTTAATGGGTAGGACACAGTGAACGCAGTATTTTCAGATATCTCGTGTCTAGTAGTCTCTCCGGCTATTTACAGCTTTGCTCGCACAAAATGTAAACAGACTAACAAAGCCTACTATCATTCCTTCAGTATGCCTGCCGGTCCAAATACATATCATCTCGACTCACAGAAAAATGCCATGCCACAAATCCATTGCTTACCGTTGAACGTTGTAATCTACCAAAAGCCTTCTGTTATGTACTAAAATTCAGATCAATTGCTGGAAGTAACGGCAGCCTAATGCACTTTAAATTTTGCTTTGTGTCACGGATATATCTGGAGTGAGTTGAAATTGATCGTGCTTGTCATCAGCCGACTATGTCGGATTTTATGTCTTGAACCCTAATGGCCAAACATAACGAGTCTGTTATTAATGGTGTTGGTTCCAACAAATATCACTGATTGAACTTGAAACCAAATTTTACAGTTTTTGCATGTGGTATGTAATTTTCTGACAATGTCCATTCCAGTCGCCTGCCAACAGTGTGCGTCTGCTATTATAGAGTGACATAACGTTCTATTTTTCGTGGCTGATTTTCGATGATCTGTTGTGTGTGTTATCCACTTTGACCAGCTGAAGATGTAATACTAAATTAAAGGCATTAAGCGGAGCGGTCTGATTTCTAATGTAAAAAGTGTTACGCTTGGCGCTTGAACAGCTCCAACTGAATGGTCGGAGTCAAATATTAGAGACAGCTGAAACATGCTTTTGAGCGAAAATGTCAGACAATCAGGACAGTCTTTTGGGACTTGCCCCCGAGTACTTTTGACGGAGACACAAGCCTTAAGGTGCCCTTAAACTTATTTAAGGTTGTACCCTGGGGACAGTGTTCAGGACAGCTTGTCTATCTGCATGGTGCACCTGTGTTTGGACACGTTTGCTATAAAAAAGAAACATGGTCTGGACAGACCACTGATTGTCATGGCCATGCACGACTATCCCTCGAGCAGTTCCCGAAAAATCGGTTTTTAAGAGTTAATGATAGAGCGTTTCTTCGCCAGGGCAACGAAAATGAAGCAGGTCACCTACCAATCCGTTTGTGTATTAAAGATACAAGAGCGTTACTCCACACGCTGTATACCAGCTATTATGTATTGACCTGGTGTACACACAGACGTACATATTGATGAAATTTTCATACAAACATGCAGTTTTGAGACTTTTGCACGATAAAATGTGGTCTTGAGACGTTCACTCCTTGTTAAAAGCAGTAAGGTCAGAAGGCCTGCTGATACGATATCGACCACACAGGTAACGAAAGAACTGCAGGTAAGATCAAGTCACACGCTGCTGCTTTTGTGATTCCACGTTTAGTACGCCACCTGACTCAATACTGGTGCGTGAATTAATGTTTCCACAAAAAGCCCATCAAATAACGAGACCCCAGATCAAACATTGACAAAATACCACTTACCTCTCAGGCTTAAAGCGAGATATTCGATACAGGTAAACGAATCTTAGAAACGATCCGGAGCAGAATTCAAACTGCAGACCCAGAATTTAAAAAATAAAAAATAAAAATAAAAAAAAATCCATCCATCCCACAGTGGTTTTTTGCGCTGTGTTATGTCGCTGTGCTTGCTGGTTGAGACGAACCTTCGTCTACATCAGTAGCTTCATTCAACACCAGTCAAAATTTATTCTTGCAAGTGTGACCCGGAGAATAGGCTCACACTTTCAATATCCCTAGCGGCAGGCCATACTTTTAACCTGTACATGCGTATGGCCTATACCGTGTAAGTAGCGCCCCCCCTAAGTAGGTTGTAGCGAGTTTAGCCCAAGGGTCTCAACGCTCTGCCAAACGCCACATTCACAGAAATT
Source organism: Hermodice carunculata (assembly GCA_964020975.1). Taxonomy (NCBI): domain Eukaryota; kingdom Metazoa; phylum Annelida; class Polychaeta; order Eunicida; family Amphinomidae; genus Hermodice; species Hermodice carunculata. The sequence goes on along the minus strand of OZ026622.1, from coordinate 27,384,594 downwards.
AAAAATGTCCAGGGGTGTCTTTCTCACTGTAAATGATCCCTCCGCAGCCCCCGTGACAACCCATGCAGTGGTACTTCAATAAGGGATACACTTGTGGATTAATACATAGAGCATATAATCGGAGGGACAATCAGAAAATCAAAAGATCGCAACCTGAATTCCACTATCCTGCAGCGGCAGTTTTAATGACTCTTCAGTTGCGATGCGGCACTGGCATCCCATAAACCGAAGTCGAATCTATCCGGAATGATTGATTTTTCTCCCTCATCTACAATCCGAAAGAAATCCCTTTTTTTTTACCCTAACTCTACAATTAAAGATAAAATCTTTACTTTCATTGCTTACCACAATCCATCCATCAACAGATGAAGGTGTGTATTAGCCTGCTGTTGATCGTCGCTTGAAAAGACAAATTGATGCGTCAGTTCTCCCAAAAGCAATGATCGGCTGTCTAACTGGGTCTCGTGTCTTAAGTACGCCCAACCGTCGCCCTGTTTTTATCTAACACTGAGCGACAGCATTGTGACCGTATTGTGTCGCTTGGCTGCCAAACTTCTATGGCATAGACAAATAGGAAATTATTCTTTGGATCTGTTATACTGGTGCACATCGCCTGTGCAGCGACAACAAATGTACACCCAAAAGCATTTCCTATTGCTTATTGAAATCTATTACGGGCAAGGAGTAAAGATCTGTCGAGCGGGCCCGAACAAGTTCCAATACTGCATCTCGTTTGCTTGTAATTTCCTGTTACGGTTTAAAGGTATAAACAGAGGCTTTTTACATTCCAGAATTTCAGTCTGGGGTGTTAGCCATCTGTCGATGTCCATGTTAGAAACGAAATTTCTAACAATATGTATGTATGTATGTATATATGTATGTATGTATGTATGCATGCATGCATGCATGTATGCATGCATGCATGCATGGATGGATGTATATGTATGTACATTTATGTTTATACCTATTTTCTTTCATGTTTGTTTCATATTCTTGGGCTTAGATGATTTGTGCATAACACTGCAGAATACAAAACTAAGCAAATATAAAACAAAAAAATACATGCAGCGGAACAACTCTTTCAGTGCCAAGTGTTGTGTTAGTTAGCTTTCATCGGTGCTTTGTGTCCAAAGCACCGCGAGGAGAGTTGTTGACCTGAACCATTCTTACTGTCTCAGCTCTGCTATGGTAATTGTCGGCGTGGCATGTTGGTACTTGAAACGTCGGTTGACAAAGAATGTGAAAATTGTACCATTAAATCAAGTGAGACCCCATTAACTTCTGAAGGTGGGTAAGGGGTTACCTGTACTGGCGTACTGGGGCTTTTTATTTACCTTACTGGCGTACTGGAAGCCCTCTTATTTTACGTACTTCGTACTATCCAAAATTTTGAAAGATTTTTATTTACCGTACTGCGTACTCTAGAAAAATAATTAACTGTACCAGCGTACTGACCCCCCCCCCCTTACCCCCCTTCACTGCTGTCAAAATTGGCAAAGGAAAAGTTAAGTATATAGAATTGTGACTTCAGGAAAAATCACAGAAATGATTTGATTTATGGCAGGCCTTGCATATCTTCACTTGATATCAAGCTGACCCCAAGCCCAGCTTGTGCAGTACTAGATCAACTTAAGGTACGAAATATGTATTTATCAGCTTTGTGGATCTTAAGTTGTTGTACTTCTGTCCTAATTCACACCACTCTGAAGAAAAATATTATGTTTATAACGAAAAAGCTCACGCAAGAATCATGACCGTGCCTCCGGGACCTTGTCACTCAAAAGCACAGGAGGACTATTATATAATACTATCGCGAATCAATCAATCAAACATTAACCCGAAAGGTCTCGTGCTCAGGCGAAGCGATTTTATTGCGCCGTATATTGATGATTTCAGGTTTTCAGAGTGATGGGATGGCCAACATTTCAAGTAAAATATATCGTTTTCACATGAGGTACTATCACTCTGGTACCCAATGTGTCGAATGAATTTTACCATAGCTTCGTATCACCTATCACGAGATGTGGACAGTACGATGGACGTAAAAAGATAATGTGTCTCGGGCGACTTTACTCCGTTGTATATTGATGATTTCGGCTTTTCAAAGTGTTGGGGTGGCCCACATTTCAAGTAAAGCATATCGTTTTCACACGAGATACTATCGCTCTGGTACCCAATGTGTTGAATGGATTTTACCATAGTTTCGCATCACCTATCACGAGATGTGGACAGTACAATGGACGTAAAAAGATACAGTGTCTCCAGCATATTGTTTTAATACGGAAATTATTTCGGTTAAAATGTCATGCAATTTTCTTTATGAAATGCAGGGTACAGCTTGTAAGGACCTGTCCCGACTGGGCAAGGAAGTGTGTAATGTGTGGAAAAATGTGGCAATATTTGTCCAATATGTATCCTAATACTCAAGATGGTCAGTGGAAAATTTCTCTTTATGTAAGGGCCTGCCCTCAGTGGGCAAGGGAGTTTGTAATATATGGAAAAATGTAGCACTATGTATCCAATATGTACCCTAATACTCAAGATGGTCAGTGGAAAATTTCTTTGAGAATCTTTGGCAAGATTTGGTTGATTATGGTCAGCGGTATCTTATTGATTTTATCGACACGGTGTCGCTGAATACAGGATGAATATTTAATTACATATACAATTTCATTACCAGGCTTTTTTTATTTTATGGGTTTATGGCAATAATTGAGCACCCGAAACTATTGGATACATATTGCCACATTTTTCCACATATTACACACTTCCTACACTTCCTTGTCCAGTAAAGGCAAGCCCTTGCAAGCTGTAATTTTTGTTTTGTTGCTCGTGAACGTTATGATTTATATATTTGAAAATAAAGCCAACAAATAGTGCATTTTACAGTGGTAAGAACAAAAAGGACCTAAGCTAATATCTGGGCTTATCGGTACTACATTTAGCCCTCTTTGCACATAAAGCTGTTCTCTCATGCAGCTGAATGTGCTCGGTTCAACCGAGGATGTCTCGAAATTCTATTCACGTGCTCCGTTGTAGTAATGAGAGCAGTGTCTTGATCACCCTATCATACGTCAAATTTCTTATTTTGAATAATAAAATTCAGCGGGGAAAATGCACTGTGTTGAAAAACGCGTATTTATAATACGCGAAAATATGCATTTGCATGCATATATAAAATCCTGGATATTATATTACATTTAATTAAACAGGTTGGATTTCTTAGTTTATACATGAGACACTAAATTAACTTAATCAGGTAGATGATGAAATCAATTCTTCACTCAAATCATTTATTACTTTTGCAGACTTTGGGTACAAAAGCCACGTATTTCTACAAAATTTTCTAGGCAAACCACATTTTCGTTGTCATCATGTCCGTGTGCCAACACAGACATTATGTTTTTGTTGGGTTTCTTTATTTCTGTCTTCTTCTTTTTCGTATTCTTCATGTTTACCAGCAATTTGGCTGACAATTTTCTCGGACACTCTTACACTTAGAAACTCGAAACTTGTTATGATTATAGACCCATACATGAAGTCGAGACTTTTTGCGAAGACGGTTGAATGTTTAATTTGTGCTAATTAGGAGTACTTAAAAAAAATAAATTTTGAATATCTGCAAAACTATTTAGGTAGAGATGCCATTGCAACTCCCATCTATAGGTTGTGCTGTTGGGACATACAATGAACCACATAAAAGTTTCATAATTCAATTTATGCTAAGTCGGAGCAGTTGAAAAGTTTAAATATTGAATATCTTCCAAACTACTATAGGTACAGAATCCATTCCAACTGCCATCTATTGACTTTTATCTGCAGGCGCATGCGATGAAGCTCATACAAAAGTGGTACAAGTTTTAATTTATGCTGATTAGGGCCACTTGTAAAGTTTTGAATGGCTGTTGTAGGTAAAGGTGCCATTCCCAATTTAATTCACATGCTTGCACTGAAGACTCATCTGATAAACCACAAACTAAAGATGTAACATTCAAATTTATGCTAGTTTTTGGGGCACACACACATTTGCTTTTTAGAAAATCTTCTTTTTTATTTTTTTTTTTCATCAGAGAAATATTGTTATAAATATGGATTTAGAAAAACTTCCAAACATTTTCGACTTAAAACACAAAATATTGAGATGTTTCAGCAACCGCTGTGTACCAAATATAATAGATTTCATTTTGATCATAAAGAAGTCAAAATATTTGGCTACCTTCATTTAGTCAGAGAGAATGATGAACCAGCTAGAAAAGTGTCATCTTTCTAAGGTAAAGTCCCAAAGACGATGGGCTGCACTAAGTATCTGCAGACACTCATATTCTCTTTGTTTTGGACTTAGTGTTTTTTGTTCCTTGTTCTGTTTTTGTTTTTTGTTTCTGTGTGTGTATGTGGACAAGGTACTTCAGAAATTTTTATTAGTTTCTTGCGTAGCTCGAAGAAGTTGGCTTTCCCTGCCCTGAATATGACGATCACCAGCATTTGTCTTGAACCTGTCCATTGCCATTTCAATGCGCCAAGCCACAATTTTCATTCCTGATCTTAAGGATAGAACCGTCGACATGAGATTGCAAAATTTTTTACAGCTTTTCCCCTGTTTATTTTCAATTATGCAAAGTTAGATGATTTACAAACTGACTCAGTAAATGCGACCACAAACTGATATTTGAGCTTCTCACTCAGTTCTCCTCATAGTTGTCTTCTACTAACGAAACGACAGAACTTTCCGTCCATTTACACCCTACTTAAGATAAAGCTTGCCTGTCAGAGCGTCATCTTTGTCTTAGGCACCATCTAGTTAAACATTTATTTTAGCGCCTGACAGAAACATTTTTTTTATCTGTGCAAATTTATTGACAGAAAGGGGCAACAAAGGAATTTCTTGAATAAGCTTTGGGTGAGGGTTGGAATGAGAGCTTGTCAATGCAGACGAAATACCCAACAATCTTGAATTATATCACCCGGTCGTGTGTTCTCAGAGGACAAAACCTTTGAACAGGCCTAGATGTATCAAATGGAGAATGAAAGTTTTAAGTAGCAAAGAGGAGCGGTATAATTCCAGTTTCTACGTGCCTCGTTTGCATGTGGGCGTGTGGGTTTGTATCGCCTTCAATGTATTACTTCGGACAACGTGCGCAAGTCTGGAACTTCAGTGGAAGCAGTGCTTTGTCAGTAATGCTGTCTAAAGTAGATTACATCACACGCATTTCTTAGAAGTGAACCAAACACGCAGAGACACTCGTACCGCTAATGCAATCGACTTAATCAAATGACATTCAAGTTATTGATGCACTCTCAACATGCTCCTCAGGACGTCATTTAAGGGCTAGGCCTACAATAAATGGTCCCAAATAAGATTGCCACAAGTTGTAGTGAATCTGTATCAGAGGGAATGACCGAAGCTCGGTGTCGCTGGCCACCTTCACATGGGACAAAATACTTAGGCAGAATCCGCTTCCGAAGTGCCACTTTTAACAGGATTTCATACCAGGGTCACGAAACGTCAATAAATCTACGCTGGCAGATATGTATGATTTACCGTGTGCCATTTCAAAGAATTGCTGCTAAAAGTAAGATGATAATTATCCTATCTGAAGTAAATAATAAAAATCATCATTGACAAAATTCCAAAAAGTGTACAAGATAAAATTTCACGTGCATAATGATTTAGAAATCTAAAGTCGATCTTGCAATGGCCAGGGTTGATTGAAGACAGCAACGGTTACGTTAATGCCTTTAGATTAACAACTTTAATGCCACTTTTTGGACTGAGTCAACGACTTTCCTCGACAGGCTTTGGGGGCAATGCGTCCAAGCGCACCTAGGAAAGCTGTTGACCTGGACTATCATACAGGCATGCTGGAACTTGAATGGACGGGCTCTTCAAAGGGAACATGAATCGATCATCCTCATTATAATTCAGTGTGGTTCGTTTTAAGTACTTCGACCTTGGTCGCGGCAGGCACTGAAACAGTTAACACGATATAATCTGTAACTCCCACCTGTGACATGCTGAATTGGCAACTGAGTTAGTCTCTGAAGTACATATTTTGGTTGCGTGTTTCCTGACTAACTAAATGCTTGCATTCATTTTGTCGATGACGTTACTCTCATTACCTAATTATCAGTTGTCCTCCTACTTTTAATCACATATGCAATAAAGCAAAACGCACACATACACATTTAATATAACCACGTACTTCCATCAGTAAAAATGACTAGTTAAAAACCATTGTGGACTAAGATCCTGGAGTCCGAGACCAAAGCACCGCCCAACCCCAGACTAGTTTCACGGGTATACCACACGGTCCCTTTATGTGTGCAGGTGTTAAAAATTTAAATCTGAGGGACGATCATCAAATATGAGAGCATAGAAGGATTATGTCTCGGTCTTAGAAGCCAAGACAAGGGAAAGGGGAACAAAACTTTTGAAATGTGCATAAATGTAGGTAGGCTTCCATCCCTGCATGTTGGCGCACAACGTTGAATCGACAAAGGAATAACATAGACAATATATATATATATATATATATATATATATATATATATATATATATATATATATATATATATATATATATATATATATATATATATATATGTACATATATCCGGGATTGTTTAATATATTCATTAATGATCTATTGACAGAACTTAGTGAATCTGATTATGGCATTATGATAGGGAATTGTAAATTAAACTCCTATGCTTATGCCAACGACATTACACTTTTCCGTGCTACGGCCTTCGGGCTTCAACATGTTATACATGTACATGTGAAGACTCTGCTAAAACATGGGGCTTTAAGTTTAGTACCTGTAAAAATCTAAGTGTGTGATCTACAATGAGCATGTGTATGCATACCAACCTATATTTATCATCAGGAAAGAGAAATTACTTGTTGTGGACCTGTTAGTCATTTTAGCTGTTGTATAGTCTCATAACTTTACATATGATGACCATGTGGAATATCGTATTAACAAGTGTAAAAGATCTTACTACAATCTGAACAAGTCTAGCATGAAGTATCCAGTGCCAGCACCGGACAGCAAGAGTTAGCTGTGAAATAGTATCTGCCAGCCTACTCTACTGTATGGTTTAGAGTGCCTCGACCTGAAACAAAAGCATGTTGCTCAAATGGATTCTACTCAGGGCTGTCTTATAAAACAATGTCTTGGATTGGGAAAAAAAATCCTGACATACAAAATTATTGAATGCTATGCGGGTCAAGTCTATAGCACAAGTACATAAAGAGCGTGTCCTTTCATTATATTCAGGAATTTTTGCTGTTGACAGTCCAGGTCGTGACTTGTCTATTTACATGTTGTCTTTGCATGTAACCTCGAGGTGTCTCTGCTCGCACGTTCGTTTTAACCTGATGTGGATGGCGGACTCCACTGTTTACCCCCCCCCCTCCCCTTCGGGGTGGGGGGCACTACCCATATTTTAGGGTGGGTAGGCTCCACTGACGGTATGAAACCCAGACCCAATGAGAGCTGTATCAATAAAAAAATAGGGGGAGGGGGCAGCGTGAATACAATTGATTGGGGTCTTTGGGAGCGACAATTGAAAAAATATGGGGCCTTAAGGATCGATAGTTTGAAATAGGGGGGTGTTTGAGAGAGACAAGTGGTCAAAAACTGGGGGTCTTTCCCACGGAGCCTACCCATAATGCTAAGTAATGGAAGTTAACTTCATTAAAGTGCCAACCTCACGCATCGACACATTCTGATAAGATTGGGCGGCAATAGCAAATGACTGTTTTATATCTACAGACTCGACCTCTGGTTTTCCTCAGTATGTTTTGAGTGTAAACAAAAACAAAAACAAAAAACAAAAAACAAAAGACACAAACATAAAAAAAAAACAAAAACAAAAAAAAAAAAAAAAAAAGAAAAAAACAAAAAAACAACAACAACAAAAAAAAATACATACAAAAAAAAAATAGCTCAAAAACATATACAGGTAAATATTTGGTTTTGATCCAAACTGACAGAGCATATTGTCGGCTACAAAACCGTATCTCAAACTTTTCATAACGGGTTTAGTTTAAATTTTAAAACTTTCGAAATTTCGTTCAAGGTTTCAAAAACTTTAACAACATTTCAATGATATATAAAAAAATTAACGGAGCACTTTTTAAAAAATATGAGATAAGGTTTTTTAGACGCAGGTACCAGCTTTAATTTGATATTACAAGTCAACTTGTGTGTTAATTTTTGAACATGCTTTTATTTCATGTAAATGTTTGCATTTTTTTAGTTGAATTTAATCAAAATAATTGTAAAGGTTAAATCTGAAATCCAATGATAAATTTAAATTTAGACAAATATATATTTTCTGAATACTCTTGATAGTCTGGCATGATAGACGAGTGATACACATTAATTTTTTGCCTCCGGGTGATAGACTTAGTAGCAGGCCCCTGACAAACCAGAATAAATAGGCTATCCATTACAAGATAAAACCGTCGCCACTTGTCTGCTCCAGCCTCTCGGGACACATATTGCTAACAGGGGGCGCTTTTCTGTTTCGCTTTACCACACAAGCGGTAACTGATAGGCATAGTGCCGGCTGTTTTTTGAGGATGAGGAACCCAGCACGGTAGCACGGCCCCGGAATTTCTTGGCGACGGCGCGAATCGCCCATCCGATTAACACGGAGATTGACAGAGAGTGGAATTCAACAATCTTATTACGTTTCCGGAACTTCATTGGGGAATCATTATGTAGATCAGTTAACTCTCTCAACACCCCAGTTTAAGCTCCCTGTGAATGTGAACGGCACTTCTCACTCTGTGTACGGGGGAGGGGGGGGGGGGGCTTTATGAAGCAACTGAGTCAAGGTTTTCCCATGTTTTGCGCAAGATGTGTCCAACCTGCTCGCAAATACCAAGAATATGTTAGGCCTATTTTGCAGCCTAAAGTACCGTTAGCCATAGCTACTGCGCTAGTGCTCTGGGCACACAGTCTTCTTCGCAGTATCAAGCACCATTCACTGCAAGTGCAAGCCTGCGAATGAAGATAGAGCGATCAAAAACGAAAAAAAATCCGCTAGGCCTTATGTCACATTTTGATAGTGTTACCTTGGGATATTCGATAGTCATGCAACCTACCTTCTCCAACAATTAAAGAAAACATGACGTCTCTTAAATCTGCCCTACCTTGCGACGTCATCATGCATTACACACTGACCTGTTTGGCCTGCTGGGAACTGCTGAAAGCGATGATTGAGAACCAGGCTTACTTGATTGAAAAATCTGACTCGATTTTTTACGCTGCGAAAATTTCAGCATTGCTTGTGCACGTGGGATGATTTTGTTCAATGCAAATGAGTCGGCCTTGGCCTATAGTATAATGTGAAAGTTGACATAACAAGACAAGTCAACAAGATGTTACGCACACCCCATCTCATTTGCTTTATGTTATGACACTTGAACATGCCTGGGGCAAGGACATGCACTAAAATGTTTTGTACAAAAATTTAAGTCCCTCATGTCAGTGTTGTCTTGGGGAGTTTTAACACATTCAGGCCTATGTGGTGCGTACATGCATAGTCTAAGTTTTTTTTTTTTTGGGGGGGGGGGGGTTAACATCCTCAACACTGGCTTGTTGCATTGTTTTATTACCCGGATACGGGAAAAACCTGTGGTAATGCATCATCGCTTATAGATACTCTGTGTATCATTTCATTTGGTGCCATCAAAAGATAATGCAAGCTATACTAACCGAAGAGAAACGTTTTTCAAGTTCATAATTAACCTTGTATTTGTAGCGCTACCTGATGGACGCATAGCTCCATTGTCAGTAGTGTTTTTTTTTTTTTTCATCGAATGATCCGAAGGGTCTATATGATGGAGCAATATAATAATAATAATAATAACAATAATAATAATAATAATAATAATAATGATAATAATAATAATGATAATAACAATAATGATAGTAATAATAATGATGATAATAATAATAATAATGATGATAATAATAATAATAATAATAATAATAATAATAATAATAATAATAATAATAATAATAATAATAATAGAAATGAATAGAATGATTACAAATAAACCGTAAATAATCAGTCATGCTTATTCTATTAGGCAGGTTATTGACACTGTTTTGTTCCTGGGGGAAAAAACTTACATGGCTTTACTACCTGAGAAACATAAAAAACACCCAGAGCTGCAAGCAGTAGCACAATTGCTGACATTTTTCTCCATAAGTGAAATTTACCGCGCAGAATGTTAGTCCTTTTAATCGTCATATTGTCAAAAATTGGATTTACGTAAGGCAATTAAACTTAATTGTTCGCTTTTATATTCAGTCAAAAATTAAACACGGATCAATTTTGCCGTCAAGTCACGAGCAAATCTACGACAATTAAATTGGTGGTCATTTTTTCAAATCACCCGTTCATAATTTGAGTAATATGAAACAAAGATCAATCCCTAAACATTCGGTACACATCGATTGCTGACTACTATGTACACCGACATGGTATTTGGAGAAGATTAAAACGTCACGCGCAAATGAAATTTATCTGCAGAGGCATAGTATTAATGATCCAGGCACCAATACAGTGAAACCCATCCAACTTGAACCCTTAAGTGAGAAAATACACATCTGGCGGCCAAATCCCCAAGATTGTATCGAAAACTTTGTTTGTCTTTGTCCGTTGAAGCAAATATTATTTTTGCTAGTATTTTGCTGGGAATTATGTTAATGTTCTTTCGGTGACATTTCTAAACGATTCCGTCACCGATACATAAGCATTGAAGGTCCATCATTTAACTTACATGTACAGATATTGGATGTTTTGTGGAAATAAAGAATACCCGTCCACCTCCAATGTGAACTGTTGATGGTGCTAAGCGCCAAGATGAAAAAACAAACTAACAAACTTAGGTTCAACTAAAATTCAAAAAATAATAAATTAATAGGAACAGTTCCACCGACACAATATACATGGTGGAATAACTGTAAATTTGCATGGCAGACCCAGATATTCTATTCAACAAGAATAACCAGCAACATTTACGATCAATGTGCATAGAAGTTATCGCGCGAGGATACTTGACAAGGATGATTCACTGTAGCAAATAATTAAGGAACCACTCACGCTGTTATCGTTTCAAGACAGATAGCTTCTCGGATTCCGAAACAGGGTTTACAAGAACCACTGGATCAGATGTACTAACACATCTCTGTCAATCAAAAAGATTATCATTGGCCTCGGGCGAAACAAACCTAGTAGAGAATTAAAAACAAAAACACACACACAAAAAAACCCCGAGGTAATTCACTTGAATGTATTTTCTCTGCGGATTTGCATGCCCGGGCTACAGAGATAACAATATGGTGCCAACAGTTACAGTTGAGTGCCTCTGTCAGTAACATGTGCACGTCGGAACACCGCAGATATGTCATATGGTCGGGAAAATATAGCTTTAACCAATATTGTTGGCCCCCTAATACATATATATATATATATATATATATATCGTTCCTGGACCACAATTTGTCAATATCGTATGTGTCTTAGAAGGACCCCAGCCAGATGAATTTTACTTCCCTGTGAGACGCCATATTACCCGAATGTACATGTACGATGTTAAATGAAAGATAAATCAATTCAGGTGATTGAAGCTGTTTGAAAATTGCCAGTTTTCCGGTGGTATACTTGCGTATATTGTTCATGGCACATGGAATCAATTTGTTTTATAATGTGGAAATTCATCATGTCTCCGCCAACGCGAATGCGTCACCGGGGAAAGTGTATATGTATTCCATGTACAGGTATGGTACATACCGACCGTTTATTTTCTTGGCGCTTTTATTATTTATTGCTTTGTTCGTGCCAATTTATATTTCACGTATGACTACCTTATGAAGCAAAAATTAGTAAATGGATTAGAAATTGTATTGAAATGACGGGAAGAAATAATATGTTGTTTTGATAACTGTGGCATCGCTGTTATCCAATAAGACAACCTGAAGTGTAAACAAATCAACACACTGGGCTGGCTATACCAGTATTGCCTATGAACAAATATTTCATTCCTGAACTAATGAAATCCAGCAGAAAGTTACATCAGGGTTCGTTCGCTATGATGTGGAAATCAGTTCGGTGACATTTGGAGAATACGCCCCCCGGAGAAGTTGTCGTAGTTTTCCAACCGAGAATGAATCTGGAGTTATGATTTGACCCCTAATTAATCGAGATGAGCATGCCTTTTTTTTTTGGTCGTTGTCAAATAAAAGCTAACGTGCAACCAGGAGTTGCGTGTATCGTTTGTATGTGAATATCTATATATTTTTACATTGTTTGTTCTCGATACTGTTGATTCAATTTTGCCACAAATTTAATGCAAGTAGTTCGTTTAACTACTGTACGACCAGTAAAGTATGGTTGTAGGGTGCCGTCAGTAAGTTGTCAGGGCCGATGTATGGTAATATATTTCAATCAGCTAAGTTGGGGAGCTACATGTGTATTTCTAAAACTGACAGGAACCTGTTGAACAATTGCAAATACTGCATTGAACAGTGTAAAGTACCGCTACATAGTCAACGTTATATGTGGGAAAAGTAGACATAGGCAAAATCATTATTTACTTTTTACTAGCTGATTTTGATTACGCTAGCCCACATTCTTGTAAAATACACAACCATTGAACATTCGTCGCTAAAGTCACTCTCCGTTCTCTCGCACATCAGTTGTGCTCCTAGTCTCATGCGAACTACCTTTGACGTTGAAACATATGGCTGAATGACCAGCCACGTTTTGGTATAATAGTAACGTTATTTTATGCCTTGTCGATGTATATATACACACAGTTACTTGCATATATATATATATATATATATATATATATATATATACTGTAGTTCTAGAAATTATCGCGCTCGATTTAATTTCGCGCTTTTCGCGCTACCACCTAAAGCGCGAAATTAAAATGCGCGAAAATAAGTTGCATTGTATTTCACTACATTGTTTGGCACTGGATTGCGCGAAACTAAAATGCGCGAAAATTCTGTAATTTCAGAAAAAATGAGTTTGCGCGAAATTAAACACGCGCGAAAATTTCTAGAACTACAGTATATACAAAAACATAATATGTATGTATGTACTTTATGCGTTATGCATGATTATCTATGCTGAAAAAATGTCCAAAATTTCTGAAAGTAAATTATTTAAGTTTCATAAAACTGTTGATTCTTAAAATTTGTGGTAAATTACCTGTACCGAGAAATAGGAATGAATGGTACCAGTCCAAGTTTAGTATTCTTTCCACCACAAGGTGTCACTTGCAGCATAACCTGGCGCAAGTGGGGTCAGGCACAGGGAGGTGTGACAACGCACCTGCAGCCAACAACTGTCATTAGAAGATATGCATATTGCGTTCCCGCCCAAACTGTATATCTGATTGACTAGTCTCGCTTGGTGAGATATGGCGAGATACGGATCGGTACCTGTGGGGACAAGTGAAATGTTAATGTTTTGGAAATACAGAATACTTATTAAAGACATATGGAAATTTTTCTTATATACGGCTAAGGAAGTAATAGAAGGATACCAGTTTGGCATTTGTGAACTTTAATTTCTCTCAAAATGCTAATGTTGCAGGAAATGAGCATATGGCCTGTCTGTGACAGTGGTGCGACTCGCACGTCACCCGTTGTCGCCAGGGTTCAAACCCGTGCTTTGTAGCGGAAATTAAGTATGCATTCTGCTTATTCGAGTGACAATGATATTTTTTCATCTCCAAAGTCATCACCCGTTGGATCAACTGAAACTAAAACCGTTCAAAGGAATTTCTCACTAAGATAAAACAGCACGAGTGGTTTAAATCATATTTGTCCAACCGAAACCAACATACGGTCATAGATGGTAAAATCTCCAAACCACAGAAGGTCACCTGCGGAGTTCCCCAAGGTTCAATTCTGGGCCCGCTCCTCTTTGTACTCTACATAAATGACCTTCCCACTACTATGACCAATTGTAGCATTTCATTATATGCGGATGACACTGCTCTTTATTTTTCAGCAAAAAACACCGTCCAAATTGAAAACGTTCTGAACAATGAAATTGCCCTGGTTTCTGAATGGTTTGGAAGGAACAAATTGACCCTGAACACCAAAAAGACAAAAGTCATGCTCTTTGGGACTCCATACAAAGTTAAACATGCAAACCCTGTTGAAATTAAGGTTAATAATGTAACCATTGAACAAGTTCATGAATTCAAATATCTTGGTGTTATACTTGACAGCTCACTCAAATTTGCTAAACATACTGACTACATCACTCGCAAAGTAAATGCTAAAATAGCTGCTCTGGGTCGAGTGAGAAACTACCTTCCTAATGTTCTGATGCTTACATTATACAAATCCCTCATTCGTCCACATTTTGACTACTGTGATATCGTTTGGGGGTGTTGCCCCAAGTACCTGCAAGACAGACTCCAAATTCTACAGAACAGAGCACTCAGAATCATAAACAAAATGGACCGATATACTTCAATAGATGACCTACACAATATGAGTCATATTCCCACCCTAAAAGAAAGACGCAAAATCCATCTCCAAATTTTCATGTACAAAGTTTTTCACAATTTGGCCCCAAATACTATCACTTCAAAATTTAAACGAACTAACGATGCCTACTCTCACTCTACCCGAGCAGCCGCCTCAAACTCCTTCTGTATTCCTTCCATAGATAAAGATTATGGCAAAAATAGCTTATCGTACAGAGGAGCTATTTGCTGGAACTCTATTTCCCCTGAAAATAGAAAACTACCCTCCCTTCCCCAATTCAAAAGAGCTGCCAAGTAGATCTTGACTATCTTGTGATAGCTGTATAACTTTTTATCAAATTTTATTTACCCAGATATAGTTCATATTGTCATATTGATCTACATGATTTGTGGTTATGTACTCCTGCTATTTTATGTTTACTTCTATACTTTTAATTGTCTTTCAAAGCTTTTATCACATTGTATTTAACTGAGTTGTGTTTATTTTAGTCATCATCTCATATTGTCATTTTATGTATCTTCATTGTACCATCCAGGGCCTGGTGGGAGATCAGTGTCTGGCACACTGAACCAGTCCCCCTGGTAAAATAATAAATAAATCAAATCAAATCGTTAAGCCATGTTTCCAGTATGATTGAATAAGCCGCAATACACCTTTATCGTGTTTATGTTTTCCCAGCCAAGACGCACAGTGTCCCCAGCCTGGTTCTATCATGCTGCACTTTCACCGGGTCACATTCTAAGTGTCATGTTGTGGCACCGGCTTCACAAAATTACTGAACGGGCCCTGCACCATTTGTATCCACATTATACACGTGGTAACAACTGGCGTATTCTACATGCAGATGCTTTAATACTATTGGTGGACGGTTCTCACTGTCATTACAGTTGCTTTAAAAGCATGCTGCATTTAAGACAAGTCACGTTTAGACTTGGTCCCGTGCATGCTCAAGTACATTTAGGACCATTTCATACTCCAACAACGTACAACTGTCGACAGTTTTCAAATGAAATCGTATATAAATTTTGCAATGCTCCTCAGATGAGGCCAAAAATTGTGAAAACGTAACATGCATATAAAGGACCATGTTCTATGCATTGATACCACATTGTCCTGTCAAGACTGCGATACAATTAGAAAAAACAAACAAACAAAAAACAAACACACACACACACACACACACACACACACACACACACACACACACACACACACACACACATGCAAACGCAATCTCATGATAACGCATATTAAAATGAAACATGATTTCATGCAATATAAATATAACGTTGTTTGAACTGGGATATCTGGTTTATTCTCCTGACGCAGATGACTTTTGCTGTTAACACCTGTTGCCGCGCATGTTACCAGGCCCAAAATCGATATCATACATAGTGTGAATTAAATTACATACCAGGTTAAACATTTTTTTAAAATGTCTGTTACGGTATGGAATTTCTGGATTTTACCCACCCTTTCCAGCACTTTTGGGAAACTTAACAATCAGTATGTCTCTAAGGTCATTTGATTAAAGACTCATGTTCCCTATTTTTTATTTAGCGAACATGTTCAAAACCAAATTTGCGTTTAGAAATACTTTTAAAAGTATGTACAGCAAACAAACCTGAAGGCAGAGCGCGCTTGCGCACTCTGAGAAATGTGTCTTCGCAAAGTAATTTTCCTGACTTCAGAAAACTTTGCACCGAGCAAAGAAATGGGCGCAAAAGGAGAGAGAAAATGAGACTTGTTTTAAATTTTGCCAAACCATACACTTTCAGATAAGTGTAAGGTTAAATATATAAATATTGATATGTAAATCATGATCCGTTATTCATCAGACGTTCGGCTGTCAAAGTCCAGCTCTGCATTGATGAAAGCAGCGTATTACACCTTTCCCGAATCATGGAAAATAACATCGATGTTTCACAGGAGCTCCAACAATACAACGCTTTGTCCCAAGTTGTTCAGAAATAGCTTCCACGCTGTCTGCTGGCGTGCATTTTGGAGCAGAAAATGCAATTGATGTTCCATCCTGATCAAAGTATTATCTTTTGGTTTATTTTTCATACTCAAAACATTCTCACCTTTGTTAGTAATTTGTCAGCACGCTTGCCACAGACAGGTGCCGTAGTCCATGTGCCACTGGTTTGCAGGCCTGTTCGCTGGACCACGCTGTGCAAACGCTCTTCTCTGCTGGAACGGACAGTGTGTTGTCTCCTCCCAGCTACATACAAGCCTCGCTCTGATTCAATCCTATGCCAAGGTTGGTGTGGCGGTAGTCTTGTACCCGCCGTTGCATTGCACGGTCCCCTAATGGAGTAAATTAATCGTTGTACAAGGATTATTGATTAATTTTGGTTATTCAAATTCTTCTGAGATATGACACGACGTGATTGTTCACACGAGTTATTCGCGCAAAGAACTTTAAGTTGAGCTCAGTCAAGGTAGTGTTCCATGGGGGAGAAACCACGGTAATGAAGTCGCCAAAATATCCGAGCAGTGTTTTATCAATCATCATGAAGTTGCCTAAACGATTCATATCATTTTAGCAAGAATTCACCAGGCTTTGTTATGGTTCGTCTATCATCAGTGAATCTGCCTGTTCAAACATGTTTAGCTGCGATGTTGAAAAACAGTATCGAGGCAACTCTATAAAGGCCCCATAAATTCACATTGGTTTTATGTTGGAACACCTGAATAGGTGAACAGCGTCAATAACCTGAGTGATCTAACCTGTTTACAGGGGAAACGCCAGCTATTCACTGTAGGCATAAAATGAGTTAGCGCTCCAGACATGACCAGTGAGAAGCACTCCACTTACGTGCGGCGTAAAGAAAGGGTCCTATGTACCTTGTACCGTTTGATATTTTTATGCATGAAACATGAATTGAGCAACACAGACTTTGTGAGTTCAACTGAAACGCCTTTGTGCTAGAATTAAGCACACATTAGTTTTATCACTTTTTTTAGACTTGCTTTGTGAGTAGAATGGTTAAAACACACATGAGAATGAATAAATAACACATTTACTTAGAACCATAAAAATGAACACGAATCCATGTGCTGTGACGTGCCAGAACACATGTGCTGAAGCAATACATATTGATATCTCTTCTTTCTCCGCTAGACTGATATTTGCGTGGATAATCATTACTGTGACTGCCCGTTTTCCAGTTAAATATTTAGGATAACTTTTTTTTTTACACAGGCCAGAGGCACAGTATGAAGTGCGTGTGTCATCTATAGGGTCTCATGATGGGGGGACCAGAGCGATGCACTTAGTGAAAACATCTACCGGTATATTAGTACGCAACATTTACACATTTATGGAACATGACTTCCGACATTCGCCTGCTCTGTCTGATAGATATATGACAGGAGCGAAATAAAATAGGTCACAAAATGAGTAGTCTGACTTGTAAAAGTACGCGGTAAAACATATGCACAAGTCTGTATGCAACACGTGATCAGAACATGTTTATTTTTCAGAACAACCAGTCCAACAGGCAACACATATCGCGTTTTAATAGATTGTCTTGTGAGTCCTGAAGGTTCGGAACGACTACTTATTATGTCTGTGTGACATTCTGTTTCTTCAAAATTCTTTCTTTCTTTCCGCCGCCTATGTTGTGTCTGCAGCTTTAGTTGGAGCTGGCTATTGCTAGAAATGCGAGCTGTCCCATGGCCATAGTCCTATCATTCAAATCCGTCTTCTGATATGGAATAATTCGATATCTTTAAAATTATGCAAATTAGAGGCGATTGAAATTCTACTTAAAATGTTCCATATCTTCAAAAACTATCCCAGATACAGGTGTTATTCCCAGTTCGATGTGTGAACTGTGTCATAGGCAACTCCCAGAATATGCAAGCAAAAGCTGAGAAATTTCAAATTTTGCTAAATTTGTCGAATACCTTGCAAACTTTCCTACTAAACATCCCCCACTTCTACCACAACAAATACAACCTGATTCGCTCCATGCTGTTATGCAGCCGTTTTGCGTGCATAATAAATCAGCTTGCACGGTCAAAACTTGTCTACTGAGCAACTAACAAAGAATCCGTGGTTAAGTTGACAGCCTGCTTACAAAGGCTTAGGTCATGCAGCAAATGTGTGTGAGAGGGAGAGAGAGAGAGAGAGAGAGAGAGAGAGAGAGAGAGAGAGAGAGAGAGAGAGAGAGAGAGAGAGAGAGAGAGAGAGAGAGAGAGAGAGAGAGAGAGAGAGAGAGAGAGAGAGAGAGAGAGAGAGAAACTTCGATCCTTCACAAAATATAGAGCAGCACATGCTGTTAAAGTTCAGGTTGAATTGATCCCCAAAGCCCAGACAACTGAGGGGAGCCCCGTCATAATGCTGCAGTGCAAAATGTATACATAGGGTAGGGCGAGCTTTGTGCCTGCCCAGTGCTACCTGAGTAAGCCCTTCATCCCAGGAGACCACTGGACTTCTGGGTAGAAGCCTGTAATATGACATCCCTCATCACACAATAGACGTTTGGCTCCACTTGGCACTCAAAGCTTAACAGGATTCCATCCCATAATGACTGTTTTGACAACTTTATGGGCTTAATAATAATGTAATAATATTTCATTGATCCCCCGATAACGGGGAAATAAAAGTACATACGACGCTTTACATCAAAATTATATTGACGTAAAAAGTCTTTAATGGTCACAGAACTTGAGTGTGGAATAATTAAGTGAGTGGATCAGTGACATTCCGGTGATTTGCTTAAGCGTGCAGTGGTAGACTTTTAGTGTTTCTCTTTCTTCTTGTGACCTGTGGGATGAAACATGTTCTTCCTTGGCACTCTAGTATCTGATCAATTCTTATACTTGTGTTTTTCTTTTTGCCATGCGATAAAGGAACCAAGACAGTTATGTTTTACATATAGCCTCAGCCAAGGTGAAATAGTCTTCCTGTTGCTTTAACAATAAACAATAACAAAATAAAAAGAGAATAGAAGACTTTTTAGATATTGACAAAAAGTAACTTTTTTGTTTTAAAGATATTTTTCCCAGTTTTTGGCTTAAGTTTCGACGTTATTTGAAACTTGCAAACTATTTTCTTTGTGCTTGTTGTGACAAGTCCATCGTAAATTTATGTCATATCTTTTAATGACCAGGACCTGATATGGAAACCTTTCTGTACAGTTAGACATTTATTAGTTTAAACATATTTATTTCAACTGGATAGCCCTATAGTACATCGAGATGTCACTAATCGAGGGGCTCCCAGAACATGGAGTGACACACAAAATGTATATTACAAAACACATAGGACAAAACAAGAACAAAGTTACCCAATTAACAGAGAAGCTGTACACATGCTTCAGATTTGTACCCTGCATTAAAAAATCACAGTAGTAGTAGTCACCAAAATGCAAAACAAAGCAAAATAGTTCACTGCGGGTAGAATGTACACATATACGTCCCTGTTCACAATAATACGAACTAGCGGTAGGAAATTTCATAAAGGACACTTAGGAAGTAAGAATTATGTAAATCAGCGACTAACTCAAATGAAAACTACTGCTCATGCATAACAGAACTAAGATATGAAGCGTCTTTTATCTACGACGTATCTATGGAAAGCATCACAAATTTGCATGTTGAAGGAAATGGACAATACGTCGCCACCAAAGAGAAGAATATGAGCTAGTATGTCACTCGTTGTGTGTATAATCAGATTCGGGGTGGACGCCGGGAGCAATAATAGGGAGGATGGAGTTGAGAAGTTTAATTCAATAAGTTGAATACTTTGGACAAAAGAACAGATAATGTTGCAGATCTTCAGTGGGGTAGGAACAAGAACGTGTAGGTTGTGGGACGATGTTGACTTTAAAGAGATCAAAGTTAAGTCTCGAGAATCAAAGACGAAGCTGGGTATGACAAATGTTGGCAAATCTGTGCCCTTGGGTATAGTTAACAGGAACATGATCCAATGCTAGAAGAGTTGCTTTCAGTTTTGATTTGAATATTTGGAGGGAAATTGAGTCTCTTATATCGGAGGGAAGATTGTTCCACAGTTTGATAGCGTCAGGTAGGAAGGATTTGTCTAAGCGGTTAGTTTTGCAATTCATGGGACGTATGGAACTAGTGTTGCGGAGGTTTCGAGCATCAAAAGTTGGAGGAATTAGTTGAGAGAGATAGGAGGGTGTTAAGTTATGATACATTTTGTAAAGACGAAGTAACTTAAAATACTTCCTCCTGCTAACGAGTGTTGTCCAACGAAGTTCACGTAAGAGATTGGCACGTGATGTGTGCCTTGATGCACCTGTGCATATTTTGGCAGCTTCAAACTGTATGGATTCAATAAGATCAGAAAGTCCCTGACGACAGTTGTCAAAGAGCACACAACCATATTCGAGAATTGGTCGAACCATAGTTAAATAAAGTTTAGTCAGAGCTTTGCGGGAAAGTATATATTTGAATCTACGCAGAAGGGCAATTCACTGGCTCGCTTTGGTGGTAATACGAGTAATGTGAGCATGTCAGGATAACTTGCTACTGAGAGTAATACCAAGAGTGTGTGAGTCTGCCGCAGGTATTTCAGAGTCTCCAAGACGAACGGGTGGATGGTGTGGTTTAACAAGTTTGGTTGAAAATATGACAGAAAGAGACTTTAAAGCGTTAAAGATAACACGTCACAACTTTCCCGAATTATGTATAACGTAGAGATTAATGTTCAACTGATTAGATGTTTCGATGGGGTTATTAACAACTTCAAGTAGACTGGTGTCGTCTGATTGATAGTAGAGTCATTGGCATTGAAGCCAGAATTTTTGGAAGGGAGTAGGTTATTCTGTGCCAAGTATTCATAGAGTGCATTAAAGACCAGTCTTTCAAATACCTTTGAAACATTACAGAGCAAAGAAATAGGACGATTATTATTTTTAATCGGTCTTTTGGCGTTTTTGAAGACAGGACATATGTTGGATCTATTCCAAGCATCGAGAAAGGGAGAAAGGCTAAGAGAAAGTTGGAAGATTTTTGTAAGTGGTTTACATTTATGGTGAGGTTCTCATCACGGCTTGTGTGTGCATCCAACGGAGTGTACAGAAGATATATTATATGTTCATTAATTACGATATCAATTCGTTCGTTGAATTCGAAAAAAATGATGGTTTCCAGTAACATCCTATTTACGATGATTAAATAATAACATTTTACCGACGATTGTCATCAAAATTGCATTCAATGCATGAACAGCTTGGTCTCAATACGTTATCCACTCTTGGCCAATCTGTATCCTTACTGGCCGATTTGGGGCTACCGTACCTTTAGTACTTCAAGGCTCCACATTTGTATGAGACTGAACAGTGAATGGGACTTGATAACACGGTGCGCTATCAAAAGTGTACAATCGTGCTGAAATAAATTTTTGGCAATGTGAGCCTCGCAATATTTTTTTCTATGGTACTTACGACACGTTGTCTCATTTTTTGTTGACTTGTTTTCTATAATAAGACCTGCACAATACAACTTTTTTTCGCAATGCAAGATATTAAATTCCCCCAAAACATGTTTGGCAAGCCACTTCACCTTAAATTTACATGGCTGGCACCTCCATGACTCTAATTCTAGGTGTTCCTGTAGCATTAAAAATATCGACTTCAGTGCTTCCTAGAGAATGCCTCACCCATACACTACTCTAGGCCTATATTTAAGCTCTTAATTTGTACGAAACGCACATTTCCTCACACCTAATTACTAGTATAGCCTAGAAAGCAACACGAACCAGCACACCATCCGCTCACTTTGTAATCCTATCATACCTACCATTATAGGTCTATACATATACATTTCTATTTCTTACACGTTTTAAGTAGGTTACGGTTCCAAAGAAGAGGAATCAAACCCCCATTAATTATCCTAATCTTTCAGGTTGTACATAGCAGCTATTGTAAAGATTACTTCGTGCAGGTTATTTCTGATTTCAGCGTGATAACCTTGCAATTTATAACCAGATGTATTATGAGATAGTTTTTGCATATAGACTGTTAAAATAGTACTAATAGATAGTCCAAGAAGGAAATAGAAATTAGCAATTAGCTGTGGTATATTACTAGTTTACACAAGAAAAATTATTTGGCTTTGTTCGGGGCTCACAATTTAGATACAAACTTGACGTACACTGGTACAACTGCTATTCAGACAATATTTCTGCCCCCTTTTTTTAAGTTTTCAAATGTGGGCGATTCACTGATGGTTTTAATATCCTGTATTTGCTAATCCCAGGGAGATTGAACGCCACCATATTGTTGTACGAAACAGCCACTAACACGAGTAAATATGAACTAATTGAATTCTCAAAGTCAACGACATAGTTTGTGTCCTTTCACATTTAATTTCCCTCCGTGAAGTAAAGCGTACACTTGCTGAATTCAAACACAAGGCGATCACGTCCGCAACAAGTTGTTAATCACAGGAGGCACGTGACGGGAATTGACTAAATATGCGTCATTCAAGAATACAATGTATCCCAAAGAATTGTTTCGATATCGTAATCTGGAATATCATTCTGATTCATGTATTGATTCAGTATTTCAAAAACATTATTACCATATATAGCATTCTATTGTGGATTACTTAGTTCTAAATGCGTCCCTTTTTCCTAGACAACACACATTCATGTTTCGTTACATTCCACTATGAACTGCATAATTTGGCTCCAAACAGGTATTCTCTGTCGTACATAATACAAACCATACGTTCTTTACGAAGACAAAATGAAATCGATTGCACATTCTCTCTAATAATTGAAGTCAGTTAGAAGTAATTTATTAGTACCATGCATGCATATCCCTAATTCAGCGATGGCGAAGTCTAGTGCATATACCAGTCCCCATAGCCACACGCAAATTGAAATTGTTAAGGAACACGATCACGTTGCTCTTTGTGCATTATTCCATTGTCAATTAACTGTATCTTGTCACGATGGAACGCTGCCAGGCAACGATGTCGCTGTGCTGGGTACCCATCAGTCTGAAATTTTAAATACCCATTCACCCCCCACGTTGTATGACCTGTAACACTTGTAAGGTACCAGCGGATGCAACATGTATGGAGCAACACACATCGAGGTTCATGTATACCTCATCAAAGCAACGTCGCCACCATGTATAAGTGAACAAAATAAGGTATCAACATCGTAGTTTAAGAAACAGTTATACATTGTTAATTTGTGAAATAAACTGATCTGTATGACTGAAAAAGCCGGCATTCTGCGTATCGAAGCAAAACATATCGAATGATTCATACCGGCACCTGCTACAAATGATTATATATGTCATTTTAGTATATATCGCTCGATTCACAGATCCTTCATGCACAAATTTGTCGTATTCTGGTAGCAGCTATTTCAGCTATTACCTGGGTACTCGAAATAGCTCAAATCGTGTGCTTTATCTGAGTGAAATTATGACGTGAGCTGCAGAATATATACAATTAAGATTACGACAAGCCATATTATTCTAAGCATATACTCAACTTGGTAGTAGATAAATCAACAGCTCAATACATATATTTATCGCTGGTACATAAAAACCCAACGATAAATTTACCAGGCAGACTCAATTCTGCCGTGCACGTCAACAGTTATTGTCTCTGTCGCTGTCCGTTACAATTGTTAACACTTCTATTAACATCCTCTAGTCTTTCTACATAGACCTTGTTCAACTTGTCGGGGAAAAGAACATAAAAGAATTTATGCGCCCGACGACACAAATGTCCAATTTGTTGGAGCTCTATTACCTTCGGGAAATCATGGGTCGCACGAACCGGGGACAGCAAACTAAATAAATAACGTTGCTAATGATTTGCATTAAAGCCTAGAATCAACTTTCATGTAGTTCTATCGGGATTTCAAGATATAGCTGCATAGCCGGCAGAGGTCTAAACTATTTGAAGCTATTATTGTAATTTTTCTTTCATCATCGAAGATAAGCATCCTCTTTGCACATATTGATATTTCTGTGGTTTTCTGCAGGAAAAACAATCTCCCACCACCTTTTCAGCACCTTATAAAGCCAGAGGGAAGGACAAAGATTTATTCTGGAATCATGTTTACAAAATTGGATGATGTCTAATAAAATGTAAGTAAGCATACACATATGTACTTACGGCTTTCTGTCAACCGCGGGGCGTATGATGTCTTGGCATCTATGAATAGAATATTAAGCAGTTTTACAGATGCTGTATTTTATGATCGTTGGAATCGATCTTGTTCCCATGACTTTGTAATGATGCCTTCATGTTACAGATATTTCCACAAAATAATTTTTGCTATAATGATTTCTTCTCTCGTCCGATCTTTCTTTTTTTGCATTTTTTTTCATCAACAATCATGTTATACTAAAGTCATTCCAAAATAAATTGTCCATTCCATTCGGACAATTTTGCCCCATCATTATATCTCCAGTTCTACTCATGGTAGAAGCACCAAATTTGGACAGTGTGTAAAGATGGGTTCTTGTAGTACATTGGCACAATTTTATCAATATAACTACACTCATAATTGAGTTATGGCATTGTGAATATTAATAAATTCTCAGGAATTTATGCAATTTCCTGGGGTTTTAGGCAATATCCTGGGAATTTAGACAATTTCCTGGGAATATAAGCCGAGTTCCTGGGAACATAACGCCGGTCCTGGGAATGTAACGTAGTCCCAGGAACATAGTGGTAAATTCCAAGGAACATAGTGGCAAGTTCCTGGGAACATAGTGGCAAGTTCCCAGGAACATATAAAAACGTCCTGGGAATGTAATTATAAATTCCTAGGAATATAACTTAAGTCCCAGGAATTGAGACTAAAGTTCCTGGGAGCCTTACTCAGAGTCCCAGTAATTTTAAAATAACAGGTAACGTATGAGGAGTACATGCGTACATGCAGTAAGTATAACTTTAATGTTTCTTCACATCAAATTCATTTCCCGCAAATTTTCCTTTGCTAGATTTTGCGCAAAATTAGACTATCTGTCTAAGCTAAACCAATTTTATCGAACACTGTCTTGAAAACAAGAAGAGAAAAAAAAAGAAAGAAAACAAACCTCGCCAAATTGAAACCTGTATTTAGTGCCTGGGTTATTATCAATACCCCCCCCCCTCCCCTGGCCATACTCATGGATTCTTTTGGAGTTCTGAAAGCTATACAGAGGAACCTTTGGGAGGCCTATATAGTCAGTACAGCCATCCTAGGACAGCCATGCATGACCAAAGTGGAAACTGAAAAATTATATGAAAATGAAACAAAGGTCCCGCTTTACTATCCTAGATTGTAGGCCTAGGTCTATACAGAGCGTATGTTCCCTGCCCTCTCTCGCCCTCCCCTCCTCCCCCCCCCCCCCTCCGCCTCCACCTCAAACTCTCATCAAAATGCAGCCTCAAAAAAGGGTAAGTGGGTCCTAAACTCCAGGATCAAAGGAAAAATGTTTCATACATGTAGGCCTAGGTCGAAGTCTATATGGCCGAGCTATGTTTTTTCCCAGGCGGTAACAAAGGTGGGTGGCCATACATACTGATTCAAAATTTGTTAAACATTGGTAACAAGGCCTATGCATACATCTTTTGATGTATACACGATGTACCAGTTCTCTATAAGCTGAGCCGTGCGGTGTGTGAAATGCAGCACAATACGTCACTGACCACAGATAGGAAAATGATTGCTTTACATCAGAAACTTCTTGTTCTAATCTGTACTTCCATGGTAAAACTGGAAAAAAATTGTCTTTTCTTGACGAACGGAGGTAGTCTGCGCAAGCCATGTCACTTCAACCCTACCGACGATCTTGTAAAAACCGTGTACCTCTTTAAAGAAACTGAAAATTCCTCGTTGATATTGATCAAGTTTGGAGCGGGTCAGTGGGGCAAACTTTTTTTTTTTTGTATAAGTATTAAAAACATGAATTCAGTTTATGAAAAATCTAAAAAGCTAGGGTCTCTGCTATTATTAAAATGTGTGCGTTCTCTCAAAGGTCTGCTTTTTGCTTAGCATAAAGAACCCAAATATGAGTTTACCCTCGCAACAGAGACGCAGGGAAGGGAGCTATAGACATCGTTGCACCAAATTTCACAGTTCAGTGACCGGCAACTCATCACATATAAAGAAAGATTAGCAGGTGATAATAACAGTGTTTTTGCCCATCCAATCAACAGTAGGCCTAATTTGTATTTTGTTCAAAACATTACGGTCGAATAAAGGATTTCTGAGTCTGAAAAGGACCAAATCGAGTATAGGTACATCAACTATATACCCTTGGTAGATCTATTAATTTAATAGTTTCATAATAGTAGGCTAAACCCTATAATAATGTTTAGTCAAATTCTTTGGAAATTCATTCTGATTAAAAGTCCACTGGATCGCCAGATCAAACAATAACCTGATTGAGGAAACACTATCCGGTAGGCCTATTCGTGATCTATGAATCATGGATAGGGCTGGCTGCATTGTTGATGCAGACAGCCAGGTGCCTTTACTTTTGGCCAATCAGAACACACGTAGCAGCGTCGCCACGGCTACAGTCACTAGAGCCGACATGTTGCCGTCCACTGATCAAATCCATGGACCATGCAAGATGAGCGAGGCAGAGAAAACTGCAACAGTTAGGCCAAGGAGGGCCGAGTCGGCCGCTGATAACGATCTCAGTAATTACTCAACCGATCAAGTAAGGTCAAAGCAAAACACCAATTAATTGGATTATTACTTTTTAGTCCAAACAAAGTTGTTTGAAACCCAGAGACTTCCCTCCTCTCGAGTCTCTGTCCTCCATGGTTGGACCAAGGAGCCTATATTTTATTAGCCTCATTGGTTAGACACGGGAATCCATTCCAAATCACGAAATACCCCTGTACTAGGCAAAAGTGAGAGGTCATTTGGAAACAAGTGGCCTACATGTAGATTAGATGAGCAAAATAATGGTGAAATTATGACATTGCCCCGATTCTTTCCCGGGCACTTGAAAAGGGGTGGGGGCGGAAGGTAAGGGGCTCCGCGTACTAGCGTACTGGGCATTTTTATTTGCTTTACGCACAAAGTGGAATCCATTTTAATTTATGTACTTCGTAGCAACCATTATTTGTACATATTCTCATTTTCTGTACCTTGTACTAGGGCAACATTATTTGTATCAGCGCCAGACCCTCCCCCCCCCCCCACCCACACACACACATGAAAACGTGTAGTGATTTTTCCAATTTAAGCAACTTTGCAACTCGCTGCTGACTGCTTTTTTTTTGTTGTTGCTTTTTCTTTTCTTTTCTTTTGTTTTGTTTTTTGTTTTGTTTTTTTTTTTGTTTTTTTTTTGGTTTTTGTTTTGTTTTGTTTTGTTTTTATAGTCTTGTTTGCCAGGTCATTTGGGCAATCACAATGAATCAGTTGAGCAGGAGGTCAGTCACCATGGCAAGTTTCGTGGTTTTTGGAAAATAGTGTTTGAGACAAACTCCAGACAAATATGGTTAGAGAGAGAGAGAGAGAGAGATTGGAAAAGCAAAATTCTATGATTTAGTCATAGTGAACACGTTGAAGTTCTAGAACTGTAATTATGATCTTGATTGAAAAAAAAATGTCATAGATGTAGTGAAAGAGTGATGATAGACCGATATCCTCACTCATTAAGTACATCTATGAACTCTTAAAGGGACTTTGAATGAATATATTGCAAAGTTCCTTCTGGTGTGGTTTAAACATATTTTATTTGGAGAATTACAATTGGGAAGGAAGGGGTAGCCCTATATAAATCCCTCTTGTGGACACCTTCTGGTATGCATAGAGGCAGACCAGCATGTCAATAAGTGTGTGTGTTGGGGGAGGGTGGGTAAGGTTATTACCTTGCTAGCGCCGGCATGCAGGGGTAATGTGTTTCCCATGCCAGTGAACTGAAGGCCCTCTTTTGTCTGTATTTCTGATCATCATATATGTTCATACTGGTCATTATGTTGGAATATTCTATTTTTCTGTACTTTGCTATGGCAAAATTATTTCCTGTGCTGGTATGCTGTCACATCCCCCTCCCACCTCCCTTTTCCTGGGTACAGTCTATCCAGTTTATCTGAGTGATCTTTACTACAAGTTGAGCCACTGCATAAACAGGCCAACCATTGTTAATTGCATGGAGGTGTAAATGGTAAATTGGGTCATTGGTTCTGTTGTTGTATTGTATTAACAGAGCTAGTCAAAAGCTGCCTCAACCTTGTTAGGGGGGGGGGGGCGGGTCAATGCAGCTGGTAGGGGATGGTAAAAAAATCCAAGACCACATATTTTTTTCTGGTTTGATGTACATGCTGCACATGCATGTTTTGCCCTAAAACTGACTCTTAAGCCTGTTAACTCAGGGTGTTCAAATGAGCTGGCACCCAACACATTTTTCCCTCTACTTCCAGGGCCGGTGCTGGCTACTCACTCTTGTACTCCACACAAGATGTAATCATGGACATATAAATGAGCTCATTTATATGTCCATGATGTGATGCAGTGATTTATATTGCTCACCTGGGATAAGTTTGGGGTGCCCACAACTTTGTAGCTAGTGCCAGGCACTTTAAAACATTTTGAACACCCTGCAAACCCCCTCCCAAGTTCAACTGGGACAAAGACTGTGCAAGTCCTTGTCTCAAAGATACAGTTCACATGCAATTTAAGAACACTGTTGTGTGACCACATTTCTGATGGCACAACAGTCTAATTTCTTTGTAGATTTACCTGCGATTTAAGACCACCTGTTACATGACTATGTGACCACTTTTGGTTGCCTGATAGGGTGGTCTAAACAGCAGGTACTATGTACTGTAATATTATTCAGCAGGCAACTTTTTATATGGGTGCCTGCTGATCTGACTCTGAGGTCATTTTTGTGGCTGGTGGCCTGTAAGTGCCCCTTACTTTTGAAGCTATTCAAGATTTAAGTTTTACACATTCACCTAATTTGCATTAATTAAAATCCTAGAACTTTGGTCTGTGATTCATTGGATGTGGCTTTGCCACAAACATATAATTTGAAGTTGGAATGACATTAGTATGTACATGTGTAAAAGTGGAGAAGATATTCAACTTTAAAATTTTCCATAGTCCTAATTAGCATAATTTAAAATTCTACATCTTTCATGTCCTGTCCATAATTTTGGCAGCTGTCATTAAACTACAAATGCACATTGGAATTCTGATTCTATCAGCCATAGTTTGAAAGATATGGAGCTTTTATAATTTTAATTGCCCTGAATTTGCATAATTATATAAACATCATGACTATTCCAAAAGATATACACAATTTCACCGATAGGTCAGTCACCATGCCAGTTTGGTGTTGTTTAGATTAATAGTGTCTGGGAAAAACTTCAGACAAATTTGGTTGTAAAGCAAGGAATAGACAGAATATGAGAGTGAGAGAAAGAAAGAAAGAAAGAAAAAGTAATTGGAAAAACAAACTTTCATGATTTAACCAAACTGAACATATTAAGCTCTAGAACTGTTATTGTGGTCATGATTGAAAAAAAAAAGATGTCATAGATGTAATGAAAGAGTGATGATAGACAGATACACTCGCTCATTAAGTACATCTATGAACTCTGAAAGGGAGTTTGAATGGATGTATTGCAAAGTTCCTTCTTGCATGCATAGAGGTAATCTTGTGTGCTGGCTGCTGAGAGGCAGAGCAGCATGTCATTTAGTGTGTGTGTGTTGGGGGGGGGGGGTAAGGGTATTTCCTTACTAGCACCATGCTGGCACTCTTGGGTGATGTGTTTCCGGTGCCAGCAAACTGGAGGCCCTCTTCTTTCTGTATCACTTATCATCATATATGTTCATACTGACCATTATGTTGGAATACTCCTATTTTCTGTACTTTAATATGGCAAAATTATTTCCTGTACTTGGACCCACCCCCTCCTCCCTTTTCCTGGGTACAGTATCTTCAGCATATCTGAGTCCCACTTGTGATCTTTTACTACAAGTTTGGCTACTGCACAAACAGGCCAACTACTGTTAATTGCATGGAGGTGTAAGTGGTAAATTGGGTCAGTGGTTGTGGGGTTGTATTGTGTTGACACTGGGAATCAAAAGCTGTCTCAGCCTGTTAATGGGGGGCCAATGAAGCTAGTAGGGGATGGTATATTATTCATAATCATAGACTAAATTGAAAACCATGTGGAATGAGGTGTGGCTGGAGTCATCAAAACAACCCTATGTAGATAACTGTCTCAATTATCAGCACTTATGTTGTAACTGATACATCCTGGTCAGAGACCAAGATTTTCAACACTTTATTGACAAACAAAATCTGAGACTACATATTTTTCTGGTTTGAACTTTGATTTACATGCTGCACATGAATGTATTGCCCTTAAACAGACACTTAATGTTGTTAACTCAGGGTGTTCAAAATAAGCTGGCACCCAGTACAATTTGCCTTCTGCTTCCAGGGCTGGTGCTGGCTACTCAGTCTTGTACTCTATAGAAGATGTGATTCAATGATTTATATTGCTCACCAGGGTTAACTTTTGGGTGCCCACAACTTTGTGGCTGGTGCCATGCACTTTATAACATTTTGAACTCCCTGTAAACCCCACATCCCAAGTTCAACTCGAACCTGCAATTTAAGACCACTGTTGTGAGGCACCACCTGACTTGTATTGTAACTACATTTCTGACAGCACAACAGTCTAACTTCTTTGTAGATTTACCTGTAATTTAAGACCACCTGTCGGATGTATATGTGACCACTTTAGGCTGGCGGAAGGGGTGCTCCCTAAAAAATTACAATGGAAAAGTATGTTGCACTCTACTACATGGACTGGGCTTCCCATAGGCCTACATCGTAATGTTACACACAGGATCATGGCTTTTAAATATTTCAAAGGCCCTTATTGAGTAAGTCAAAGATTCAAACATCAACTTGAGTGGGACACAATTCTAAGTGGCATGTTTTGTTTGGTATTTACTTGTAACTGAGTGACATAGTGTCACTTAGTGACAGACAACAGTTCTACTTCACAACCTGCAGACTTTTGCAGGGGACAGGTAAAACCAAATTTGGACAGGTGAAATTAACCCCTTTGTGCCCTGTCAAACAGGTGAGAAAAAAATAATGTCTACCCCTGTTATAGTCAAAATGAGAATATATATGTTAAAAATTCCAAATGATCATAATTTTGTTCAAAGTGAAACCATGAATGCTGCATGAGTCTCATGTCAAAATGGCTGTATATGCATGAAGCTATGTTTTATTTATTGTCACAGCTTTGCTTGCCTCCTGAAGCTTACCTGCTTATAGTTATAATTAGCTCACTGGATATCAGGGTATTTTTTATCTGGCTGGTGGCCTGTGAGGGCATGAGCGCCCCAATCCACCAGTCAAAGGTCCCAGGTCTCCTAAGCAAACAACAGCTTAGCAAAGCACTTAATTATGATAAGGCCAAGTGTGATAAATGACCAATTGTGTTTGCTTTTATTTTATTTCATTATTGTTTTTCAATAAAATATGCTTCAACCAATTATTTAAGGGAGAAGCTATTGAAAATGATCATGGACCTCCCTTCAGACCAGATATCAACAAGCCAAATTAACCACATTTTACACCATGGACTTTTTCTTGTTGATGGGTCCACGTTTACATTCACCCATCTATCACTGGCCAATATGCCATCCCTCCCCTCATCCCACTTGGTACTGTGACCAGGTCCAGGGGCCATCAACAATGCTTTTTTGCCCCGTTCACCTGTTTATCAGCATATTTGATTATCTCATTTTCCAGTGGATCTTATTTTTTAAACTGATCAGAGCTTTTAATTTGGCAGCCTGTGG
The DNA here is from genome assembly GCA_964020975.1 of Hermodice carunculata. Lineage (NCBI taxonomy): Eukaryota > Metazoa > Annelida > Polychaeta > Eunicida > Amphinomidae > Hermodice > Hermodice carunculata. The sequence continues at coordinate 27,352,263 of OZ026622.1, read as the reverse complement.
AGTGGGCACACATGCACCCATGGGTGACACTTCAGAGCAGCTCCCTGCAAGGAGCAAAGTTGGTTATTTCAGTGATTACATCATACCAGAGTGAGTGGGTGGACACCAGCTGTTTTCAGCCATGGTCATTGTTGCTTTTACATCAAGAGGGAGTGTTTTACAGTACATGTCAATGCCATATAAATTGCCTGTTTAGCAGACCTAGGGTTTTTGACTGATTTCATGACAGGGGGCCACCAGCCACACAAATGGCCTGACATACAGCTATTAAAGCAGGCAACCATACAAAAAGTTGTCTGCTGAATATTACTGTACCAGACCACCCCCTATGCCAACCTAAAGTGGTCACATGCATCAGGTGGTCTTAAATTCCAGGTAAATTTGCAAACAAGTTAGACTGTTGTGCCATCAGAAATATGGTTACAAGTCAGTTGTTCCATCACCATAGTGGTCATAAATTGCAAGTTCTATTGTACTTCTGAGACCAGGACTTGCACAGTCTTGATCCCTGTTGAACTTGGGAGAGGGTGGGGTTGGGGGGCGATGGGTGTTCATTATGTTTTAAAGTGCATGACATTAGCCACAAAGTTGTGGACACCCCAAAGTTAACCCAAGTGAGCAATATAAATCGCATTGCATATTATATTGAGCACAAAACTGAGTAGTCAGCACTGCCCTGGAAGCAGAGGGTATAACGTAATATGGGGGGGGGGTCTAATATGTGCTGGCTTATTTTGAACAACATGGTTTACCAGTCGTATGAGTCTGTTTAAGAGAAATACATGAATATGCAGCATGTACATCAAACCCGAGAAATATGTGGTCTCAGATTTTGTTTGTCAATACAATGTTAAAATTGAAACTCTTGAAACTTACAATCTTGATCTCTGACCAGGATGTATTTGATGTATGCATTGTAGTCAGTTATAACATAAGTGCTGATAATTGAGACAGTAATTTGCATAGGGTTGTTTTGATGACTCCATCCACCCCTCACTCCACATGGTTTTCATTTTAGTCCATGATCATGCACAGTATACCAGTACCATCTCCTACTAGCTGCATTGGCCCCCCATTACCAGGTTGAGGCAGCTTTTGACTAGCTCTGTCAACACAATACTACACCACAACCAATGACCCAATTTACCACTTGCACCTCCATGCAATTAACAGTGGTTGGCCTGTTTATGCAGTGGCCCAACTTGTAGTCGAAGATCACAAGTGGGACTCAAAAATACTGGATAGCCTGTACCTAGGGAAAGGGAGGAGGGAGTGGGTGGGTGTCCCTGTACACCAGTACAGGAAATAATCTTGCCATAACAAGGTACAGAAAATAGGAATATTCCAACATAATGGCCAGTATGAACATATATGATGATCTGAAACACTGAAAAAAGAGGGCCTCCAGTTTGCTGGTATGGGAACACTGTGTTACACATCACCCCAGAGTGCCAGCATGGTGCCAGCAAGGAAATACCCATAACCCCCCCCCCACACACACACACACACACTAAATTACATGCTGCTCGGCCTCTTTCCAGCCTGCTTGCATGACTACCTCTATGCATACAAGAAGGAACTTTGCAATGCATATATATCCATTCAAACTCCCTTTCAGAGTTCATAGGCGTACTTAATGATAGAGGATGTCTGCCTACCATCACTCTTTCAGTACATCTATGACATTTTTTTTTCAATCATGATCATAATTACAGTTCTAGAACTTAATATGTTTGTTTTTTCCCATATTCTTTCTTTCTTTCTTTCTTTCTTTCTTTCTTTCTTTCTTTCTTTCTTTCTTTCTTTCTTTCTTGCTTCCTTCCTCTCTTCCTTCCCTCCCTCCCTCCCTCCTTCCTTTCTCTCTCTCTCTCTCTCTTTCTCTCTTTCTTTCTCTCTTTCTCTCTCTCTTTCTCTCTTTCTTTCCTTCCTTCCTTCCTTCCTTCCTTCCTTCCTTCCTTCCTTCCTTCCTTCCTTCCTTCCTTCCTTCCTTCCTTCCTTTCTTTCTTTCTTTCTTTCTTTCTTTCTTTCTTTCTTTCTTTCTTTCTTTCTTTCTTTCCCAGTGAATTTGTCCAACATTTTTCTCTGGCACTATTGTAATAGAAACTCCAAAATTGGCATGATTGTACCTCCGTACAAGAAGTTGTTCCTTTTTATACGGGGAATGAAGATGTTTGTAAAAATCATGCAAATGAAGGGCGTTTGAAATTTTAAATCTTGAATATTTTCACAAGTATGGATGGTGATGTCATTCCAACTTTTACCAGGGGGTTATTGACCATTGAGCATCTAATGAATTTAAAACAAAAGTTGTACCAATTTAAATTATGCTAATTAGCAGCATTTCAAACTTTAAATCTTGAATAGCTTCAAAAATATTATAGATAGAGATGTGATTTCAACTTGTACTAGGGGGTTATTGACCATTGCACATGTGATGAATCTAAAAAAAAAGATGTGGAAATTTAAATTATGCTAATTAGCAGTATTTGAAATTTCAAAACTTGAATATCTTCAAAACTATTATAGATAGAGATGTCATTTCAACTTCTATCAGGGGGTTATCAACCATTGCACATGTAATGAATCTAAAACAAAAGTTGTAGCAATTTATATAATGCTAATCAGTGGTACTCAAAATTTTCAATTTTGATTATCTTCAACACTATAATAGAAAGAGATGTATTTCCAACTTGTACTATCGGGTTGTTGACCATTGCACACCTAATGAATTAAAAACAAAAGTTGTAGCAATTTAAATTATGGTAAGTAGCACCATTAGAAATTTTAAATCTTGAATAACTTCAAATCTTTAAAAGATGGAGATGCCATTGCAACTTCAATTCCTGAGTTATGGAAGACTTGTACATAGATTTGGCATACAGATTTATTACAGATGATTTTAATCCAATAGGCTTTGAAATTACCATTATTTTTCCATATGCATACTGTTAAGGTTGTTTTGTCTCAAATCTGTATGTTTTTTGTTTGTTAGTTTTTTTCCTTTTTCCTTCATTTTTCAGCCTAGAGTGCCATGCAGTAATTTGTGTGTGATGTATATTTTGAATTTTTACACTAGACTATTTCCACAATCATTTCTAATATAACCTGTATCAGCAATTTGCTCTCAATTCCTGGGACTTGAATAATATTCCTAGGAGCTGACCTCTATGTTCCTGGGAATTGAGTAATATATTCCAGGGATTATAGTTATGTTCCCAGGAACTTGCCATTATATTCCCAGGAATTTGCCACTATGTTCCTGGGACTTCTGTTAAATTCCCAGGACTGGCATTATATGTTCCTAGGAACTCGCTTATATTCTCAGGAAATTGCCTAAAATCCCAGGATATTGCCTAAAATCCCAGGAAATTGCCTAAATTCCTGAGAATTTATTAATATTCATAATACCATAACTCAATTATGAGTAAAGTAGTATTGATAAAATTGTGCCAATTTACTACTAGAACCCATCTCCACACACTGTGAAAATTTGGTGCTTCTACCATGAGTCGAACTGGAGATATGATGATGGGGCAAAATTGTCCGAATGGAATGGACAATTTATTTTGGAATGACTTACTAATGTTTGTGTTGCCATCTGCAAATAAGCAGGCATCGCCGATATCTAAGAGATCCTGATGTGCGCTAAAATGAATTCATGGCACCGTGGAAATATTCTGGTAACTGTTTGTTTGGGCTCTCGTTTGGGCGTTCAGGTAAGACACTTCATGAAGCAAGCCATTGAAGCTTTGGTGTGTATTCATCATTGCATACGACCAGAGATTGACTGCTAAAAAACTCGACATTTTATTGCTTTGCTAAAGAAAGCAATAGAGTGGGGAGAAGAAGGCGTGTTTCCCAGACAAGGCCAGAAAAGTTTTTGAAATTTTCAATAAGTTAAAATTTTAGGTAATTTATCATCAGTACAGAATATTACTTTTTAAACAATTATGTAGCAAACAGACCTCATGGCAGCCGTGTTCCGGTTCTGTCCCTTCTGGTCTCAATTTAGTAAGGACAAGCGAGGGTCCGTGGTCATAATAGGCTCATCTAAACTAGATGATAAGCGACAGAAGCGGAACTTTGCAGCCTTCTTCCACGGGTATGCTGGTAAGCCTATTGAGAAAAGAAATTGGTTTTCCGGATCCGGTCCACATTTTACAAAGACTTTGAACCAGCCGCCTCAGTGACGGGAAATAGCGACACGTTTCGAAGACTATACCACACACTCTTCAAATTGCAGGAACGCAGATTGAAGCACAGTTATTAGACTCACCAATATAGGTCAGATATTCACGTCAGTGATACTTTATAGCCCAGTATCCTTCACAGTACATTTCGCCTGCCCTTTAAGCAATTTCACAAAATTCACAAGCGTGATCATTAGCTGGGTTGACAGACTACAGTCCTTTTCGACTGTTTATTTACTTTAAACGTGTGTATTTGTCCTGAATTACCAAGTAATACATCGAGATACTAAAAAAAATAGCTCTTCAGACGAACTCATCATTGCAAGTATTGGGTTTATACTGCAAAAAACTTTTTTAGGTAATGATACATTGGCAAGAAGTATTAGTATGCTTACCCACCAATCACACCAGGGCATAAACATCTGCTATGCATGAAGAGCTCAGATCGCTTGAAAAATATTTCACATGAAAAACTTTTTCATCTCACAACCTCTTGCCCTTATTATAGCCACATCTGACCAATCACATTCGCTGCCTGAGAATAGGATATATGGCCTCAACAACCCTGTTTACTTGGTTTTGGGAGATGTTTATTTTAAGCAGAAGAAGTTCATAACAAACTGAACGTGTCGATGTTGGATAGAAACAACTGTGGAGCTAACTTTCCCCATGTAACTTACAATTTGATGATCATTCAGCAGTGTGGCTGTTTCGTTTTGTTTCTTTTTTATTTTTTTTTTCTCCAAAATATCTTCACCAAAAATTGAGAGTGATAAACCTTCAGACCAGACATCCATTTGCTAGACCTCCGTCTAGACCTACTGCCCGACATCACATCAGTTTGGCCATTGACAACTGGTTTTCTCATGGTGTGTAACCTGGGATTTCCTTGTGGGATGACATTGCGCAGGGCTGCTTCAATCTTGCCGCATCCACCAAATGACAAATGATTAAAAACGCATAATATTCCGTACCATAGTCCTACTGCATCATTGTATATTATGACGAAGTGATACAAAGGTATAACTTCCGTCCTACGCAATTCTACCGCGCCATTTCATAGATGACAAAACAAACAAATGCGTAATATTCCTTCCTACTCAACCCTGTTGCACCAGCCTATATGTGATGAAATAATAAAAACGTATAATCTTCATCCTGTCTTTTATTCTAATGCACTATTCCATACATGACGAGCTAGTACAAATATAAAAGATTCCGTCCTATGTGTTATCTGGGTTCATTAAAACTCATCATTGCAAGGAATGGGTTTCCCCTACAGGGATGAATTGACTCGACACGCGATTATACTCATGCATCATTCAAACAACCGATGAAGCGTCTAACAAGTCGGCGTTTGAGAGGAAGGGATAAAGCGTATAAAATCACAAAGGCGTACTTACAGACTAGTTGTAAAGATTCATGCTTTAAAACGTCAATAAGTGCAGGAGATAAACTTGTTATCTCTTTTTCACGAGGTGCAGTATATTTGAAGAATGATATGGCTTCTCTCCATTGCTTTTTTTTTTCATTTGGTTACGTCTGGCCAAGGAAGTGCTCTGCAACGGTGTGCACATTCAGTAGCAATGGTTTACTGTCCTCTCGAAATATAAATCTATGGCACTGAAATTGATGAATGCGGTTTTTCATTTGCCATGGAGTCATCAACATGATCGATTAGACTTTCTACCCTCCTTGATTACACCATGATAAAAAGTATGTTGAACAAGAGATAATATACACGAATAAGCTGACATCGCAGCAATATTTACTGCCATCCTTTGCTACACTTTTTAGACAAACACGTAGAAAATAAACAATAAGATAATCATAATCATAAAAACACACCAAAGGCTAAAAAGAGAAGACATCAAGTGCAACACAAGAGAAAGAGAATATAATAATGATAGGTAATTCGCAGATAGTAGTATAAAGAAAGAAAAGAAATAATGTATGGTAAGTAGGACAAGATATATTGAAGGAATGGAGCAAGAACACCTAGAAAATATGGAAAGTACAGTCAGAAGAGGTCAAGGGAACTGATAGAAAGACGAACGATGCGCGAGACGAGAAAGACGAGTGGTTCACGCTTGCTTGGTATCTCCCGAATTATTTTTTAACTTATAAAACAAGTACAAAACTGAAACTAAAAAAGAAGATTTGCTTCAAAGCAAATCTGTCTGTGTGCATTCGAAAGTGGTAAATACTAAATGCCACAACTTTTGTTCTTCGGTACTTCACATTCCGTTAAGCTTATGGCTGGATGAAAATTTCTTAGTCAAAATGACCTTGACCTTTGACCATTACAGATCACGTAAATTGCAAAAATGTACAATGTTGCAATACCTACAATTTGAGTCCAACATGTAAGAATTGGGTGGAAATTGGCAGAGTTATGGCTGGATTACACTTTCAAAGGTCCAAATGACGTTAACCTTTGACCTTTAGCGGTCACATGCAAGTTTCAACATTTGCCGTGTTACAGTAGCTACAATTTGAGTCCAACATGATCAAAACTGGATAAAAATTGACCAAGTTATGGCTATAAGAAAGCCATCACCCAAAATGGCCTATGACCTTGAGATGACCTCTACCTGAAGTGAACCTTGATCTTGAATATTACGTTTTGACATAAAATTGACGTTTGATCTTGACATGATCTTGACATTTGAGATGACCTTTGCCTTGCTATGATCGAACTCATATACACTCGGAACCACATCTAATGTAGTATATAAGATATTGAAGATTTAAAACTTTAATTAGTCCTCATTTGCATAATTTTGAAATGAAATGTCAGACAAATTTGCCTCTAAAGAAAGAAAGAAAGAAGAAAGAAAGAAAGAAAGAAAGAAAGAAAGAAAGAAAGAAAGAAAGAAAGAAAGAAAGAAACAAACAAACAAAAAAATAAACAAACAAAGAAAAAAAATAAAGAATTCCTAGAAAAACAATATGTCTGTGTTGGCACACAGCCATATTAAGTCGCGAGAAGTAAGGGGTAGAATAACAAGTAGAAAGGCTGGCGCGACAAAGAATGTCAAAGTCAATGAATAGGAAAAATACACTGCGAGGTTCAGAACGAACATATCAACAAAAGATGTGGAGTGTCAGTAAACGGAAAGTGGGCTTTAATGGAATACCGAATACATGCTTCGGCAGACAGCAGGGGCCGATCCAGGAATATGAGGAGCGGGTCAAGTAGACGAAAAGTTGACTGGTTTTCTTGAGAAGGGTGGTCACGGGGCCTCTGAAAAGATTGAAAACTATGGCTTTGAAATTGTGGATTTGGAGTCATTTTAAACTAAAACACAGGACAGGACAAAAGTCAAAGGGAAAGGTTTGTGAGCGGATGGGGACTAAGGGGGCGGGTCATGGCCCCCTTATCACTGTGAATCCACCTCTGCAAATAGTAGCGAAAAAAAATGAATGAAGAAAAAAACGAAAAGTTAAAGAAAAAGAGGAACACCAAGGAACAAACAAACAAGTGTCTAAGAGCAGCCAAGGGTACAAGAGATGCACATGAGGACAAGTGCACAGGGTGGAAACCAAACCAAAAAGAGAACTAGAAAATGTAAGAAAATCCAAGGCAACAAGAGATGAAGATGAGGACAAGAGGAGGCGATGGAAAGGAAAACAATACATGACAAGAAAATCTTGGCTCGGGAGTGAATCTGTGTCTTTGTCTACGAGGTTGAACTGTGACTAAATCTTGGAATTTCAATGTCTCTTTACTACGTTTGAAAATATTCAATATTTAGAAAACTCAAAATGATACAAATTGGCAAAATTCAAAACCATGTTCCTTTTGTTAAACATTTGTAGAAGGCGCTGTGTTCAACGATATATAAGTGTAATTAGCAATGGAATCTCTTACTAGTAAGGTTTTAATTATGATAATTTAAAACCCTATGACGTTTGTTTCAAATGTGTCGGATGAGCAAAGCTGATAAAATATGCATGGAAGTTATGATGTCCTTAGTATGTGACAGGTTTGAAAACACCCAAGTCTTGCAAGTTGAAATGCTATTTGAAGATATAAATTCGAAATATCTCTAATCAGCATAATTGTAGTCGCTTCAGTTTTTCAATTTTCATGAAATTTGTGACGGTCAATAACGTATGCGTAGACATTAGAATGTCATCGCTATTACTGGATATCCACAGAAAATGAACGTTTGATACAAATTTAAAATTAGTATGTGCAAAATGTTTTATCTATCTATCTATCTATCTATCTATCTATCTATCTATCTATCTATCTATCTATCTATCTATCTATCTATCTATCTATCTATCTATCTATCTATCTATCTATCTACTTGTCTGTCTGTCTACCTGTCTGTCTGTCTGCCCCTCTATCTATCTATCTATCTATCTATCACTATCATTTATATCTATTGTGTTTTTAATGGCATCAAGATTTCAAATTTCAAATGTTCTAATTTACAAGTACAAAATAGTGAAGATCATTGGTCCTCCGCAAAAATTCAAGAATACCCTGCACGTATGTGTGACCACATTGAATTTGGAGTTCCAAGGTCTCGCGGTATCCGAGAAGATGTGTATGGCAAAGACACCTGATAAGGATCAAGAGGAACGATCATATGTGTTTAGTTGTATGTGATGAAACGAATGTGGGAATATTGAAAACATGCATTGAGTGTGTTAGGCTGAGCCTAAAAGGTGAAAACATACGGCACGGGACTAGACTGAAAATCAAGCAGGGGACATATGTTTGCAAATATCAAACATCTATGAGCTTTTACCTGTGGATTTACTGCATCGAAAGCAAGTGATGTTTTACTCTTCATTGAAGAAAAGTCACTGTAAAACACTAGCTTCATTGTATTGAACAAACATCATGCTATTTAATATTAACTATATTTCACAGCACACAAAAAGTACTTTAAAACACTAGTGTTATTTGATTGAACAAAAAACATACAGTAAAACACCAACATCACTTCAATGAACAAATAGCATACTATAAAAACACAAGCTTCAATGATCAAAACCATACTGTAAAATCTAGCATCACTTCACTAAGGAAAATCATATTTAAAAACACTTGCATCACCTCATTGATCCAAATCATACTCTACAACACTTTCATTATACTGCATAACACTAGCTTCACTGCTATTCAGGGAACCAGTTCGCCGGCCCCCTTCTTTCAGTTCCATTTTAAACAAGCAAGCCAGGAACGAAAACAAATGTGTCAGGAATATTGTCGTGCTTAGGTTGTGACAACCATCGCTATCCCTGCACAATATGGGGATCAATTAAATCCCCTGCGGGAAATTCAACGATTGTACTGCTGCAATATACGAGAAAGATCCCCATACCAAAAGACTTCACCAACCCAGTGCAAACTGTCAAGTTCTCATCAGGAATGTTCTCTGAGCGCTAAATTGAAGAAAAGCATTTCAGAGACACTCATTCACCTGTTGTTCGGGATCAGTTTGATGCTAAATGGAATGGCCGTTGAAAAATATCTTGAGTGCACACTCTAATGAAGATTCTTCTGTCATTTTACACGACCGATGGGCAGCTGAGGCCAATGCACAGAGCTGAAACGAGGCTGTCATCATCACTTTGTTCAGTCGTCAATATTCAATAACGACCAGCTCAATAGATTTCAGTATGGACGCCGATTGGTAATGTTTCTTGTTCCCTTGTGACCCCACCCCCTCTGCTCACAAAATACCACTCTCATGCCTGCCAGTCTATCTCTCTTTCCACAGACATGCCCCTACACGTAGTTTGTCTGCAAAATTGATAAACCGAGCGACGCAAACTATATATATATTTCCTAATTGACAGGTTTACTATTAGTTTCGCGACAGAAAGCACAGATTTTTTTGTTGCACGAATCACCGGTGGTAACCAAAAAGCTACATATCGTACGTTCAATTGGAAAATTGGTTGACCTTTCACCTACTACGTCAGAAATACTATGGCCTCGTGCAAATCAACTGTATATTGTTCTCGATTCACACTTGGCTCCTAAACCCCTTCTGTTTGATCCACATTTCGATTTTTCTAGAATAAGGTAGAAACCACATAAATGTACTTAGTTCCAACATTACAACCTGTATATGTGGCAGGAGTACTCAGAAGTACTTTTATTTACTAAGAGATTATTCTTAAAATTAACAATTCAAAATCGTCGCGACCCACGGCCCAACTGTGGCGGTTGAACAAAACTCACATTGAAATGGTATCTCCCAAATGTGTAAGATTTAAATCTAAGAAAAAAATGTGCCCAAATAGCTGTTGGATAATACCAAGAAGGTACAGGCTCTGAAACAAAAAGAAGCATAATTACAAGTTAACGCACGCATATCGACTCGTTAACCTTAAAAAGGTCTTTGTCTTATTTCACGCTAAAAAATTTCATGACAATGCAGACACACATATAGATTCATATGTCATTTCACAAAGTGACATTGCTCAGTTGATTTATGAAGGGTTATGTCCAACAGAAGGTACAACAGAACATGTTTCAGAAGTTCTAATTCGGCATTATTTCAGCTGAACTAACGACACCTAGTCTCACAGTGTTTAATGCAAGATGCATGATAGTAATTAAGTTGATTTCCACACCACAATTGTGAACTAATCACCAAGTGAACAAGTTCTAGGTTTAATGTTCCACTGAAAGACACGAAAATAAAGATTCTGATACGCTGTGAATCCGCCAATAAGCTTTTGCCAGCAAACATAATACTGTGACCCGCTGTCAAATCTGAGATAAAAATTTAACATACCTGCAATACCAATTTCGGTCAAGGAATGCAAAAAATCAAACGGATATATTGGACAGCTGATTACTGCATGAGCGTGTGAAGGCATCCCGGGTTTTTGAAACGTACCGCACCTATACTGGAAGGATACACATGCGAATCTGCGGTTGTGATTATCTCGTTTCAACCTGACCTTTCCGAATGCCGTCGACGGCTGAGAACGCAGAGGCCAGGTGATGACAAGAGACAGAGAGTCCAGGTGGATCTTCTCAGAGTTATCAGACAGAGATTGGATAATAGAGGGAAATTAAGGAAAATATAGCTGTCCGTGTGTTACATTAGAGGTCGCTGGCCAACAATTTGCCGGGTAAAATACTGTTGATAGGGCATGCGGGAGATGCCCTTTTCGGGTTACCTGAGGCGTTTTGTTAACAGTGGAAAGCCGCGTATGATTAAAAGGAAAATACCTCGAGGAAACACAGTTTTGCAGAGTATCACGTCAAGTAATAGAGTAACTGTACTCTAATTCACTGAAAATAATTCAGCAGACCAGCAGTGTGTTGCCGACTGAGGACACAAACACATTGAACATTTTCTTTAAAAGAACACGTGTGGCGGATGCATTAGGTCGAATGTCACCGCGAACCAATATTGTCCGAAAACATTCTGGAACACCTAATGTAGCATTACACTTGACAATATACCGACTGAAATTCCACGCAGTATTCGGGCAGCAACTCGTTTGCACAGAAACTTCTCAATTCTATAGAAGTGTGCCATTACATACGAATGCTCCAATATTGCAAGAAAAGGTCAACTTTAGCGGCAGAAATGTCACCATAAAACACAAAAATAAAGACTGTGTAGAAATTGGCCATCCATCAAGAAAACACTTTCCAATATTTTTTTTTTCACAAAAGCACATTCCGTCTGATTTGGTAATACCGCAAAGCAACTCGAATGCTGCAAGAGGACTCCCGTGAAACGGCCAAAATAAGCCAACATAACCCCGGAATGTATTTAAGGAGCAGAAATGGGCACATTTTGTGGTATTATATACACTTTACAGACCTCATGTCTGTCCATAAACGGTTCTAGCTAACACCTTTTCATCATAAATGCACAGTCGAGGCTCCATCAGAATTGCTGAGCGACCCTTTAATATTGGAAGATTCCCGTGTATACGTTACATAATAAGACTGAAAACACGAATGTATCTTTAAGTAGTTTTATTACGCGGTCATCAATAATGTACGCACCGGCTCATCACGAGACTTTCTTTAACATTTCTATCCATATTTAGTGTAATTATAAGCGAATATATTGAGCTGGGCTGGTTCGCATGTTACGGAAAAAACACCATGAAATAGAGTTAATACGTCGGCTGTCTCATATGTATGTTTGAAATGCAACGACTTAAGTTTATGGCGTTAAAAACTATTTCGTATTCACATACAAGTTTACAAATTTCTGTACCCAATTGCAAGTCCAATTAGTTTATTGTGATTTCTTACGTCGAAGGTTATGCAGATAATAAATTCGCCCAACGTAAGTTGTAAATTAATTTACATTTCTGTTCAAGCTAATATTCGCAAGGCCCATATTAAGCCTTCTTACCTTTGTTTCAAGACAAAAAAAATCATTTTATTTTTAGCTAGATTTTTCGTTTGCTTTATTTGTTTCGGTGTTATAAACGTGTTTAGGGCATTTTTGTCACTATGTCAGCGGATAACTACCTGGTAATTGAACAACCAAGAGGGGTATGGGACACATTATTAGGTACATGACAATACTCAAGAAAGCGTGGAACAGCATGGGGGTTTCTTCTGAAGATGAAAGCTACATTTTCTATCAAATTCTTTATAATACTTGCAAAATTATTACATAGACAGCATATTACCATTTTGTAATTCCATACTAGTGCTCACGCACAACGGGTTATTATATGCACTCCATTACGCTCAAGCATACAAGATAGTTCTGTGGTTCTATGCCAGGGCATTCCTGTTAAATAAGACGATCTATATAAATGACACTTCCCCCATCCAATAACCATCATGCGGCTCACAGGGCAAACTGAAATCCTTTTCTAATATGAACGTGCCAGTCCTATATTACGTGGAATATACTGAAATGGCTGTCGCCATAGTTTCTCCAAGCCAAGTCGTCGATTTATGTATGTCATGGACTTCGAGAGGATAACTGAACAAAATTTTGCATGGCGAAGAAAATGGAATGGAACAGACATGGAATCACAGTTTGTGTCATAATTATTATTTGTTGTTTTCATGGTCACGGGCGTACATCACCTCAAATTCCAGCTGGGCTTTCTTCTCATGCAATTATATGTGAACGAAATTGGTATTTTCCTGAGGATCCTTTACCCCTTTCCATGTCCTGTTCTGGATTCTTGATTTTAGGTAGGCTAAGATTTTCCCACAAATGAGTCCGGAACTGGTATATTTATGTGCAACGAGTCACATGTCTGTGTATCCAAAGACATGATTTGACCAGAATGTGTGCAACGTTCGTCTTGCAGTTCAAGGTTGTAATATTACCGTGCCAACTATATTGATGACTTGTTTCTTCAAATCTTGCCTACTGTAGCTGGTTGCTCGATGTTGTCCCTTCCTATGATAGTTTAAATGAAAGTATGATGGGAAGCCAATCAAACTAAGATACATTTCACAGCTTTGCATACTTTAAATTTAGAAAAACAGAACTCCTGTCAGCTGATCGAGATACTGAGTATACCAAACGGATGGTTTTACCAAAGACACATAATACATTGCGTCGTGTGTAAACCCGACCGACAAATAGTGTGTGGATGGCATGTAAGAAAAATATACAATAGCAAACCATCACAATATAGTGGTATTCATATTAGCTCCAGTCCTGCTTCTGTACATATCATTAAACAAGGAGGTACCCGTATATATTGGCAGATCCCGTGTCAAACATAGCAATATATGCTCCTCTTGCCAAACTGGTAACGTGAATAAAATTAACCATTTTTACATTCATATTCATGTCCTTCAGATACCCACTTCCCTTTCTATGGGAAGGAGTAGGCATGCATATTTGGAATAAGTGTTGTTCACTTTTTACAAATGTTAGTAACACTGTTGGGTTTCCATCAGTATGACCGCACAATGACTGGTAACTCTCACTGTTGCTTAGTGAGAGCGCAAGAGATTGTGGCGGCGAATTATCATATGTATGTCACGAATTATAAAATGCCAGACTGGTTGTTTACCTTGTGATGTATTAGAGTAGTTGAGGAGCCATCAACCCCCAGCCTCAAACAGTAAACTGTAAATGTCTGGTTCAACTCAACATAACTCAACTTTAAACTACCAGTCTAGAGTTACACAAGTACGTGCCGCAATGGTCTGAAAGACTCCCACTTAGCCACCAAAAGCTGCCATTGTGCCAATCAATTAAAAGTTAAAATCTTTGCAAGTTTATACATACTGCACGATTATAATAAGAACAGGCAGTCTTGCTATCAAGCTGAAGTGCAGGCTACAGGCAAATTGATGGTGATACCGCAAACAAGTATAACATTGTTCTATAGTGCAAGTGTCTTGGTATTTATCAAGAAACACTAATTTGGCATAGCTTGCCATACCTTTTCAGCAATGTGCATAAACCTTCTCTTTAATGTCAATAATATCGTATCTCAGGAGTTTTGGGGAAAATGTGTGACCATGTCTTTTCTGTAAATACAATTTTTGGATCTTCTGGTATTGTGTGTATGCCTCTCAATGTTGAGTTCTTGTGGCAGTTTTAACAAATTACCAGGAAGTTTTCTATATACATTTTTGTGATAACATTTAAAATTGCAGATAGTGAATATATCCTTTACCTCAAGTAATGTAAGGCGTTTGTACAAAGGGTAAGTGTGTGCATTTTATTATGTGCATGTTAGAATTCGTTTTTTTTTCCTGTGATTTTTCAATTCTATTCAATTTTAAATCCCAGACTAAGAGGCCATTTCAATTTAGCACTTCAGGGCAAAGAATATTTAAGTTTGTTTAGCATGCCAAAATCCTTAGAAACTTTGTTTGCTACTCTATTAATATGTGCATTGTAATCAAATTATTTGTCCATAATTATTCCAAAAAAGTTGAAAGAATCTGCATGTTACATAGGGATTGATTAATGATAATATTTGGTGCCTTCACTCTTTTATTCAACTAATGGTAAAATCCTTAACTTGCTTTCCTCAATATCTAGTGATGATTTATTAGACTTTAACCATTTAGTAATCTTTACCAGGTCTTAGTTTATTCGAGTAACAAGGTTAGAGTCATTGTTATAAAAAAGAAAGGAAGTTATACTGGATGTAATAGTATAATCATCAGCATACATAATAATTTCAAAACTTGCACTAGCGCCTACTATACATCAATTATATAGATAATGAAAGGGAGTGGTTCTTGAATGGAGCATTGTGGAACTCCAGTTGTCATAGGTAATGATTCAGGTTTTGTATTACCCATTTCTATATGCCAAGAACAATTTGTTAGATATCCTGGGCAGAGTTTGGCAGATATATTCGTGACCCAATAGTAACTCAGTTTTCCTAGAACTATATTATGGTGTCAAGTGTCAAAAGATCCAAATAGATGAAAACAAAAACAAAACAAAAATGAAAAAATACGAAAAAACGAAAGCGAAAAAAAAACAAAAAACAAAAACAAAACACAAACAAAACAAAAACAACCCCCCCTCCCACCCACCCCCACCCAAAAAGAATGGGGAGTTTACCTTTATCTATTTCAGTTATGATTTTATCAACACGTTCTATGGTTACATACACTGTTGAGTGGCCCGAAAAAAAGGCATACTGATTATTAGAAAAGAGTTTGAATTCCTTAAAATATTCGCATAACAGATTGTAGATTACTTTTTCAAAACCTTCAGATAAGGCAGGTAATACAGAGATTGAACGATAATTGGTGAAAGTTGGTATCACCACCTTTTTGTGAATATGAATGACTTTTGCTATTTTACGTTTTTCCGGATATAAGCCATTCGATTTACCATAACAATTAGTGGATTGGCAATTGTGTTTTTGCTAGTTTTATGGTTTTTGATCGCAGGTCATTATGTTTCCAATGGTTGTTTCGTTTATCTGTTTAGATTGAAATTAATGATCATTTTCAAAGGGATTTTTATAGGTCTTTTAGTGGGTTCCTTAATTTGCCATTTCAAGTTTATCTTTTATTAGATGTCCCTCATGACAAATATGCAGCAAATTCTTTGGTCGTGTTTTGGAAAGTGTTTCACTTATTGTCTTCCATGTCTTCCTGATCATGTCACTTCCGTATCTTTAAAGCATTTATGGTAGTAATATTTTTTTAGCTTTGATTATACTCTTTTTCAGGAAATTGCTATAAGTTGATTAATTTCTTTTTAAAGTGTCGTATTGTGGAGTGTCAACTGGAGCTATTTTTTATTGTTTTATCTAGATATCCCCAAACTTTATAGATGTAAGGATGTCCGCGGTTATCCACAGCTATTTGTTGTGTTTATGCTTATTGAATTTCGCTAATTTATATGGAAAATATGTATTTATTGCAGTTTTATTGTGTTTATTAACGGATCTACATTTGGGTTGAGACAATACATTTCATATTTGTCTATAGCATTATTTAAGTCTGAGTCTTCGAGTTCACACGAAAATTTATTTAAATTAGATGGCTTTTGACGTTTTATTTTCATAAATTTACATGACATGTGGTCTTTGGGATATTTGGTGTGAGTGTGTCTAAGCACGTGAGATATGGTTGATGACCAGAAAAAAATAATCATGATTCCCGAGATGGTTTTGAGGGCAGCATAACTAATCTTGCAAAATATCTTATCTATTAGGGCGTCTCTTGCATTTGGGAATCTAGTGGGAAAGTTATTTTGGGTATAAACATTTTTAAGAGATTCCCTTTCAATCACTTACTTTCAATAAATAAATGTTGAAATCACCACAAAAGATAACTTTTCTGTTTATTCTTTTAAGTTAAGTTAAAGTTCCTGATTATCCATGTAAAAAGACTTGATTATTTAAGATATCTCTAGGAGGTCTGTTGACATTCCCAATAATACTATTTTTTCTTAGCGGACCTCCTGATACTTCGATGCAACGTCCTTCCCAAATATCTGACCTGTCGTGCCCTTGTTTTGTCTGAAATTCAGATTTGCCGGACTCTGAATTGTTGTTCCCTGGCTACAGCTTTACTCGTATGGACAGGTCGTCAAGGAAAGGGAGAGGTTTATGGGCCTATGTCAACGACAGATTCTCATTTGAGAAACTAGATATCCCACTGGACCACGCCAATGACTCTGGTCTTAAAACTTTGTTGCTAAAGTTTAAATTGCCAAATACCATGCCAATATGCATCTGTGGTTTGTACAGACCTCCTGATACAGTTAGGAATGAGAGTTTAAGGGATCTGGAAACACAGGTTGATGGCTTTCCAGCTGATGCAGAAATATAATTATCTTAGGAGATTTAAATATCAATTACATAGTAAACAACTCTGCATACAACTCATTGTTCTCGAGTCTTGTTAGATTCATTAATTTTTTCGGTTTCTCAAAGACTTTACCAGGGACACTGAGCATTCGGCATCTGTTATAGGTCTTATTTTTGCAAACAAATCTCATAATATTAGCAGTTCAGGTGTCATTAAATTTGGTTTGAGCGATCTCAGCCTGATCTATGCTATACGTGAGGGTCGTCGACCTAAAGGTAGAGTCAAGTTTGTAAATGCCCGAACTTACAGACATTTCTTTTCATGTCAATTCCAGTCTCACCTTAATAAGATGGATTGGTCTCAAGTTTCCAATCTGACCCATGCCTCAGCAGCGTGGACCAAGTTCTGTAACTTGTTACTACCCATATGTGATAAACATGCCCCTGTTGTTAACATCCAAATTCGTGACATGGAACCCCGATGGGTCACTGATGAACTTAGATCCATGTGCAATGGCAGAGACTATTTCAGGGCCAAAGCTGAGATACTGACAAACCTGAAGACTGGGAAAGTCCAAAAAGATCTGTAATGGAACAAACAACTTTGTCACGAAATTAAAAAAAGTATTTTTTGACAGAGTCTATTTAAAATAATGCCTGTGACCCTAAGACGCCGTGGAAATCAATTAGAAACAACCTTCCAGCTAACATTTCCCAAGGGCCTACTTAACTTGTTAATGAGGTTAAAGAGATCTCTGATGATGGTGAAATGGCAAATTCTTTTAATGACTTTTTTGACAGCATTGGGGATACTTTTGCCAGTAAAATACCTTTTTCCCTTTTAAACCCACCGGTAAAGAAGACAAATTCCAGCTATAAAATCTCATCTGTGTCACCAGACTTCATACATTCTCAATTCACTAAACTAACAAATGGGAAGGCTAGTACTTCATTCTCTAAGTACCCGCCTCCTTGAAGCTGGGACGTCTTAGTTCCAAACTCCACTCACTCATATGTTCAACACCTCTTTACAATCTGGTGACATTCCACCTGAGGGAAAACTGCCAGGGTCACCTCAATCTACAAAGATGGGTGTTTGACTGATGTTAGTAACTACCGACCCATTTCAGTGGTTCCTGTCACCATAAAAGTGTTAGAAAGAACTGTGCACTATCAGTTTTATGAGTTTCTAACTCTCAATAACTGAATCACCACCCCCCCCCCACCCCATCACTCCGCTTTTAGTAAATCTCATTGGACGACCACAGCCTTAAGTCATTTTTTTTAGAGAAGATCCACCATGACATGGATAATGGTAGATGTTGTGGTGTCCTTTTCCTTGATTTGAAAAAAAGCCTTCAATACCGATGATGTATATAGGCTATTTATGTCAATTGTTTACTTGACTGTATAATTATGTTTTACCAGAGTTTTTAAGTTTTTTGTATCACAACACTCTTTTAATTATTGTCCTTTTTTATAAACATCCTTTGTCATGTCATTCATATTGTTTTACCATGTATCATTCAGGGTCTGGCGGAAGACCAGTTATATTGTGATACTGAGCCAGTGACCCAGGTAAAAGCATAAAGAAATCAAATCAAATCATATCAGTCATTTAAGTGGATTATTAAACTCCTTTGTTAAAACAGATTTGAGCAAAGCTGACACAATCACACCTATCCACCTGTACCAGAGATAGACCAGTGTCGTCCGTAACATAGCACTCTTGAAAACAAAGAGCCCTAAACTTAAAATTGGTCTCGCAAAATTTCATGCACAAACAATTCTCTTCCGTAAATTTACCATGAATGGCGTTAAGATTAGTACAAATGATTGTAAAATTAACCTTTTTCTTCTGAGCTCACATCGGAATTAAGTTGTTTTTTTTTTCAAAATATCACAGAGAATGACATAGGTTATTTTGTTTTTCATCATAGTCATTTAAACCCACCGTATGGAGAGCACCATTTAATGGGTTTTTAGGCACTCCGTCGATTAAGATATTACGCGTTTATTGAGTTATTGGCATCTAACGAGATACCCATTGTAACTTGCTTATCTGTGTGAATTGTCAGAGAAATAGCATTTGTAGAAATGTGTGGGCGAAGTGGGTGGAGGCAAAAAGGAAAAGAAGAAACAAGCACGTAACAACAGCATCGTCGGCTGTGAGTCGTAACACGTAGTTCTGTTTGTATCCCCGTCTTTGGAAATAGCAAGTCACAAGAAGAAAACTTCAAACCTTAATCTGGATAAGAGGTGCAAATAATGGAGCAGCAAAATAAATGAAACTGTAGTTTGGTTCAAGGGACTGTTTGGCGGCAGAGTAGATTATTTACAAATACTTGTGTTGCATCCGAATCGAATGGGCAATAATACACGAGCTTAGTTTTAGGCCTGACGTACATGTGAACTTGTTACATTCCTTATACATTGGTTGCATTTAATACCATGAAATAATGGCTATCAAAATTACTAGGGTGTGCCTAATTATTGTATAATTACCAAGCTGCGCTTGGATAGTATGATAGCGGTCAAATGTGACCATAACACTAGTCTCCCAGATCAATAGTATTTTTCTTTTCATAATCTAACGATACATTGCATTGTTATATGTGTACGTGTGAGTATATATATATATATATATATATATATATATATATATATATATATATATATATATATATGTATATATATATATATATATATATATATATATATATATGTATATATATATATATATATATATATATATATATATATATGTATATATATATATATATATATACACATATATATATGTTCAAATTGATTGATTTGTATGTGTTGATTCAATAATGATTCCTGATTCCTTGTACTTAGGTGGATCAAATCCTAAAAGCTTATTTTTGATATGGTGGATTGAAACAATCTGAACATCAACACCGTTTAGCTGTTTGATGAACGTTGTGCTGTTCATGATCCATGCGCTTGCTATTAATTTTTTTTCGTTTAGCTTTTCTCGCAAGATTGAAAATTTCGGCCTGCTTGTTTGCGAGGTCTCACGTGTTGGGCATCCCTTTGCTTGCTAGATTGGAACGCTGAAAATATTATTTGCATTTATTTCAAATAAAGGCAAAACGAAGATTGACTTCTTTTTATTTAGTAATTTTTGGTCGCTCGTTTTTGGTCGCAGACGAACTTGAGAAGCAAATATCCAGTTTACTGGCTATGATAAAGATGATTTGCTCTGTATTTTCATATTCCGTTTTCTCAATTCCAGTGATGACTGAATTATTTAGCCGACCGATGATGATCATTTTCAGTTGGGGTCTGCTTTCATTCTATCTTTTCTTAAGCCAGTTAACTTCTCGTCGTATTTCTCGATGGAAGTTTCAACCAAGTCTAATCGTAGTTTGATCGGATCTATTTTCTCATCACAATGATCTTGCACCGACTACAAATTTTTGGGGTGACAAAGCACTATTTTATTCCACTCACAGTTTGTGGGGTAGCTGGCTAAGGCTGTTTAAACCACCAATTAAGACCAATTTGAACTGGTGGGGCTGTTTGGTCAGCTCCACTTTTACATATATTACATTCACTTCTTTTTCGATTATTTTGTCAGCAACATTTTCCCCAGTCAGGTTTTCAAAAGGCATTGTTTTGAATTTTTCCCCACCTTCAGTGTTTCCAGACAAGCACACCAGCATATCACATAAGCCTGTGGGAAAATTAACAACAACAACAAAAAAGAAAAAAAAAAACCACACACACAACCCAAAAAAAACTAGGATTGAGTGAAAAGGTTCATTGCAGTAACTACCGGCCTTTGGAGTTACGTGAAGGTCGCGTATATAATCTTATGCGTATGTTTGCACTTTGTTGGTGGGTGTGTCTCAGTCCAAACTTCCGTTGATGAAGTAAATAGTAGAAAGCAGTGTAAAGATCCCCAGAACCGTCTCAAAAGAACCACATGCGCATGTTTAAAGTTCGTTTCACTTTGAGGAGTGCCTTACTAA
The DNA here is from genome assembly GCA_964020975.1 of Hermodice carunculata. NCBI lineage: Eukaryota > Metazoa > Annelida > Polychaeta > Eunicida > Amphinomidae > Hermodice > Hermodice carunculata. The sequence continues at coordinate 27,330,848 of OZ026622.1, read as the reverse complement.
CTTATTTTGATTGCTGTTCGTGACAGTATTAAAAGGAATTTTGTATTGAGTACCTGTTAGAATACCACTTTTAAAGTCCAAAAATGTTTATAGCGCTCTGAAACTTTCAATTTTGTCCTTGCCTTCGTTTGAAAGAGTCACATCACAGGCTGTCTCGCTGCCGTAACTTTGTATCTCTTTGTCGTGAATTATTTCATGTCCATGACTAATTATCTTGTGGCTTTAGGTTACATGGTAACTTTCATTGACCAGCTGCACCTTTGATATAACGGAAGAACATGACAGTTTTACAAGTTGTAACTGTGATGTATACAACCTGAAATTAATTTAAAATATATAATTTAAGTACGATTGCTCTATGGGGAATTCAAATCAGTTGTATTTCCAACCACATAGAACATGCATCAAAAATCTTCAGTCATTGGCTGTTAGGAATTTAATTTCAAGATTCCAGTTTCCAGCAGATTTATCCTTTGGTGACCTCAAATATGATAGAACATCGCACGCAAATTCGAATATTGCATGATATTACGATGTTCCATTTTTTTTTTTTTTTTTACTATTTTTATTATTCCTTGACTGAAGGCGAAGACGCATGGAAATGAAAACGGGTCCCTTGATAGGCCTATCTGGTCTTCCCATACACTCACCAGAGGGTCCAACTGTACTAGGAACGCATTTTCTAGTAAGATAGAAGAATAAATATGACCGTAGTGGTGCCTGGTAGTGGTCCCGAACTTAATTGAGGTCCCGAGGCTTCTGGACTTCATAACGAGATCCTGGTATCATTCGATCAATCAATCAATCAATCAATTACGCAAAGCACGCTTTCCCAACTATATGTTCGATGTGCCCCGCTATATTGTCATGATTACTGAGCTGCATGTATGGCTGACTAGAGATCGATAGAGTAAAATTGAACAGTTGATTGAACGTACCGATACAGCGCTTAAAGCACCCTCACGTAAAGAACTATTTTAAGCAGGTTTTACCCGCGGAACAACGATACTCTTTTAATATAATGTTCCGGGAGACGGTATTGTCTTAATGGTTTTGACACGTAAAAGAGTCAGAGTGGTTGCCAGGTTGGTCGCATCATGGAGCTAGATTCATTATGGGGTTGTATGGAGGGGATCATATTAGGTACAAAGCTGCATAGGTGATATTAACCCTTTCGTGATCAGAATCAGAATGAGTCAATCGCTTTCCCTGGCGTTGGTTGGGCGCAACTCGCCCTGTTATGTCTACAATTTTCTCCCGAAATGTTTATATTAACATGGAATTTTCGTTAAAGCAGACGATAATTTACATCCAGACGCTTTTGTATAATTTTGAGCGGGAAAGAGTTGAAAGACCAGTATGTTAAATTGTGGTCGATCATGGCACAGAAACGAATGAAACAGCCTGTTTGACACAGGGCCATACTCACGATTTGGAGGCACCAAGACACTGGAAGTCAGCTAAGGTAATCCACGTGACATCAGCTCAATGGCAGGTTGACAGATGGTGCTGGACCGGGCTACTCCATCATCGTGATCATCCACTGACCACGCAAAATGGTTGGGTACCGATGGCTCGAGGACCGCACCAAATCACATAACCAATACATACTTCCTCTTGTGCACAAATTACCTCGAAATGTGTCCAGCAATTCTTCAGTTAGCACGGTCGGTGAGTACCTTCACAGGCGGTCGAGTTGATGTGCCGCGGCAGTAATGGGAGCTTTACGTTTTTGGAGAGAACAAAAAGGAGGATCAACTTAGATAGGCGATCGTGCCTGACAGAAGCCTTAGTCTGTTGTCTGGCGAACGGATCATGTAGATCAATAACAATGATACATTGTAGAAAGGCCAGGTTGCTTGCCAATGATGGCCTCTGGCATCTGGTTCGGGGGGCAGTAGTGCCCTAGCAAGTATATATATTGAAAAAGAGAAAACACTTTCTGGCTGTGGTGCCAGTTCGATCTTTCGTCGGTAAAGGTCTATGGGAACTGACCAGCTGTGGGTGGGCTTAAAAGAACCAGTAAGGTGCAATAAAACACGGGTCTTGCATCTTACCTTAAAGATCATGCCCCAATCACTAAATGGTAGAAGTCCCTCAGGACTCCTGCAGATACACCTCTGGTTTAAAGCCCGTAACTATTGACTGTATTTCGACCTGTTTCAAATGTAAAAGACACCTTATTATCGTATTACAAGCATATGGTATTTCACAAGGAGCCCACTGAACAATCGGAATCAAATGAGAAATATGTGTTTCTAATCAGGCATGTTGAATATCACATACTTTTTATTGCATGCCTTTCATCGTGTGTATTTATAACTAGAATAGCGTAGGGAAAAAGCTTATTCCTCTGTCATAGTATTTTGTTTACTATGACTTTTTTAAAAATAGCGCATGACCTTTGACATTGAATTTCGGTGCCTTATATCTTGTCCCTTGCAGACCTAAGCAAGCCTCACATGCCGATGCAACGCTTCTGGTTTTAACCCTGGACTGTTTCATCCGTGCTTTATGTGAACTTGACCTTCATCACGAAATAACATCAGTAAACCATATATTTCCATGCAGACAGTGCAATGTCCAAGCCACACATGCCATAATATCACCCTGGGGCCTTTCAACCTCTCTGGGGTGGCCCCGATGGCTCAAAGGTCAGCGTGTTGTACTTTTAGCCAGGCGATGGTGCCAAAGGCTGAGGGTCCGAATCCCACAGGCCATTAACAAAAATGATGGTACTTTTCATTAAACATATTTATTTCCTTTCGTTTTTAAATTCGCTTTCTAGGGTCGTATCAGAAACACTGTGGTATTTTCGTGACACCCGTTAAATTGACACAGAACCCAAATCAATTTTGATAGGCTATATTTTAAATTCCACAGAACATTTCATGCAAGTGTTTCAACTGCAAAATTGTGCATTTGTATAAATGCAAAGCTTGAGCGAATTGTCATGGGTCCTGGCAACTTTACTGAGTACTGCATGTGCGATATAAGCCTCGGTGAACTCAGAGAGTATCGGACTTTGCCAAATTGGAGTAAAATGCATTATATCAGCTGAAATAAAGCGCTTTTAGTTCCAAGTAAGCGTAGTCTTAGAATTTTATTTTCAACAACTTATACATACATATTTTATAGACTGCTGCTCTGGTTTCTAGAACTGTTTTTTATATTTGTGGTGCCGCCAATTTTTTTTGTCAGTTAATTTATTATATTTATTTGCTTTCATAGCTTTTGTAAAATGGCCACTCCTTCGCAAGACTTCAGGCAGGATCACTGGTGCATGACTCGTGTGGTCAGGTAAGGTTTTCTTATTAAACATCGGCAAATGGACCATTTTGCGAACAATATTTGTCAAAACGATTCCTACAGCAAGCAGGAAATGCTTTTGTGGACAATGCCATTGTGGGTTGAAACAAGCCCCAAGCTACTTGAGCTCATCACTGTAACAGTCCTGTTGTTCCGTGTTCATATGATAAACCCAATGACAAATGGTTTATGCTTATTTCGCGTGCAACGCAAGGCAAAAAATCATGAGAGCTTTAACGGATATGGCAAAATGCCATAGGTCCCGGTGCCAGGTCCTATATCTTCCTATCATAATCATTTCCTAAGGACGTTATCTGTTGATTTTGATTTGTACCGAACCTATGCGCGTGGTATTTCAGTACGGTAACTTTGAACCACGGTTCACAATCAACCGTAAAAGCATCATTTTGTAAAGAGGACAAAGTTGACAAATGCCGAGCAAAAATTATATAACCAGCAGCCTTTATTAACCTCAAACCATAAACATGCTTTCAGTTCCGAAGCGGACTGAAGCTATTTTCATTATGCTTACCAGAAGGAGTTACCACGTAACAATAGAAAAAGCATATCTAAAGCCAACCGTTCGCCGCTCTTTGAAATTCAGATTTTTGTGCTTCTTTGAAAATGAAAAACTGTACACTTCGGAAGGCACCCCACATGGAGACTTTTGCAAGAGGTCCGCAACAAAATTGTTCCGCAATTTTAAGTTACCATATGCAGACTAGTTAAATCAACTTTTACTAATTTTTCATTTTTGTATTTATTTACTTTTTATTTATTTATCTATTTAATTAATTAATTAATTTATTTATTTATTTATTTATTTATTTATTTATTTATTTATTTATTTATTTATTTATTTGTTTTTTTAATTAATTTATTTATTTATTTATTCATTCATTTATGATTTAGCGTCGTTTCCTGTCGTAACTCGGTAAGAAGCAAATTTTCATTGAGGCTAATAAATATCTCCACGTATGAGACAGAATTTCAAAAAGAGGTATATGAACGTTGCGTTAGATCTAATGTTTCATAGAATTAAATTAAAACCACAATAAGACATATCAAACACAAAGAATCGTTCATATATGAGCAGTAAGAGGTTTATTCGTTATCAATTTTGTCATGAATCCAGTCCAGGTAATGAGAGAGACGTGTGTAAGCATCGGGGGCATTGTCAGCAACACATCCAGCTGCTCCGAAAGAGGTCGCTCCAGCTTGGACCCATCTCCCTGATTTCTGGCAGACCAGAGGGCCGCCTGAATCTCCCTGCAGAAACATCGCAATAAGTTTTCTTTTGGAACAATGAGGCTTGAATGGTGCACTGGTAATTATGAATGGATTGAATTGTCAAGACGAATTAGCACTGAAACTATTTTCATAGTTTTTTTACCAATTACTTAAAAACCCGCTAGTATTTTCGGACCTGTATACACTATCGGGGCAGCCCTCCTACTAATCTCCATCTTTGACGCTAAGGGGGCGTCCGCCCAGTCCTGCTACTTTAGTCATAGTAGGGGGGCGACTTCAGTGTTGGATAGAATATTCCTATGCTGGGCCCACCGCCGCCCACAACTGGTAACTTCAAGGCATTGTATTTACATTTTCAGGTAATAATCACTCTGGAAAAAAATCCCTTATATATTGTGCATTACAATCAATTGACAAATTAACCTAACCTTAACACTAACCCACGAACTTGGCTGCCAGTTTGAAAATTTTGGATTCCGCACCCAATGGGTTGTAGATGAGATAGTGATGGAACGAGGGGTATATGATATATGAAACCAAAAGTATTTATTTTGCAAATATTTCAGAGCATTCATAATGATATGATATATGCTATGGCCGCGATTCACTTTAATATCCAAACATGTGTATTTTTATGCGACTGCCCGGTAATGCATTGCGCCATGTTCAAAATGGCGCTCACCAACGTACTTAATTTGTCACCGTATCGTGTTACATTTGGATTTGTAAGTAACGATGATAACTGCTTCAGACACAACCGAGCAGGCAAATTAATGTTAAGATAGTTAAGTTTTAAAGATACCTTAACGACCGTTTACCCTGTTAACTCGGAGAACGGACACCTGGAACCTAGTGCAATATTACGATAACGATTACTGAGCAACCGTGGCTATGCTCCTTCACCGAACGACCCTGGTTATGCAGCTTTGCTGTTTCCCCGGCCCTAGTTCACCCTCCAGACAAGTTGAAATACAATGCTGTGTTTGAGTTAACTTCACTGCAAAATAACGGCACACGACGGCCCCTTTCTCGATTAAATCTTTCAGCCGGGGTCGATCATTTTTTTATTAGGGAAGGGCGGCTTGACACTATTAATTTATGTTTCATAAAATTCATTCTGTGTGGGGCCCTTTCAGTATGGTCGATAATGGGGTTAGCGGAACCACACATATATTTGTCTTGGCCTTAGATAACTTGGACATTTGTTGAAACATGTTTGAAATGGATGTTCTTTCTCCTTTTATATATTACCTCCTTTGATGTCAGCTTAATTTATTACCTAGACACAGCCGGAAGCACTTGTTGCAATTTAAATATCCCAAGACATTACCACTTCAAGGTCGTTGTCCAATTTTTGACATGTGATAATCAAATGGGAACATGTGGAATATACCCAAATTTTCGAACCTTCACCCACGCCAGTAAAACACGTGTTAGCCCAAAGCTATTGTCAATCAAGGCCGTTAATAATTGGCCGCAGTTCCTTCACAATAAAGAACGGTTTCGCATAAAAATAGCTACATTTTTCAACCAGCACAGAAACCCAAGACGGTAGCTGCCAATGTATTTTTATCCCGCATTTCATGTCATTATATATTTAAGATGTCCCGGCAGATACGATTTCCATTTATTTACTATTAGAATAAGAACAACAGTAAAATATCATTTAAGAGTTCGTGCAAATACAGGTAAAACCGCAAGTGCACTGGCGGGAATGATGAAACAGAAAAAAATCAACTATATTATATTTCATTCCAATTAAATATTCGACGGGCATCGTCCGCATGACAAAAACAAAACAAAAAACAAAACAAAACAAACAAACAAACAAAAACTTTTTCAAGGGGTGCTCACGTTACAAGTTCCGGGAATTCCATTTCCAGCACAAATATGGGAGGACTTAATCAGGTTGACACGCCCGGACCCAGTCTCCCATTTCTCATTACATTTTTCATTAGTGATAACAGCCACTGTGGCTTCATTCAATCGCCCTTCAACTCCTTGACCTGGAAGAAAAAAAAAAACAAGTTTACATTGGTCAAAGACAACACCAGAGATTTATGTCCCTGCATGTAACGTCTTAGCACACTGACGGCTTGCCAGTCGGATACTTGACAACCTTGAGTCTTAATACAGTAGAACCCGAAATCAATACATCCTATAGTTGTGCCTTAAAGTGGTCTTTATTTGAAGGTTGTCTTTATTATGAAATTGTTTGGTACATACACCTAAATTGAAAAATGATTATCGTAGGTCTGGTCGTGTGCTTTTGAAGTGGTCTTAATGCTGTCTTTCACTGTATTGAGAAGGTTTAATGTGCATGTGCACGTAAACATTGGATATATCAACCTTAAAGCATTTTGATGGATTATTGTGATATTTATACGATTTTAATTTCAAATTTTTGGCCTTATTATTATAATAGAGTACACCGTTGCCATCGATAAAATATATAAAATTGATCTCTTGCCGAATTTATTCATTTTAAAAAGAAAAGAATGTCAATTGTTCGTCAATTCTTTGAATCACTCAAAAACAGTCGAAACAATTTATGGCAGTCTACCTTTTTATATGGGTGCCAAAATTAAATATCTTTATTTTAACTTCTGCCGATATCAAGTATCTACCAAATCATGTGATGAACAACATGTTAGTATGTTGTAGGACGTTATCGTAATTTGCCAGTAAGTTACTATATTTTTGCCGGGACATTTCGGACAATGAGACTAAAAATATTGAAAGCACCGTTCTCAATAAAATTATTATGACTGATTTAATTAATTTTATGTGGAGCCCAACTGAAAACTAGGAGAATTTCAATACAAAGCATTAGCTGTTGGATCCAATCTCCCACATACATGGCTCCTGTGACCTTGAAATTGTCTAGGTCAAGGCCCTCGAAATATAACCAAGAGAAGGTATGGTGTCATGAAATAAATTAAGTACAGTTGAGTCTCAGTTAGCCAGTATGTCTTGCGATATCGCGTTCACAAACACATGGTAGACAGACGTAGCCACGGACGGAAACACAGGCATGCAACAATCCGAAAAGATAATGCCTCCTTGGGGTGGACCCGTATAATGTCATATGTTATATAGTTATGTTGAAACAGACATATGATAGCGATACCACTTGGTCACCTTTGGTGTCCCCGAACCCTCCAATCTTGCAATTTTCTCCCAAGAATGTCTCGTCGAACGCGCTGGGAAGACAGATTGGGCGAATATATCTGGAGTATACCAAAGGTTCTGTAAACTTTATTAGGGCCAGATCGTGGGGTGAGCCTGCTATACTTGTGCTGTAGTCTTCATGCTGTTTCAAAACGAAATATCAAAATAAATCTTATTATTTTTTGCTGAAGAAATACATTGGTTGTAAATTTTAACCATCATTTCGATATTTTCACCGTCGCAGAAAGTAAAGATGACCAACATGTGAAGAAATGATCCGATTTCCCTCCCAGATAAAGCTCCTGTCTGCGACTTCGATTACTGATTTTGATTAATAAAGCAAAAAAGAAACACGGACAATTATAAGCACTCTCCTTCGAATTCCTATGTCAAGCTTTACAGGAGGCTTTCATACTACACCCAAATACCGGGACGGTAACGGTATTTAGCCAATATTGCAAACATCGGTACAGACTGTTCATATTACAATTGGTCAAAACGGTACCGAACCGTTATACTCAGCGTTTTGTAAATCGAAAACAAAACTTATTCCATAGGTAATTTTGATTTCGGTATTCCTACAAAAACGCTACGGTATCGGAATCATCAGCCAATATCAGTAGACCAAAACGGAATGGTCCAATGCCAACTTCGCTTGTGCTATTTATTCAATAGCGCATGCGCTGATTGGCCATCAACTAGCAATCTGCTTGCAAGCAAACCCAGGTGTTTCAACTCACACGTGGCCACAGCAAATATATATAATTATATATATATATATATATATATATATATATATATATATATATATATATATATATATATATATATATATATATATATATATATATATATATATATATATATATATATGAATGAGTGTGTGTGTGTGTGTGTGTGTGTGTGTGTGTGTGTGTGTGTGTGTGTGTGTGTGTGTGTGTGTTTGTTTTGGGCCAGGCAGGGGTCAAGGTTCCACGGGGAAGAGGGGGCAATTATGCCTGTGCTGAGGTAAGATTGGAGAGAGCAAAGACACCTAGGAATGCCAGGGGCTGCCTTAAAAAATTGCTCCAGAAAGGTAGATTTTGGCTTCATATTGGAAAACAGTGTATGCTTTGAGCTGCAGTAAGTATTATCAAGGTATGTACATTGGCACCAGGATATACAGTGGTTCAGCTGGAGTCAACACTGTGTCCTTGCAATGATATTGCAAGTAGTACTACGCACAGCTGGTTACCATGGACATTTGCTAAAAAAATCCCATCCATGTTCATATTTTCTGGTGTTTACTTGATGTAAAGAATTGTTACAAACATTTTGGTGTATAATACATATATGTTTGCAATCCATTTCATGAACTGCAAGGTGGTAGCTCTGTTTGTTATGTTTTCACAGGTTAAATTACTGGCGTGAAACCTCAAGGAAGAAGAGGTATTCCCCGAATGCGCGCGCATTCATCAGCATTGACCTACATGATCTGACAAAATTGATTGCTAGGTCACATGTGGTCCCACGAGGAAACTTAAGCATCAAAAGAAATTTTAGCTGAAGAAAATATACAACTGCAACTAAAACGAACATTAGCAAGTTGAGACAAGGTTACGGTACGTTCATATTATAGCAAAACAGGACTGGTAGGTGAATCGTTATCACTGCTTATATGAACGCACAGACACGGAATGGTATCGTTGTACACTCATCCCGATTTCCAAAAAATATTCCGGTGTGTGCAAATCGAAGTACGTAACGTTACGGACTGGCTGTAGTATGAAAACCTCCTTTGTTTACAACACGAACGTGCATAGCATGCCGATACAAAGGACATTAATATGTCATCCACCCATAATGGTTGCAATTTATTATATACTGAAGGTCTGTCTGTCTGTCTGTCTGTCTCTCTCTCTCTCTCTCTCTCTCTCTCTCTCTCTCTCTCTGTCTCTCTCTCTCTCTCTCTCTCTCTCTCGCTCTCTCTCTGTTTGAAAAATGAGATATTCGACCCTTTGTAAGGCTAAACGTACCAAAAATGCAATGTGTGTAAAAGTAGATAGAAGAAGATAACATTTGTGATTACGATCTTGTTTGTTTTTTAGCAGACCTTACCACAAACCATTTGTCCACCCTCATTGTTTTCTCCTGTCCCGTAGTCTGGCCGGTCTTGTAGTGCATTCCTAAGATCACTTTGAAGTTATTTTTATTGCTCCTACAGACACAAAAAAATAAAATAAAAGTTTTAATATGCCCTTGTGATATTCTAAGGAGGTACATATGTACTCGAAAATGTACAGCTTGCTGTATTGACAGATTTTTGACCGTCAAACTAGGAATATTTTACACACATATCACTAGCGTATATCCCGAATTCATCTGCTTCGTTTTGGTTCCATAACCTTGTGCCAGAAAATACAATCATTGAATGCTGTAGAGCAGCAATTTTGTTCACATTTTTGATGTTAGAAATTTGGAAAAACGCAAATATACATACCATTGTGTAATGCTGACGGTGAGCTAAGCATCTTATCGGGCAAGATATATCCACTACAGGAGATACCGACTTACGGTTATACTTTTTTTTTTAATCAGAACTGTGATAAATTCTTGTCCACGTTTATGCAAGCCTTCATGATAAAAATTATGGAAGTTACGTTACTTAATTATTGAAATCCAATATTTTTCAATAAATCAAGATAGGCCCACGCATGGGCGTTTTTGTGACGTACACTCCACTTTTAGCGATACAGTGGGCCGCAGTCAGGAACCATTCTGGATGGATGACGGTCCCGGTGCAATGATGTTCCCAACCATTCCATCCAAAATAGTCCAGTTGCAAACTCCCGATCCAGGGCCAGGAATGGATGGCAGCCTCTTGGCCACCTACGATGAGTGATGTTGGAACAACTCCGCACACTGAATAACAGTTAAAATGATAATTAGGTCCACATGAGAAGAAGCAAATATATTCGTTGTTGAAAATTATATTTTATGTTTGTGATTTTAAATTCCGTTGTGTACTCTGTGCCTTGTTGATGATACTATGCTTGGTTTCAGTACGGCATCAATCAGAGATGACTATTTAAAATTTGCAAACTCGCCGAGTCCAGAGTAGTTTTCATCTAACCGACGAAGTTGATACGTCGGATTACTCCTAATGATTTGCACTCGGAGTTCTGCTCCGCAGGAAGGTGGCCAGGTATGTGAATGGTATTTTCGATGTCGAGTTTTATTTTTATCCATTATTTCTTGCTGCAAATTTAAACACAGAAAAAAAAACCCAAAAAGGTTTCTAATGTTTATCTCACACGCATACCACAGACCAGAATCTTTTTTTTTTTTCAGTAAGAAAATGAAGAAAAAATTGGCGTGCGAATTTTACGTTACTTGCTGGTAAATGTTATTGGCAGCTTTATTCCCCAGTATTTTTTTCAGTTTTTTCTGGGAAATACAGCTATAGCTACTGGATGAAGGTTAGATATAAGTTGGCCAATTTTTTGTCTGTCGTTTAACATGCCGATACGGTCAGAAATACTCGCTGTTTTATCACTAAATTGTGCTTTTGTTACATATATGCCTTGCTTTGAGTCTTCTCTGAACCTGAATGTAGTGATAGATCAGGGGTCTATGAAATGACTGGACGTACTTCTCAGCACTTAATAAGAAATATGTCTTGTGAAATAAGTTGGAATATTCATCAATATATGCAACTACCGATTACACACGGTAAACCAAATCATCACTTTGGACAGTGAATACCGCCCATGATGGTTTGAATAAGTAATCTGAAATATGTTGAAATGTGCATCTTAGATTTACTCACCTTTTTGTTTTGGAGGAATGAAGTCTATGAGAAAGCACGATGTCAAGTCCTCAAATTGAACTTTGTGACTCACAATATTTTCAACAAACATGTACTGCTCGCAGAAAAAGTGTGACTAATTCTTTATGTTTAGACCCATACTACCTTTTTTACGCTCATAAGTATTTTTCTGCTCTCAATGAAACATGCTCTATATCAGATAAGACTTGATTCCTCTCTGCCATGTACTGTGCAGCTATGTCTAAACACACCAACTTTGAAATTGCCATGTGCTAGGCGTGTATTATTTTCATATTGCAACAATGAAACCAACCGATTTCGGACGGGTTCTCTGTTGTTGATGCTGTGGTTGTTCGAGTAGATGCCGGTGTTTCTCCACCAGATGGCGTGGTACCAGACGTTGTGGTGCTGGTTGTTGTTGTGGCAGGTGACAAAGGTAGGCAGCACTCATAATAGCTGGGATAGCATCTAGTTCTATAGTCCCACCTGCCACCATCACAGGGATCATAGACAGGACTTCCACAAGTCCCTCCAGCTTTACAGCATTCATCACTTGCATAGCAGTCTGCACTACAAACTGATAAGGACCATGAACATTTTATGTAACATATTTCTTGGGTAACATTCACACCAAACCAAAGAAAAACTGGAGCAAAGTGAACCTAAGAACTTTAATCAAGATGAAATCGGTTCAGCAGTGCACAAATTAATCAGAAAAATGACTAAAACTCAGTTGTTCTGTGAGCACTCCACAACTATTTGAAAGCATCCATTCACTTTTAAGCTTCACCTGCACGTTTAACTACAGCGACCAAAGTGCGCGAGACATTTATGTAAATGAGATGGGATAGTATAGTAAATACCGTTTAAAGTTGCAGAATGAACGTAGATACATAATATGTGCAGTTTTTTAGTACGATACAGAGAATCGAAATGCGCGCAAGAGCCTTCCAAAAATACAATTTTGAAAAGAAACTGGCTTTCAGTGATGACATTGTACCAGGTGCATTTATTAGTATGGAATACAAGATTTAAACGGGCTGGTCACTCGTGGCTGCTTCGCCCTGTTTGAGCAAACATGTTTTCAATATGAATGACGTATTGGCACGAGAATCTCGTGGTTGTCAACTTCGCCTCGTTCTGTGTACTTCGCGTGAGTCATTTGAAAAAAAAAATCGAGACGGCAAATGACACGTACATGCCTCATTGCAGAAATATCATAAAGGTACAAAATAGACATTTATACAACTCTCAACACACCGAACTGATAATAAAATTAGGAGGGCAACTGGTGTACACGAAAAGTGAATGTATATTTTTTCGAAGGATGGAAGCTGGACTAGCGTCACAGTTCCAAAGTTATATATGTTGATCAGAAGTGCAACATGTCATAGACTGTTCTACATATGATTCCGTGAATTTTTTTTATCTCTGCTTACCTACAGAGTAAAGTCGTCACCAAAATTTAAAGTCACCTGGACATTCAATTAATCTGGCGACAGTTTTCGCCATAATCAACACTTTGGACACCATTTCTAACCCAACTGGTTTGCAAATTGGCTTTGACTCTTTACACTTTAATGTTGCTGCTTTCCAGAATGATGGGTAATAAAACGAAATAAAATCTGCCCTTCATTACGTGTTAAAGATGTTCAGTCTAACGATGTTCTCGTTTGCGCAAACAAAAGCGATTTTTTCAAATGTTACATACATGAAATTGTTACACTTTTTGTTTGCATTAGTTTTTGCCATTGTTGTGTGGTTGGAAATTATGATTATCCTCTTTTGCGATTAATCATTCCCTGCTTAAATAGCAAAAGGTGCGCACGGGTGTAAATGGTCGCCCCTTTCGACGATTTAAAAAAAAAGTTTTATCAAGAGAGGAAAATTTTAGTGATAATTTTATGTAAGACCTTTTATGATAGCATGGCCCAGGTGAACAGCTGTCCTTGGCGAGGATGTTGTAAGATGTAAATTTGTACAGGTACTAAAATTTATGTAGCGCTGATATCCCTTACAAATAGAATATTAAATCATCGTCAACGGACATTCCATTTTGCCTTCAGGGCCTCCTATTTTTTATCCTTTCCTTCCTTCTTCCTCTCTTGCTTCTTTCTGTTTGTTCCATTTAGTGCTTTCTGTATCTCTCAAATGTTTCTGCTATTCCTGCTCCCGTCCTCCTTACCATGCTCTGTCTCTTAAAAAAATGTTTTCTGGCTTATCCCAGCTTGATTAAAGGCTTCACAAAGGAACTTCTTTAATGTGGTCATTGATAAGAGGTCAGTTTGGTTTTGATAGTCCGTGCCAGAAAAGTGGAGTGGTGTTGTACCAAGGTCTAAAATCAAATAGAAGTTTCGCTATTCAATGACACACCAACGTCTGTGATACTAAATTAGCTTTAAGAACACCAATTTCCCGGATTAGATTTGTACGAAAAGAGGTGCAACTAGTGCCTGGCATAACCTGAATAATGAAGCAGATGTCCCTCTGTTACGACCACGGACCCAGAAGTGTATGGTAAAATAATTTGACTCAGCCTCAAATGTAAGCTGCTCCTATTTAGACTGGTCAGTTGTGGTATAATGACAAAACACATCATAGTCACCACTTAGATAATGATGTAGTCTTACAATCAGAATCATCAAGGTCTTGATAATCATTTTGAATTTGTGAAGCACTGAAAATATGCTATTTCCGTCCATCAATAATGGTTTCTCTTCTCTTCCACCACCAACACAAAGGCCATATCATTTTTCAAATTATAAAATGTTGCCTACCTTGTGCATTGAGTGCCCCCCAAATCACAATACTAAATATATATATCATTGCCATACTGGTGGACTGTGACAAATGCAGTAAATGTCTTCCGAGATCTTCTATCGTCTTTCCTCTACCACATTTGTATTACAACATCACCCACGTCAACTTCAAACTGATATCTTTATATCAGATACCTGTGTGCCAACAGATCATATCATTATACAATAGAGATAGAGGCCACCTTGCTGAGTATAATCATTGGTTTTTATCAAAGACAGGTCATAATAGGCCATGAAACCCATCCGCCAAAATGCTTTACTTGGGTAAGAACAATGCTGTGAACAATATGTACGAGGTAGAAAGTGCGCAGACGTCACCTGTTTAAACATGGGTACAAGGGTGCACCTGGGTCTATCTGCAAAGGGGCACCTAAATGTACGGAGGCACACTAAAAGCAAAATGGGCGCACTTATATTTGCGCAGATACAACTTACATGGATATGATGCGATCTACCTCGGGTTGCTTGAAGATGATTTTACAAATATACCCCAATTCTTCCAGCAGATAATTACTTGACCCCGACGGCCCAAGCGTAGTTGCGATGACACTGATATCAAAGAAAGGAAGGCAGTTCAGGTAACCATGATGGGAATCTATAATTATATATTTAATTTGTGCTGAGAGGTGAAGAGTCCTTATATGACTGAATCACAATGGATTGGCCATGGTGCCCTTTACACACACACACACACACACACACACACACACACACACACACACACACACACACATACATATATATATATATATATATATATCATGTCTGTGTGTGTGTGTGTGAAATATGTTGCTAAACATGAGCTTGAACACAAAGAAGATCCCCATAGAATTTATTGTCATACCGTAACCTCAAACTGAAATGTAGTAATGTGATGTGAAATAGTCCTACCGTGAAAGAAGGCTGTATATAGACTTACTGTCAGATAATGGCGCACTTTGAAGTGTAAAGTTTCAGTTTTGATTTTGGACAGCAGTGAAAGAATTCTTCAGTTTCAGTTTCTTTTTAAGGTAACCTATGGACCCTACAGGTCTAGAACCAATAAGGCGTCTTCTTACACATGCATATAAGAGCTAACCACTTAGATCTTTTCAGCAAAAAAATCATCAAAGTTAAATGATTAAGCTGTCACATAATCAATCAGGCTTTCTTACAGAACTTTAAACTTGATCCATTTTTGTTTAAAGATTTCTGGCTCTTTTAATTTCTTGACCATGATGGTGGTGCAAAGAACGCACATCATACGTTCAAAACACTAGAAGTCCAGAATGTACCTTAAAACAACTTCCTTCCAGGGAAATTGTCTTACCCAGTCTTACTAAGATAAGATAAGATATGTTCATTTGTTGGTGAGAGTAGAAGAAAGTTCGCGAGACAGGGTTAGGCATATTTCCTGGCCTGTTAAAGTTGGGGAACGTTTTCAAGACGAGATAAGGCAAAATAAAGCACCTGCCACTGAGCAGGCGAAAAAGGTAGTGGGCCAAAGCCCAGAGTAAGATCAGTTAAGGCATTCCGTGTCACTTCAAAGGGAATACTTACGAGAACAGTAAGATTTTGTCCTGTTTCCTGCTGGTCTGATAACTGTACAATGGCTTCGTCGTACTACAGGTTTCAATAAAGTTACATGAGGGTAAATACAAAGTGGTTTTTATTTCCACTTCACATGAAAAGGGAGTGTGGTAAATATTAAAATGTTGCTACGTGGATTCTTTAAAGTGTAAGACAAAACAAGCGTGCGTTTGCTTGATCTGTTCAGGGGCAAGCATGAGGGGTACCTTACATAGACAGATACAGAAAGCAGGCTTGCCCCGCCCCCGTACTTGCAAGCAAAGATGGCTTTTTCTCTTGTCCAGTACCTTCCTTACCGCACAAAAATTAAAAGCAAAGAAGCCGAGTTTGTAACCCTGTGACCCATTTTACGTGTGACTGATCCTGATTGGGCTTACGAGGCAATGCATGCAGGTGACCAAATAAAAATATATACATTCAATACCCTGATTCGGGCATAAACAGTCACCCGATTGTCTTATTTTGGTGTGTATATACAGGGCCGTATATGCATACACCTCCCGTAAATATATATATATATATATATATATATATATATATATATATATATATATATATATATATATATATAATAAAAACCATCTTGTAATTATCCCATATAACTTGGCATTGAAACCGCTATCTTAATGTACTACCGTATGTTAATATGATCGGGTAACGCAGTCGTTTTGGTGGAAAGTGGTTTTAACATATTTTGTAGCCTTCTAGTGTATTGAAAGTGTAATTTGCGTTCTTTGAACTATTAACATGGTATTATATCTTTTGAATCCAAATCACTTGCTTGCTGCTTCAACATCAGCTACAAACCCCGTCAGTAGAGGCACAACTTCTGGCGAATATTTCAATTGCTATACTATCATAACACCCGAAATGTACCATTCCATCAGTATGATACAATTGCTAGCTAGCATACAACTGTCATCGTATGGATGGACCTAAATGTTAAGCTAGATTGCAGCCTGTTGTCCCTGTCACCTAACTGTGAACATATTAAGCTCAGTATCTCGTACTGCTTCATGCAGTCACCTAGTCATTAAAATTCAAGAGAAAACATGCCACGAAAGTGATGTCAAAACAGGTGAAAATAAAAGTATATAATGCTTTATCATCTGAATTCCAACATGCTCACAGTTTGCAAAATTTATTTCTG